>JAIUCV010000651.1:0-440056 GCA_026724425.1 Erythrophleum ivorense | reverse complement strand
CCTTCAATTCCTCTCTTCCTTCTATTGAACCAGCCGTGAATTAACCTCAAATCATTCATCAAAACCATAAGGGAAAGAGGAGAACAAGTTTAATAAAAGAAGTAGCATGAAGAAGTGATGATTTTCTTACTCTTTTGGCTTGAGATACCCTTCCTTCTCTTCTCCTCCTTGTGTACCAATTTAAGGTCAGTGGAGTTCTATTTTGAGACAAAAATAAGTTGATTAAGAAAGGGGGTAGAAGGGGGATGTTTTTAAAAAGTCAAAAAGTCAAATTTACAATTTTTTAAAATTACCATTTAGTCTCTCTCCTTGGTTTCTTTCATTTAGGCTCATTTCAACTCTTTTTGAGAATCATATTTTCTATCATGAAATTTAGGTCTTTTATTTCATAAAATGGCTTTGATTTCACTCAAATTGGATTTAAAACCTTCATAAATGAATCGGTCAAAGTTTTGGTCAAGGATAACGAAAAATATAAATCAGAGGGGTTTTAACCATTTTAGGGATTCTTATGGCTTTTAAGACCTTTATGAACCTTGGGAAACTCATTTTTTTCATTTAAAGATCCTTCTTTTGAGTTTTCTAAAAGTAAACCGAAATTACAAAAAATGCCACAAGCCTTTCGTGACTTTTCGTTTGGCCATTTTAGCTTTGAGTCTGGGCTAAGCTTAGCTTGTATTCTTGTTTTAAATTGTCTAGATTATTGTCCTAACCTTATTTGGCCTCAAATATTTCTATTTAGGGGACCTCCTTTAGTAATTCCCTTAATTTAGGGCATTTTAGGATAAACAGGTATTATATTAATTATTTGAATGACATTTGAAAAAGGACAATTAAAATAATTCTAGTTTATTTTATGATGGCTTTATTGTACTAGGCACAATTATAAACACAAATGCTTCACCAAATACTTTCCTCCTTATCTAATTTTGGATATGAATATTTGGTATGTTAGGTTAGGCCTTATAGGTGAAGAGAGAATTAGTATACTAGCAAAATAAGAGATAATAGGGTAATCCATTTCTATTTTAGAAATATCATTGTAAGAACATTGCCTAATGTGTAAAACAATTAGGAAATCATTTGGAAAAAGAACTGAGGGTGAAAATCCACTATAATTAATTTATTCTGATATATGTAATATAAATAATGCAAGGGTAAAATAATTATTCATAATATGGTCAAGTCTATTTAATCTATCATGAGTCAGAAGCACTTGAGTGCTTTAGACACTATATGAACACAGTTTAGAATCAAATGGATAAGAAGATGATAACTTTGAGTTATGATCAAGAATAGAAATATTTGTCAAATTAGTTCAATAAGCTCTATAAAGAGAAGGGAATTATGAGATAATTGACAATTCTTTAACATTTAATAGTAGATGGAGATGCTGAGAGAAAGAATAAAAATGATAGCTTAAGCAACTTACCCATTTCTTATTGGGGTGATGAGTTACTTAATGCCTTTAAACTTAACCAAGTGTCCTCTAAATTAGTAACTTTCACACCTTATAATTGTGGACAAATAGTAAGTCGAATTTGAGTATCCTAAGACAATAAAGTTGGCTACTTATGTCAATGATAATTCTTATAAGCATATGAATTAGGCTTAAAAGGTAAAGAATGAATCTTTATTAGATACTTGAAATAATTAAAGGGTCATATTTTCGTTGGTGAAAACAAAGGTGGAAGTAGAAGTAATGTTGAGTCAAGAGATACCATATTTTTAAATAATGAATTTTTAATAGGGAAAAGATTGGTGGGTATACATCTCTTTATAAGAAATAAGATTAAGATAACAAGGACAAGTTGTTGTACCTTAACCTAATGATCTAAAGGGGAGCTTAATGCAAGATGAGAATGTTGTATAAATAGCTTCATTATTTAAGAGTAAATATGAGAATGTGTTAAAACATCAATTTGAAATTAAAGAAGTAACAATCAAAGGTATTCAACTAGACAATGAGAAGCCAAACACAATTCATGTAACTTAGTCATGCCTTAATTAAGAAGTTGGATAAGAGCAATGGAATAAGAGATAGAGTTAATAAGGACAAACCATGTCTAAGACTTGGTTGATCTTCCATTTGACTAAAAAACAATTAAGAACAAGTAATACTTAAAATAAATGGTAAGACAGATAGATTAATTGAGAGATAAAAAACATGCCTCATGCTTCATTACTAAAAGGTATATACAATAGAAAGGTATAGGTTAACAAAATATTTTTCACCTACTATATGATTCAATTTAGTTAGACTAATCCTACCTATAGTTGCACGTTTAGACTTAGAAGCATATCAAATGGATGTGAAAAACTACATTCTCAAATAAAGAACAAGATGAAGAAAGTATATGGAACAATCACCAGGATCCCTAAAAAAAGAATAAAGCAAAAGGTTTATAAGCTCGAAAGGTTTACTTACAAACTAAAAACAATCATCTAGACAATAGTATTGGAGATTTCATTGAGTGTTAACCGTGCATAAAATTCAAATGATTAATAAAGGCTACTACATTTATATTAAGTTGTTTGGAAAAAAATGTTATAATATTATCCTTTATATGGATAATATGTCATTAGTTGGGAATAGTTAATGTTCTTTAATGGTCATTAAAAAATAGCTATCCTTATAATTGAGATAAAGGATATGGGTAAAATAAAGTATATCTTTGGAATTAAGATCTAAGGGAATTGCTCAAAGGAATTAATTGCTCTTTCATAAGAGAATTGCATTTAGAAAGTCCTTAAGCAATTTAGTCTGAAAGACTATAAACCCTTTAATATTCTTGTAGTAAAAGATGATAGTCTAAGTTATGAGATATGTTCTTAAATTGAATTTGCATTAAAAATTATGCAGAAAGTCTCTTACTTCGATATTGTTAGATATTATATGTATTGATATATATAAGGTCAAACATTTGTTAGCAATTGACCTTATGAATCAATACTAGTCAAAATTTCAATCAATAGCATTAGAATGCTATTAAAGGAATCCTAAGATACTTATATGGCATAGTAAAATATATATTATATTGTTAAGTAAGTGGTTACACATAAAAAAATAATAATTCAATGTGAACTGGAAAGGAGATCCAAGTATGTGAAAGTTAACTTCTTGATATACATTTTTGCTGAATGTAAATATCATATCTTGGAATAACAAGATATAAACATGCATAGTTTATTGCATATTCTACAACAATGCGATACTTGGGGGTATATATGCAACAACCATAGAAGTAAAGTTTATTTCATGTTTTGTAGCAATGTAAGAGGCTATATAGCTCAAAAGAATTATGAAATATTTAGGGATCATTGGTAAGACATTGAGTCCAATATTAATCAATTGTGATAGATGAGAAACCATAACCTATACTAAAATTTCTAAGTATTATAAACAGAGTAAATACATAAACACAAGAATGAGAAAGATCTATAGCACAAAAGAGTTCTACTTTGAAATATATCTATGTATAAGATGTTAGTGGATCCCTTGGAAAAACCTATACCTCAAGACTTGCATAAAGAAGATGTAAAGGTTCCTGGTACATATAGAACATAGAGTATCACACCTTATATACAACTTAATTGCTGAATAAATGTGTTATGCCATAATCATAAATAGTATATGTAACACCATAATATCTTAACTCCAATTCATCTTCCTCTAGGCTTGATTTCATATAATTTCCAAAGAAAATGACTAAAACCGTGGTATTTTATAACTTTAAGTTGGGGTTTAACCGGTCATATTTTGCCCCGTGGATCTCGTGAACCCATCATTCACATCCTCTACTCAATTACCATTTATAAGACTTGTACATAGCCTCAAACAACTCATAAACCACGGATATGAAGCCAAAACCAAGAAAATGCCATTTAGCAAATGAGCCCAAAAGTTAGATTTTTGGCTCTAACTTTGTGGAAAATCATAACTAATTTTAGAAAAATGGAAATAAAAAAAATCATAGCTCTATGGAAAGCTTAGGATGTTAAATTCACATTAAAAATAACTTCTAACCACAATCTTAACATCTAGACCATCTTTGACATAAAAAAAGAGACAGAGGTCCGGCTGTCCCTGATACTGGTGCAGTTTACTGTCATGAAATTTGAAAATTCGTAATTAATTCCAAAAAAATTCAATCTGGGAAAATTGTACTAATTTGTAAAGCTACAGATGTTAACTAGAGGAAAAAAATAAGTCCAGATTAGTTCAGGAGCTCTTGGACCTCGAAAACTGATGGAACAGTAACGAAGGTCGGAAAGCTTCCCTGATGCTGATACAGAACTTAAGCAACTTGTTTCTCTCTCTACAGACCTCCAATTGAGGTGCTTCTAGTTGGTATAGGTCAATGTGGATATCTAGTTTATGATCATAAAATTTCAGGACAATTGGACACCATTTGGTCTATGAATGACATGGATTCATTTTCGGACTTGATGCACAGTACCATGACCAAACCATTAAAATTTCCAAACTTCAACAATTCGTTAAATATTCCCTAGACCTCCAAATATTACCCACTTTATTTTCTCAAGAAGCTATTAATAGATGCTAGAGGCATGCCAAATTTCATATCAAGAAGAGCTCATCTAGTCATACTTTGACAGAGCTCACAAAATTGGCAGTTTTGGCACCCAAAATGGTTCAAAGTGGGTCCAAATGGCTTCTCACATGCTCTAGTATCTCTTGGACAAGTTTGAAAGTACAAACATAGCATATATGAATTCCTTAAGTGATCCAAGTCATCATACATTTCAAAATCACTATGCTACGGAACAAAATGCACCATTTCATATAAGCCACCAAAGGGCCAAATTTTACATTCTCATTACTTTGGCTCTTTACACAATTCATACATCACTTATACATATGTTTACATGTGCTCATATGTATACATCTCAAAAATAATAGGTGCATATTCATTCTGGCACCTTTTTACAACCAAAGAACTACACATTCCTCTAAACATTCTTATCTAGACTCCTTGATGTGCACTTGATTCTTCTTGAGCTCCACCTAAGATGTTAAGATGGGAGAGGGAAGGGGGTGAGATTCAGGGAATCTCAATAGCTCATACTCATTCAAGAAGCAATTAAGATATATAAACCAGTCAAAGCATGCAACCAAGTCACAATGACACAACATATGTGTTTCATGCCATGAATATCATATCAATGCTAAGAATACGCTCTAGGGACTTTCGGTCTAGCCTCACCTGAGTTTTGGGACTTTTGGATTGGCCTCACCCTTGGTTCAGGGACTTTTGCCTCCACCTCACCCGTTTCAAAAGACTTTCGGTACCACCTCACCCGAGCAATTTACACAATTCATATCATAAACATATTGGTATCAATGCATCAAGGCAACATCAATGGCATATCTCATCATACAAGCACATACACAACATACAATGACTATTACACATCCAAGAATGCAACAAGAAAGAGTAAAGAGCTACTTTATCGGCTAATACAAGCCTTCCCTTTCAATTTCTCTTCTCCCTTCTTGATTTCACACTCACAACTAGATGGAGTTGCTTCCTTTGAGCCTAAGCACAACAAAGAGCATGGGATTATTCTCTCATAACTCAAATAAGTACTCACAAAGCTAAAGGAACTCTTTATCGAAGCAAACCCCTACTACTCATGTAGGAAACTAGGGATTCTCTCTCTAGAATTCTACTCACTCTCCTTCCTCTCTCAAGCTCTCAAAAAGGAAAGCAAAGAAGAAGAAACGAAGCTACATGAGCTCTACCCATCCTTAAGAGTGGTTTTTTCCACCTTCTCTCCTCTGAATCAAACCCAAATCAACTACTAAACCATAGAAAGAGAGGCAAAGAGAGAAGAATAACATGCTAGGGAGAAAAGCTATGGAAATCTCAAGATTGCTTACCTCTTTGCTTGTTCTCCTTCCTTCTTTAGGTCTCTCTCTCTCTCCACAGCCCTTTTCTCTCTCTTAGTCGAAGCTTAGGTCGGTTTACAGAGAAAGGAAGAGTTTGGAAGCTTTAAAAGATCAAAATCTCTTTTTTCACACTTTTCCGGACTAACCCTCGCTATAGCGAGCCATAACCCTCGCTACAGCGAGCTCGTGTTAGTCCCAGACCTCTGCCTTCGCTATAGCATACGCTATGGCGAGCAACTCGCTGATTTTTGTATAGGATGCCCGCATTCGCTATAGTGTACGCTACGGCGAGCAACTCCCTGATTTTTGTATAGGATGCCCGCACTCGCTATAGCTAAAAGTATTTTCGCTATAGCGAGAAGGCACTTTTGCTATAGCTAGGCTATAGCGAACAGGTACATTCGTTATAGCTAGGCTATAGCTAGCAGACTTAGAAAATTTTCAGCCTTCGAAAATTTTCAACTTTTCTTTTCCCTTTTCTTTTCTTTTCTTTTTCTGGTTGTTACGGTATATACACAAGAATAGATTGTCATACAAGTTGATAAAGTTAGTTCTCTCATATAAGTAACTATTTTTGGCAATCGTGAAAAGCAAGCAAAGATGAGACATTTATATTTGTCATATGAGGCAATGGAAACACCAATATAGCATAAAGAAGAGACATAAAATATAAATGTGTCATCTCAACGAAAAGGAGAAAAGTTGAGATGAGATTAAACACAAATATATATAGACCAGATTATGGATTTCCACCATCTATAATACCTACAACTATATAAAAATTATCTTCTAAGGTGCCATGAAAAGGAAGCGAAATAGCAGAATTTGATTACTTTGTGAAATAAGAGAAATACCATAGCATGCAATTCATAATATATATGCTTAATAACTATAATGGGGAAGCAAGTGAATAAATTCCTACTTTATTACTTTGTGAGTTTTAGAAAGGAACAAATTCTTTTATAGGTGCCCTTATGACTTTGACAATATCATGAGTAGATAAGTCAGTTGCTACTTTTACATATATCCTATAGTTATGAAAATTTAACTTAAAAGAGTATTGCTAAGAAAGCAACTAGTTTTTATTTAAATGATATGCATGCAAAAGGAAGATTATCTGAAATATACACAATTATACTAGTATTTAATATATACCTATTATAAAATTATGATAGTATCATAAGTGTGGATACTATGTATATAAAAAAGCAATCTAAGTAAAATTAAACTTAAAAGAAATTAGATTTATTATAAGTATAGAATATGGTGTATATGAGTAAATCTAGGGCATTTAAGGCACATAAATAAGTATATAAAGTATATCTAAGAAATGTGTATCTTATATTGGTCCTATAATGAGATTTCTAGTGTAAGACATCATAATAGATTGTATCTGAGCAGTTATAGTAAAGTACTTGGTATAAATGTTTAAGAGGAGCAAAGAGTTATATGTTATTCATCCTATTATGTATGAGTAGGAGATGTTAAAATTTTGGCTAGCCATTATAAACTAACTTATAACCCAACCCAATTTAATTAATAGTTAAATTATTATTACTTGAACTTAAATTTTGAATTTTTAAATTCAAAATTTAAAAGGGAGTTATTATTAATTATAGAAAGAAAAACTTATCAGTGGTTATGTACAATCAGATCTAATTTTAGCACTGAAAACACTTTCTCCCTCTTTCAAAGTTCTACAACATAGAGAATAAATACAAAATAATTTTTTGGTGAAAAACTCCATATCCTCTTTGGTAATTATGGTGCCATCTGTCATGGAATTGTAATCAAAATTCCTTTGATGACTTCATTACAAACCTTGTGGGATAAAGATATAGCAAAGTCTATTTCCACAATAGGTAAGTATCATAGAACTCCCTTTTGGTTATGTAATAAATGTCATATCTCGTGTTTCCTAAATCCTAATACATCTCAAGAAAGTTGATGAGCATGATAAAAGGGACTAGACATTTGGATAAAATAAAATAAAAGAGTAGAAATAGAGCCAAAGTGCCTAAATGAAGGAAACCGACATTCTAGTGGTAAAACTATAATTTTAAGTAAAATTTTAGAAAACTCAATAAAATGAGTTTTAAATGTCAAAATTAAATTTACTAGGGTTTTTAGATATTCTGAAAACTATAAGAACTATCAAAATAGCAAAATCCCTAATGATGTACGAGTTAGGGCTTTCAATGATTGAAACTTTGACTATATTGTTTCATATTGTTTTAAATCCCAAAAAATTCAAAGTAAATGCTTTTAAAATACTAAAGAGTCTTATGGAACTACCAGTTCTAAAAAAAGATTTAAAACGAGCTCAAACGAGGTGGTTAAATTATAATGATAAAAATGTAATTATAGAAAAAAGTTGAAATATATTTTTTTAAATTTAAGTATGATGTGCCAACCACCTTCTCCATCATTTAACTAACATAACTAACTTCAAAATGGATTAGCCATGGTGTTTTAGATAGGGAGGAAAGAGAAAGGAAAGATCTTCCATTTTAGGTAAGTAAACGACCCCAATTCATTGCACACCAATAAGGGAAATTAATCTACTCTCTGAAAACTTTCTAATAGTGGTTTCAACTTCTTGAAAATATGATTTTGGTGGCTGGCCTATTGAGGAAATAAGGAGATTTGAAGCAACCAACTATGGCATAAGAATCACGACTCAACAAGCTTCCAAATAAGGTATGATGATGTTGCCATTTACTTGGTCTTTTTCTTCTTCCATAATTTGGCCTAGAGAGAGAAAGAGTGAGGACAACATTTTAGTATGATGAAAACTTAGGGGAACCAAGGGTTTTGAAGGGTGTAGAGTAAGATTATGTAATTAGAACTAATTAAGAAGCTATAGAATTCAAGTTAGAACACCTGAGGTTTGTCTTGCACTTTGGAAGTTTGGGACTTTATAAAGATGTTTCAAGCTATGTAGGATCATACTTAAACTAGAAAAGAGCTAAGGATACATCACATGTACCAAATTCCCTAAAAAAGTGACACAACTCCATTAGCTACAAGAAGGGCATGGTTTGGCCAAGCATTAGAACAAGCACCTACAGAGAGTTTTGATGGATTCTAAGTTTTTAAGAGGCCTAAATGTGATAAATAAATCTTAATGGAACCATTGGATTGAATTTAGGAGCCTTAATTTGAAAGGTAAAATTTTAGGATTCAAATAAGTCTAAAGAAGCAAGTTAGCTTTTGGTTTGTGTAATCATATATATGATCACCCTAATAAATTCCATTAAAGTTATATGGCTCATAGCAAGTGAGAATTTGGAGCCCAAAAGGAAAATCTAGGAGTTGACTTTTAAGGGACCTAAAAATGACCTAAAATGACATATTGAGTCATAATAGAATTAGATAATGGTAATATAAGATAGAATGAATCTTAATGGCTTATTTTGCCTTTTTATATTGCTATATGTAAGCTTGGCCAATCTTACCTATTTGTAAGTGTCAAGCAAAGGAAAAGAAAAGAGCCAAGTGGATTAGAGGTAGTTTCAAGCCTTTAAAGTCATAAGGTAGCATTATTTCCTTATCTTGTATGCATTCGAATATTTGGATGAGTTAAGATACTTGTATGTGTGGTTGCTTGATATATTCATTATTTACATTTTGCTATGATTTTTATTATGAGTCTTATGCTTATGCCTTGTGTGTTTTTTGGCTCCTAGCTCTTTGTGGCAAAGAATTGGATGCAGTAATTCTTCCTTAACCCATAATTGAGTTTATTTATGTATAGTTAGTATGTTTAGATTCCGTGATTTGATGAGAAATGAGTTTTCATGTTAACAGTTGTGTTTGAGATACATGATGTATATAAATTATATACTTGCACTACATGCTTTGCATTTCCTTATGGCATTCTTTTATGCATTAATATAGTTGAGATTTGCTATTAAGATTAATTATACACTTGAGAATGTATATGATTCATTGGTAATGATATACCTTATATATGGCAAGACTATGTAATGTTAGCTTTATTTATAACTTCCTTCAAGTTATATAATAAATGTCATACCCTATGTTTCTTAAAGGAAGTGCTAATTTGAAAAGTAATTAACATCTATGACTAGAAAGAGTAATAAGGAAAGTAAAGGCATAAATGCAGTAAAAAAAGTTATAAATAAATGAATAAAATTTAAAAATTAAAGGCATGAATGTAAAAGATGTGTCTCTAATAAATGTATGGTGAGTATTTATACAATAATCCTAGAACTAGCTGTTAACCCATCTAGAATTGTTTGCCACTTCTTTCTAATTTTTTGTCCATGTTTAAAGTTATATAGGATCATGGTCAACAATCTAAGTAATGATTTATGCCACATCAACTTTTTTGAGGATTAAAACAATATTTTATCTTGCTAACCAATTGCTTCATTAGTTAACCACAATGGTTCTTTAAGCATATTCTGTACTTTTCTTAACTTGGTTAACTCATGAATCTCTCTTACTTCCAATTGATATGTTAACTACCTTTAAAATATTTTACAAGCCCAAACCCAAATTTATCGGAAAGTGATAAAATGGCTAAAATATTTTAGCTACACATTATTAAACCATTTACCTTTAAATATTTCAAAATATCTAATAAATTAAAATTTTGGCCTAATGAACTTATAGTTCATTTTTTACCTAAAAAGTTCAATTTAACCTTAATCTCAATCCAGCTTTCTAGTAATAAATATAACCTAATTTAGCTAATATCTTCTAATGGTTTAGCCTAACTAATAGGCCTAACAAATAATCCGACCGATATATATTTTTTATGCCAATACTTTATCCCCTACATCTTTTCAGCAAATGACAATGACGATAAGGAGAAGCTAAAATAGTGTATTTGAATTTTGCAATTTGAATTTGCTTGCTTATTAAATAACAATGAAATTCTATTGTCTCATACCCTATTGTCACTATAACAATGCTACTAATTTCCTACTACCACTTCTGACTACCTTCCAATGAATATGACTTTTTTTTTCCTTTTTAACATTTACCTACTTTATAGCTAATTTTTAAAAGCAAGATAATAAAATGTTATTAAAAAAACACAAGACACACTTTACTATATATTGTTAGAATTTTGACTGATTGAAATTATAATTACAATATATTAATTAACATAAATTAATAACAATTATAGATCAAATATTGATAAATTTAAATATTAATAAAATACATATTAAATATTTACATATTTATATATTAAAAAATATAGTAGCAGGAGCACAATGTTTCCCCTACCAATTGAACGGACAATCCATCTAATTTGTTTTTTCCAACTGTTAGGTAGTCAAAAACATATTCCGATTTCTCACAATCTGGGCCCAAAGAGAGTCTTTTCTTGCAATAAAACCCCATCCTGCTTTCATCATGAAGGCTCTATTCTGCTTGGCCATGTGACGAATACCCAGCCCTCCATGTCTCTTCTCCGTACACACCTCATCCCAAGCCACCAAATGTATCCTTTTCTTCTCATTAGTAAAACCCCAAAGGAATCCCCTTATATTCTTTTCCAACTCTGTACAGGTACTCATAGGCAGAGTTGCTATTTGCATAGAATATAACGGAGTAGTGGAGACTACTGCTTTTGTCAAAATGTTTCTACTTACAAATGAGAGAGACTGAGTTTTCCAGTTACTAAGTCTCTGCTTTACCTTATCAATCACGAATTGATAAGTTCGGTTTGTCACCCTATCATGGTGGAGAGGTAACCCTAAATATTTGCCCAGATCACTCATTCTAGTTACTCCCAACAAATCGCTTAACTGTTGAGCCCTAGTATGATGGACATTCTTAGAGAAACACACTCTTGTCTTGCTTAAACATACTTTTTGCCTTGATATTAAGCAAAAATTGCTCAAGCATCTCTTAACAACCTGAACTTGATCAATAGAGGCCTCCGCAAAGATAACCATATCATCCACAAAAATAAGTGGGATATAGGAGGGCCATGTTTAGTAAGCCTTATAGGTCTCCAATGGCTATGAGAAATTTCTTCTTGATAAAGTAAGCTAATTTTTCAATACACAACATAAATAAATAGGGAGAAATTGGGTCACCTTGCCTAATCCCCCTTGAAGGGGTAAATTCTTCTGTCTCGCTTCCTTCCCAAAGAACTTGCATGGTTGGAGTGCATATGCATTAACGAATAATCTCAATGATATGCTGTGGAATATTTATTTCCTGGAGACAATCAAGAATAAAGTCCTATTGGAGTCGATCATATGCCTTTTCTAAGTCAATTTTTATAGCCATATATCCCTTTTTACCCTTCATAGTCTTTATGGAGTGGATCACTTTTTGAGCAACAATAATATTATCCGAGCTTAATCGCCCGGGTACAAAACCACACTGATTAAGGGTAATAATATTAGGAAGAACGCTTTTGATCCGATTAGCTACTACCTTGGTAATTGTTTTGTAGATCACATTGCACAAACTAATAGGTCTAAAATCCTGTATCATCTCCGGCTGATCTTTTTTTGGAATCAAAACAAGTAACGTACGATTCACCTCCCGAATAATCAAAGGGTTAATAAATGCCTCAAAAATAAATCTCAAGAGAGTAGGGGCAATATTAACCCATTGATTTTGAAAAAATAAAGCATTCAAACCATCTAGCCCCGGGGATTTTAGAGCCCCCATACTAAAAACAACATTTTTAATTTCATCATTACTGACCTGGCCTCCTATCTCCTGTAATTTGTCCAGAGCAATAGATGGGTAAGAGAAAGTATAGTCTGTGGTACCTCTATAGCCACCTTCTTCCTTGAAAAGGTTCTGGTAGAAGGACACAGCTATAGATTTGATCTCCTAAGCATTATAAACCCACTCATTTGCTTTATTTTTAATTGCTTCAATTTTATTCCGACTCCTCCTCCCATTTGCCCAGGCATGAAAATATCTGGAATTGCAATCTCCCAACGTGAACCATTGACATTTTGCTTTCTGAGCTTTTAATAATTCCTTCTGTAAAAGAATGTCTTCTAGCTCTTGCCAAATATGTTTTTATAAGGTCTACAAAGCGTCAAAATTATAACAATTATGGACAGAAGCATTCAAACCTTCATGTCTATTTAATAGGCGATGCTTTCTCCTTCCAATGTGGCCGAAGACATCGTAACCCCACTTGGTCACTGTAGATGTAAAGTTAGTAACATTCACTCCCCAGTCCAAATTCTGCCCCCGTGCTTCTCTAACCAAGCGAGAGAAATCATCATGTAACACCCAAACTACATTGAACCTGAAAGGTCTAGCTTGGGTATTCCGCTGAGGAGCCGTATTTGTCAGTCGTAGAAGTAACAATCGATGATCTAACTTAAGGAATGGCAAGTGAGTTACCATGGCATGAGGAAATTGCGCGAAGAAATGATTATTTCTAAATACCCTGTCAATCCTACTCTCACTGCCTTCTTGTTTCCATGTGAAGTATGGACCTGAGCACCCAAGGTCAGCTAAATCCATGTCTTCCACCCAGTGTCCGAACTCTCGGTCAATATTCGCCTCATTTCGATGCATGGATTTCCTATCATGAAGGACAAGAGTGCCATTAAAGTCCCCTCCTATGCACCAAGCACTGTTTACATTACTTCAAAGATGACAAAGCTCTTCCTACAAGTCTCTTCTTCTTATAGCAGTCGGACTAGCATAAACTACAGTAACATAAAACTTAGCTTGTCCATTTTCTTTTAAACCCATATAAATCTTTGCTCATGCCTCCGTAAGATTGAAAGCTGCCACTTAGTGTCGTTCCAAAGTACCCAGAGACCTCCACTAAAACCTCTAGCCTCCACCACCTCAACATTATTAAAACCCAACACCTTGACTCTCTGCATTCCTCTGTTGCCACTAGCTAATGTTTCTAAGATAGCCATAATGTCAATAGTGTGTTTTTTGGTTATCTCGCGTACTAAACCAGGGAATGATTTAGCACCAGTACCTCTACTATTCCAAAACAAATAATTCACGGGACACCAGAAAGTGGGGTTGCATGGCTTTTAGGACCCCATGAGTTTAAGTTAGCATGTATGTGTTCAAAGGCACTGCCCTTCTCATTGACTAATATGTCATTCTCAGTCTCCATGCATGGTTGTTCATGTAGGTCTTTGCTATGATCCTCAGTCAGAGAAGCATGAATTCCTCTCGGTTCTTCTTGCTCGTTTTGGTCGTGCGTAAGTCCCATTTCCTCCTCCTAAGATAAGCCCACCAAAGCCTCAAAGGGGTTAGAAGCATTAAGGAAATTAGGCCTGGATTGAACAGAAGTGTTAGGCCTATTATTTATCCGTGTCCCTATCTTAATGAAAGTGTGATTTTCCTTTCCTTTTCTCTATTACTTTGACCAATCGGGACCCACTTTTGCTGGTTAGTTAAGTCCCCTCCAAAATAACTGGTTCCTTCCCTTCTATTATTGGGCACGCGTACCTTCCCTCTCTCATCATGAGATTCAGCATTAATCCCTTTCCCCTAATCTCAGTGCATATGATCGTTATTCCTACTTCTTCTTCTATTTTCCTGCACCTCCTCTCCCCCCCCCGATTTGGCGGGGTTGCCATATCTGGAATGGTATCTTTTAACCAAATTTCTTGCACCCAACCTGTCTCTCTCCTCCGTGCTGGCGTCTCTAGCAACCACCGTCAATCCCCCATCTCTCACTTTCTTTAGTTTCTCAGTCGAGTCTTGAAAAGATTCTGCCTTCCCTCCATTTAACTTAGATTCGCTGACAGTCACCTCTGTAACGCCTTTGTTACTCTATCCCCTCGGTTCGCTTTAGCACTTGGATGAACCTTCTCTAACCTCCCATCCCCTTTGTGCTTATTGCCTTCTGGACACATATCTTTATGGTGACCATATTTACCACATTTGAAGCAAACAATATGCAAGCCTTCATATTCGATGACTTATTTCTTCCCGAAGATCTTCACAGAAGATTTCAATCGTTTATCTGAATTGAGCTTAACACAAATGCAGGCAAATCTGCCCCTATCACTTTAATGGGTGATGGAATCAATCTTGAACGTTCTACCCAACCCAAAGCCTATTTTACGCAATGTAATTGTGTTGAAAAATTCTAGTGGCAATAATGGAATCCTAATCCAAACCACAGTCTTCTTCTGGCACTCAGCATTCCATGGATCAAAATTCGGCCGCCACCTCTGAATTGTAATATAATGGTCCGCTATCATCTATGGCCCCTCTTGATATACATGGTTTAAATCTTCCTCATCTTCAAATGAGACCACAAAGAAACCATTGTCCAAATCTCTCATTTTAAATGGCTTAGCTATTTTCTAGATGCTTTCAAGTCTATGTTTCATTACCTAATAGGGAATGGTTTTCCCTAACAGCTTGATAATGAGAGAATTCCAACACTATAACTCATGTTCCTCCTACGTAACATGGATTGTCACACAATCTTCATCATCCAAATCATCAGGATCAGCAACAGTTTCTGCGCTATGCTGTCCACTTCTGTTATGAAGAAGCCTTTCAACCCTTCAATATAGTCTTACCAGGCTTCATCAAATATACTGCTCTTCCTATCCTTCATCGTAATCTCCAACTCCACCCCAACTCCTAATAGCTTCTCCTTAAATGTTTGATCCTTCCCCTTCAGCCTAACCTCCATCATTGGATCATCCCCGTCATCTCCTACTCGTACTTTTTTCCTACTTCTCGCCATTTCATCAACCTCCTCCGTTGACATCATCGAAATGTCGCTTCCCTCCTCCATCCCCAACATTCTCCTTATTGTGTTCTCTTTCCTTTGTATAAAAAAAAAAGAAACATATTCCGATTATCTAATGGTCAAAAAATTCTAACTGGACAAATAAAAATTCATCCAATTGGAGTTTTCAATTTTTTTAATAAATATCTAATATATAATAATAATATTAGAAAATTTTAAAAAAATTATGACTAATATAATTAATATAATATGCTGGAATTATTAATTAATATAATATAATACTAATTATAATATACTATAACAAAAATAATTTTGATTAATTTATTTTAAATAATATTTATAAATTTTAATTTTTATTAATTAATAATAATTAAGATATATTTTTTAATATACCAATTGGAATTTGGACGTCTAGCTAATTAATTAGAAAAATTAAAATTATTTATTTTTATTTATAATCATTATTAATAATTATTTTTATTAATAAATCATAGTTAAAGTAAATAATAATAATTAATAATTAATTTTAACCTTTTAAATAATTTTTTGTTATAAAATATTTTTATTTAAAACCATCTGTTACATTTAACCATTGTATTTAACTGTTACTTTTGTTGCTTTTAACAATTATAGTTGTTTAAAACTAGCCATTGATGAAAAAAATAATTGTTTAATAGATTTATATAAAGCATTCGAGTTGTTTGTTTTCCATTCTTTTCTTTTTCTTGTCATTTGCATCTCTTCCTTATTCACAATCTATTTATATGTTCCTTAGCTTCTTCATATTTTTTACATCAAAATTATTTTCTACTCAAGCTATTCTAATTCATATTAATATTGTCACGGTGATCAATTGCTAGTTGATTATTGTTATGTGGTATAGTGAAAAGTAATTTTTATTTTGACAACATGTGTAAGTTAATATTAAAATAATTAAGGGACAAGTAAATAATTAGTTTATAACATTTTTATAAAATATTTTGTTATTGACTATTTTTCATTATTGATTATTTTCTATGTTGGTACTATAGAGAAATTTTTTTTTATAGTATTAGTAAGATAATATTAAAATTTTTTATGATAATTTTCAGAAATGAAAATTTCTAAGAGTAAGAGGTGGATATATAATAGATTTAATTTTAAATATAAAAGATATACTAATAAATTTTTACAAAAGATAGAAAAATTTATTATTTTTGGTTGTGAAAAAAGATCTAGTTTAAGAAATGAACAAATTAAATGTGTAACACCCCATAATTAATTAAGGTGTTAATCATGGATTAGAATTAATTAAGAGTAATTAATATGGGCTCATTGGGCAAGTTAAATGAATGGAGACTTTAGAGAGATAAATTATTAATATGGGTTTGAGATTTAATTGGGATAGAAATTCTATCTAGGGCTAAATTAATAGATCATGAGAAGAGGCTAATGGAGGCCCAATGGATTATGTGCAGACCTAACATAATTTAGAGTGATGGAGGCCCAAGATTTACCTTGTATAGACTCTTCTAAGTGGCCCAATAATCCTTGTACAGACCTAAAACTCTTGAGCTCTTCAAACTTGGCCCAAACCTAGTTAAACTTCAGCAACTTAAGTGTAAAAACTGGCCCAGTAAATTCTGCAGCCCAACACCTCTAAACTGGCCTAACAAACTTAAAAAATCTGAAGCCCAAATGAAGATGGACCTTGGAGCAACCTATGACCCACTTTGACCCAACTTAAGCCCACTTAAAACCCTAATGCTTCAGCCACTCTCATATTTTTCTGAAACTCGAGGCAAATTCAGAGCTTGGAGAGGAGGCTAGGGTTTGGGGCAAGAATTCTGCATTTTCTCACATTTAGAGCAAGATTCAGCCAAGGTAATAGTTATACAACTTAATCCCCTCATCTTTCCCTTTAATTTGGTCCGATTAGTTTTTCATTTGGAGTATTTTCACTCCACCCAAAATCTGAAATGTAAGTGTTTAGGGGTTTTCTTGATGAAATTCGTAGGTTGAGCTTAAGGCTGACTTTGGGTGAGTTTAAACCCTCCATTTTGATGCTTTATTGGTTAATTTGAGACCCCCATAGCTGATTTAGAAAATGGGTGTTAGTTTTGCACGAAATTGCTCAAGATTTTTGGTGGAATGTGGAGTTTTCTGTTAGATGACACTTAAATCCGAAATTGAGACTTGTTGTGGCTGGGTAAATGATTCTTGGATAGTCATTAGCATTTTAAATTCCTTGGGTACTGATTATGACTATTAATGATGAATTAGAGTAGTAATTCTATGATACTATGGTTATAGGGGGATTTCTGCACCAATGGTGATTGTTGCAAGTGTCTACAAGTGAGGTAACCAGGTTTACATTAATTCCATGCATATATCTGTGTTAATTTCATATTTTGCTATACATGAATGATTTGAAATGTTGAATGAATTGGTTGGCTATCTATTGAATTGTGATTGGACCTTATAAGTCCATGGTGGAGCTGTGGTGCGGCTACCACCCGTGCATGTGCTTTGATCGAGCACCAGGTTATGATCAAACCCCAGATGCACTGAGCCCTGGTTGTGCTCAATGAGGAGTAGGTGCCGTGGACGGGCCTCTCCGGTGTTAATGGCCTTTAACATGTGATAATGTGATTGCTAGTATGGGATAGTAATCATGATAGCCTAATTATTTCATTTACTGATATGAATGGTCTACTGCTGGTGTTTATGTGAAATTATGCATGTGTACGAATTAATATAGAGTATATGATGGAATTGCCTTGGTTACTGAGATTCATAGCTCACCCCGTTTCATGGGATTAACATTTTAGGTGAAGGTTCTTCGAGTAAGGATAAGGGTAAGCAAGTGGATGAACATCCATGAGCTGAGGCCCGGTGTGGGGAGCTACACTCGGTCTGAGTAGAATAGGGTAGATGTTAATTTTGTTAAGTCTTGTATAGCATCATCATGTATCTGCATTGCCAAGTGTAGGAGAATGTATTTTGATAGCATGGAATGTAACTAATGAGATATAGGCTTTACTTTAGCTGTTGATGGATGTATGAACCTTGACATTCATTTTGAGCAATGAAATCCTTTGATATTAGATTGTTGACTTGAATCAGTGATGTATGGAACCTTAACAGAATGTTAATTGTTGGGAGCTTATGTAATTTCTTGAAATATCAATATGTGTAATTACTGTCATATGGTAGTTGGATGGGCAGGATTTCATACTTAAATTTCAAATTAGAGATGGTAGAATAGCTGGGTAAATAAGGTGCATAAACACCATGGGAGTTGCATAATTCATGGTAGAGTGACCCTAGGGGGTTATTGGAGGAAGAGTGGAGAGTATGAGGCAAGGTTTTGAGAGTTGTAGGTTCAGGAGGTGGTTGGCCGCAGCCAAAATATTACTAGCCGCGGCCAATAGTGGCGAAGTTGCCTAGGGAGAGCACCAGAGAGAAATTTGTCGCGGCTAATATGTAATTGGTCGCGGCTAACTTCGAGAGGCTAACCTGGGAGTCGTCCAGAGGGAAATTCACCACGGCAAATTGAGGAATTGGCCGCGGTGAACTTTTATGAAAATGAGCCAGGCATTCCAAAGAGAAATTGGCCGCGGCTAAGGGAGTAGTTGGCCGCGGCCAATATCGAGAGGTGAGCGAGGGAAGTTCCAGGAGGCTTCTTCGCCGCGGCGCCATGTAGGTTGGCCGCGGCTAAGGTCCAACTCGCCGCGGTGAAATTAGTAACAATGCGAGGGGTCAAGCCGAGGGGAATTGGCCGCGGCTAGATGGAAATTGGCCATGGCGAATGTCCCGAAATCCCTATATTTACTACAAATTCTTGGTTTTTCTTATGGTAACCTCAAGGGATGATTTAGAAACATTAATAGAAGATAAATGTGATATGGGAATGATAGGTAATATAATCAAGACTTATAAATGAATGTTTGCTTCCCCCTGAGGTATGTAAGTGGTTATGATTATGTGGTTGATGACTCTGACACTATTAAGGTTCAAATTTCCCTGTATTTCCATAATATAATTAGTCTCAATGCCATGTAACCCTGCTTTATGGTTATTAATCATGTGATTTACCTTAATTACAATGATTAGGGGTTAAGGTCGTCACAAAATGTCTATGTTCTAAACATAAAAACAAAGCATATCTTAATATTGATGAGGTAAAGTTTGATCTATATAGAACAAAGCTTCAATCTGAATATTGGTATTTGATATGTCATAGTGAGATTGAACCATCTTTAACTAACCATACATGTTGAAACATTCAAATTTGGATTAATAAATGAAAACTATAACAATAGTTATGAAAGCATCATCTTTTATGCAATTGGTCTTGATTCCAATGTTAATAGCTTTGATAAAACATATTATGATGATAATATTAGTTATGTTGAGGAATCACCAAATGTAAAAGCCCAAAAATTTTATGATTTATTAAATACGTATCAATAACTACCATAGTTAGGATATAGTAACCATTTTGAACTATTTTTTATTACAAAAATATTAAGTATTAAAGCTAACAACAATATATCACAATATAATTTTACTCGACTTATAAATCTTATAAAATGTACTTGTCCACCTCATAATGTAGTACTCGATAATTGGTACCAGACAAATAAGCTAGTATCAAAACTTAGATTATTTGCTCAAAAAATTAATGTTTGTATTGATGGATATATATTGTATTACAAATATGATATAGACGAGACAACGTGTAAATTTTGTGAAGTAACTTAATATAAAACTAGTTGACTTGGTCAAAGATGAAGCTCTAAAGAGATTCCAGTAACAAGAATGCATTATTTATCAATTACACCAAAATTGCAAAGGCTGTATGCCTTAATGAGTTATATTGAGCCTACGTGATGGCAATGGAATAATAGAAGACATGAAGATGTACTATGTCATCCATATGATGGAGAAGCATGGAAATATTTTGATAAGGTATAACCTAATTTTGCCATACATCCATGAAATGTGTGATTGGGTTTATGTACAAATGGCTTCACTCCTTATGATCAATTAGCTTCTCCATATTCATGTTGGCTAGCTATAATTACTCCTTACAATCTATTTTCTAAATCATCCATGACTGCTCCTTACTTATTTTTGATGATAATCATTCCTGAACCATAAAATCCTAAGATCAAGATTGATGTCTTTTTGCAACCACTAATTGATGAGTTAAAATTATTATAAGAAGAAAGAATATCAACCTATGATATCTTAATTGAGATGAAAGTAGCATTAATATAGATGATAAATGACTTTCTAACATATAGAATATTGTCAAGTTAGAGTATTATTGAAAAATTGGTTGCCATTATTGTATAGATAACTCAAAAGCTTTTACCTTAAAATATGGAGGAAAGAACTCTTGGTTTGATAGTCATTGACAATTTTTACCTATAATCATGTTCTTAGAAGGAATAAATATGCTTTAAAGAAGAATCAAGTTGGAAATGATCCCCTTCCACTAAGATTGGATGAAGAAAATTGTGGCAATAAGTGATGAATCTTTTTAAAATATTTGATCAAGGAGTTTTTAGATTACCAAGCTATAAGGAATATCATAACTAGATGAAATAGAGTATATCTTGAGAGCTTTTGTATTGGAAAGATCAATTAGCTCGACATAATTTAGATATCATGCATATAGAAATAAATATATTTGATAATATATTTAATATTGTTATAGGTATCAAAGGAAAGACCAAAGATAACATGAAAGCTAGGATGAATTTGAAAGAATATTATAAGTGAAGAGACTTTGAGCTACAAGAATTAATTAATGAAAAAGTGGTTATGCCAAAAACTAAGTTCACTTTAATGCTAAAGCAAAGAAGGGCTTTCTATGGTAGGATAAAATGATTGAAAATTCTTGATGGTATTTCTTGAATGTGTCAAGATAAGTGGATTCAAGGGAAAGAAAGTTATTTTGGCTTAAAAGTCATGATTGTCACATATTTATGGAACATTTGTTGTTGATCACTTTTAGTGCACTTCTTAAGCAAATCTAAAAGCCTACAACTAAGTTGAGTCTATTCTTTAGAGAATTATGCTCAACGATATTGAAGGTAGATAATTTAATGCAAAAGGAACACAACATTTTTTCCTTTTCTTATAAATTTTCTTTCTTCATTTATTTTTCATGCATCTGTATTTTTCTCTTCCTTCTTATTTTGCAGATTTCATTGTTTTCTATCTATTTTCTTCTTTATTTGTATTCCTTTGCTTTCAAGGTAAATAGTTTCTATAGTATTATCTTCCATTTTCCAAAGTTCATTTTCTATTATGTTTCTCTTGTGTTTTGTCTTTTGTCTAAAATTGATTTTTCTTCTCATTAAGTTTTTATTTTAGATAGTTGATTTACATTCAAGATTACTTCTAAGGTAAAGATTTATTTTATTTGTTTATTCATAATTTTGGTTGTAAAGATTTTATTTGACTATTTGAATCTTTGTTTTTGTGTGTCTATTATTTTAATTTATAATGTTTATTGTAGAAAGTAAAGATTTGTTTTAGTTATTTATTTGTCATCGTTTGAAAAGATTCATTTCAATTATTGTAAATGTATAGATAATTTTAAGAAGTAGTTATTCAAAAGAAGATAGAAAGATTGGCAAATCGGCCATGAATAGAATAAACAGAATAAAGAGCAATAAAAAGGAAGAATCAATAGAGAAATTATAGCCAGAAAATAAAAAAAATGAAAATCCATAAGCAGAAACAGAAAATATTATTAATTATAAAACTAATCAAATAAAAAAGGAAAAAATATAAATAATGTAACATTTAAAAGTATTGTTAATTATTTACATCCATTATTATTTACCAATATAAAAAATTGCTAATAATTATTATAAATAAAAAATACCCAATTTTAATTTCAAAAATTATTATAGCATATTATATGAATTACAATTATATTTCATTAAAGTTTTTAATTATATTATATTAATTCAAATTTGAAAAAAAGATAGTCAAAAACACATTTTTTTACTGCTTCTTTTTTTAATAAATTTTAATTAATTTAAAATTACATATAAATGTATAATATATAATAATTTTTAAAAAGTTAACACATAATACTGGCAAAAAAACACATAATAATTATAATTAATATTATTAATATAATATACTATAATTATTTATTAATGTAGTATAATATTAATTATAATGCATTGTAATAACAATATTTATTATTAATATATTTTAATTAATATAACAGAATTATTAATTTCTTTCAATCAAGTTTTATTAGAAATATAATTGTTCAATTTTAAAACCCAATCTCCCATTAAGTTGCACGACATTTGACCAAGTCAAGAAATTGTCATTCATATTGTTTTCCTACTACTAGTCGGTAAAGATTTGCAACTAACAAAATTCTAACTATACATGCAACTAAATTTTCAGTGAGTAAAAATTAAATTCCAACTGCTTTTTATCTTTTTATGGCTCTACCTTCCATCGTTATTCTACGTTATTCTTGTTGTGTGTCACTTGGTTTTCTCAACAATTTTTCAAAATCTTCATTAAAAGCTAAATTTTTATTTTCTTTCATTGCACTATTTCACCAAGCAAACTTAGCTTTTGTTTTGTTTCACTATTGCATTTTTTCCTTCTCACTTTTACCCTAATCATATCTTCAATGTCTGATTCTCAACATGAAGAGTGCTCTCTTTGTGGTGGCTCCACTTGTTACATCCTCCAATATCTCAAGTGAAAATATGCATCACATATTCTTTTAGCATTAGAATTTAGCTATCAAGTACATCAAGTGGGCTCATGATACTTAGTAATGATTTTTCTACAATTCCATCTTATACTTTAGTTTTAAGCATTTGATTCCATGCAACATACCATATATGTAGAGCCTAAACACATAAAAGCACTATTTCCTCACTTTAGCCCTAATCACATAAACAAAGAATAAATTTTAAAAATTTATAACTTGAGTTATACAATACTGATTAAGGAAAATTAAGTGTTAATTTAAAGCTTACGATATAAACTTCCTACTGTAAAAATTTTTGGTCAAATTGAATCCATTTAGTTCCTCAAATAACATGAAAACCAAATCTAGTGTAGAATGAACAATTTTAGACCATAACAACTTTTGGGGGCCAACTTTAGAATTCGCCAAATATTTTACAGAGCTCTAAAAAAATACAAACTTTGTCTATATATAAAACTCTAAACATTTTTGAAATGCTAACCAAATTTCAACCCCAATTTTGGTTAATAAGGTAGTTAAGAGTAAAGGGATATTTTATCACTCAATTAGTTAAAATTTAGATTCCAAAATGTCCTAATTGAGCTATAATATACCATTTCTTACCATGAACAAATTTCAACTCATATATGCATCATTTGTGAATGGTTCATTATATGAAATTTACCTTGCATCTAAAAATCACCGTTGCACTTGAAAATATGCATGTTAATTCAATGGATTTCCATGCACTAGGACATGCTCCCATGTCTTATACATACATCAAATGGTCATACATTCATAGGCTAACACTTTTCACAAATTACTATTACATTACATCAAAATATACTTCTATATATCTACATATACATTATTAAATTTCCATGCTAATCTCTCAATACATTTAGTCTCTCTTTGTTTCATCTTCCTCCTTGTTTTGCTCTTTACCTAGCAATGGTCAGTAGGGGACAAGAGGTGAGATTTGGGAAAGAATCTCAGTAATAATACTTAACAATTCTAATGCATATAATAGACATTTCAAGAATGAAATGCAAGTTTGCATGGTTTTATTCACATAAAATAGCATAACACATTGAATTGGCATAAAGTATTTGAATTTGTCTAGCCATGGCATAAAACATACTGGCTAGGATCATCTCTTGACTTAGTTAACCCATGAATCTCCCTTACTTTTAACTGATATAATTAACTACCTTTAGAATATTCTACAAACTCAATCCCTAGTTTGTAGGTAAGTGGCTAAATGGTGGAAAATGGCCTAAATATACTTAAATATTCCTCGATATCTTAGCTACATGTTATTGGACTATTTACCTTTAAATATTTTAGAAAATATGATAAATTAAATACATGACCTAAAGACATTATAGCTCATTTTCAGCCTAAAATATCCAATTTGACCTTAAGCTTGAATAAGCTCTTATCAATAAATGTAGCCTGGTCCAACTAATATCCTTTAATGGTTATACTCAACTCATAAGCCTAACAACTAGTCTAGCCCATAGATTTTTTGGTGTTAACAAAATTATAAAATATTACAAATATCTTTCACTTTCACTATAACTAGCTACTGGCATTTCCTAAACTATCCTAATTGAACACAAACACACAGTATGTATATATATATATAATATACACAAATATCAAGTTTCCACAAATTAATCAAGTCCTAAGAACATTAAAAAATAATAATAATTTAGACAAAGTTCAACCTAACCATAATTAAGAAAATCTTCCTAAATATATGCTAAATGTGTATTTAAATTTTATGTGTTTTGTATTTTTTTAAAAATGCAAATACCGCACTTCTTTAATTTACTTCAAATCATTACAAACTTTTATTTTATTTTGTTATTCTTAAAACTTATACTTTCATATTTATTTGTTATTAATTACAAGGGGAAAGTTAAAAAAAATGAAAACATATGGCCATACTATTTATAGTTAAGTTTACAAAATAGTTAAGTTTACAAAATGCAAGCAACTTAGAAAGACAACTTTTTTTAATGGTTATGTGTATATGTATAAATAAAGCTTAAAGGAGAGTATGATTAAGAAGGAGCTTATTATGGTTTGAAAACACTCGCTAGTATGATGAGTGTCCCACATAAATTTTTTTAGCTATATTTTAATATTCATCCAAAAAAAATTCTTTTAATTGATACCCATGTAAAGTATTACACACATATTATATAAATTTAATAGAAATTGAACCCAATGGCACTGATTTCCTTAGTTTAACTTTTTCTTATAATAATTTTACATTAAAGTCAAATTTTGAGTTTGACTTCAAGCCTATCATTGTCAAAGGGTAGCCTATCACTATGACAAGTGATATTGAAGTCGGACTTCCTGGTACTGCTGATTTCAACAACTTTAAGCCTGTTATGGTGACAGGCTTGGATTGATGGCTTATCACATGATAGGCCATAATAGCCTTTACAAGCTAAGCATGCACAATATGCTTAGTTTGCAAAGCAAGTCCAGTCAAGGTCTTTTTTGACCTTGACTAAATCACAAAGGGAGGGTCTTTTTTGTTATTTTTGTTTTGTTTGCATTTATTTTTTAAAATATGTTCTCATTTTGTTATTATGTTTAATTTATTGTAGCAAACATGTAAATATGTTTGTATTTATTTATTTGTTATATTTATTTTTTTTACATTTATTTTTTAAATATGTTATCAATTTGCTATTATGTTTACTTTACTATAGCAAATATGTAAATATGTTTGCATTATTATGAAATAACTCAAGAGATAGAGAAAAAAGAATTTAGAGAAGATAGAGAATAAGAAAAAATGCTACTCAAATTTTATTCATTCCTCTTAATATAAATGAGATGCCTATTCATAGGCACAAGTTTATAACTACAAATAATCCAAAGGACACATTTTAAATGTGAAATAATATATCATAAAGGAGGATATAAAGGTGCGAGATGAATATCTAAAGGTTTTAGAGTTACAATTCTTGAAAGAATATGAGGAGATGGTGTCATACCATACTCATCAATTGTAACACCATAATGCCTTAACTTCAACTAATCTCCCTTTAGGCTTGATTCCATATGATTTCCAATGAAATTGACCAAAACCATAGTATTTCAATACTTTAAGCCGGTGTTTAAATAGTCATAAGCATTTTGGTACCAATGTATCAAGGCAACATTAAATGTCAAGTCTCACAATACAAGCATATACACAAGCATACAATGACTTTTACACATCCAAGAATGCAACAAGAAAGAATGGAGAGCTACCTTACTAGCCAACAAAAGTCTTCCCTTTCGATTTCTCTTCTCCCTTCTTGGTTTCACAATTACAACTAGATGAAGTTGCTTCTTTTGAGCCTAGACACAACAAAGAGCATGAAATTACTCTCTTGGAAGTCAAACAATTACTCACAAAGTCTAGGGGGTTCTACATAGCAACCCCTACAAAGCATATAAGAAACTAGGGGTTCTCTCTCTCTCTCTAAAATTTCACCAACTCTTCTTCTCCTTTCTTTGCATTTCTCTCAAATTATCACACTCTCTTTCAAGGGTTTCTTACTCATTCTAGGTCTGAACAAAGCTTTCTTACTCATGCTTCTTCTTCTTGATTTTATTTTTCTCCTTCTAAGCTTCCTTTCCATGGGTTGTTGAGTAAGAAAGCTTTGTTCTAACCTAGAATGAGCAAGAAACCCTTGAAAGAGAGTGTGATAAGTTAAGAGAGATGCAAAGAAAGGAGAAAAAGAGTTGGTAAAATTTTAGAGAGAGAGAACCCCTAATTTCTTATATGCTTTGTAGGGTTTGCTATGCAGAACCCCCTAGCCTTTGTGAGTAATTGTTTGACTTCCAAGAGAGTAATTCTATGATCTTTGTTGTGTCTAGGCTCAAAAGAAGCAACTCCATCTAGTTGTGATTGTGAAACCAAGAAGGGAGAAGAGTAATCGAAAGGGAAGGCTTTTGTTGGCTAGTAAGGTAACTCTCCACTCTTTCTTGTTGCATTCTTGGATGTGTATTGTATACTTGTGTATATGCTTGTATTGTGAGACATGCTATTTGATGTTGCCTTGATACTTTCTCTAGCTCCATAACCCAAGCCTCCACCTTATCCGTATCCAACTCCCCGTTAAACGAAGGTCGACTGTTCTGCTTAAACTGCCTCAACAGTTTTTGGATAAGCGTCTGGGTCTGAGTAGCAGTAGGCTCCTGGGGAGGTGCAGGTGGAATGCTAGATGTGAATGGCTAAGGTACAGGGACTTCTCTCCTTTTCTTCTTGCCTGACCAGGGTATCTTACAAGCGTATGATCATATCATGCTATTTTTGGGCAATGTACCTCTGCTGTTCCAGCATCTCTTTGTGCTAGCCCATCATGGCCTCATATCATTAAGCCTCTCTATAATGGTTCGCAGAAGATCCTCAGGTCCAACAGGAACTTCTGGCTCAGCTCTCTGAGCCTTGGGCAGCCTGCCTCTACCCCTGCCCCGTCTAGTCTCAACCATGTCTGAAAATAAGTAGCAATCCTCTATCCACAATTATAGCACAAGCACATATGCATATGGATGCTACCACTTCCATGGCAATTCACACCAAACACAAGCAAATCACATCATTCAAGAACCCAACATTGAGCAAAAGTGGCAACTTTATTCAACTCTCTATAATCGATCCACAAACGCAAGTTACCATCCTTCTTTGTCATAAATAACGTCGAAGCTCCCTAAGGTGAAACACTAAGGTAGATAAACCCTTTCTCTAACAATTATTCTAACTGCTTTTTCAACTCAGCGAGCTCAGCGGGAGCCATCTTATAAGGAGTCTTGGACACCGGTCCAGCCCGAGACACTATGTCTATAGGGAATTCTCCTTCTCTCTCAAGGGGTGAACCACTAAAGTCAAACTCTTTAAGAAAAACATCTAGGAATTCCCTGACAACTGGGATCTCCTCTATCCCTTCCTCTACCTCAGCCTAAATAGAGAAAAGACTAGAAACCCTTAACATCCATGCTCTAAATGTCTCTAAGCCTGGGTAATAGTCATAAAGAATAACTCAACTCCTACCCTAGGTATGGTCCCATAAGTAGGTAAGGAAATGGTTCGGTGTTCACAATCAAGTATCGCATTATTCGCAGCCAGCTAGTTCATACCAACAATCAAATCAATATCATGGAAGGGCATACAAATTAAATTAATAGTGGTATGACAATGATTGAACTGAACAGTGACATTTAAGCAAGTATGGGAAGTAACCACGTGGCCTCTAGTGGGTGTAGTGATAGATAAGTCAAATGGCAAGACATTAATAGCCAGACCCAATTGCCTCATACAATCATAGGATATAAACGAGTGACTAGCATCTGAATCAAACATAGCAACTATAGGAAAGCCATTCACCATCAACATACCTCGGATCAAATTGGGGGACGCACTAGCTTCCTGCTGAGTGAAGGCAAACACTTAGCCCTGGGTCTGCGACCTAGGAGGAGGTGTTGTATCCACCTGGGAATAGTGTCTAGCTATAGCTTCCCAAGAAACTCTCAACAAGCTCTAGAGGCATGCCAAATATCATATCAAAAAGAGCTCATTTGGTTATACTTTGACAGAGCTCACAAATTTGGCAGTTTTAGCACCCAAAATGGTTCAAAATAGGTCCAAATGGCCTCCTACATGTTCTAGCACCTCTTGGGCAAGCTTTAAAACATAAACATAGTATAGATGAAATTTTCAAGTGGTCCAAATCATCATACATTTCAAATTCACTATACTACGGGCCAAACTGCACTATTGCATATAATCCACAAGAGGGCCAAATCCCACATTTTCATTACTTTAGCTCTCTACATAGTTCATGCATCATTTATATATATTTTTACACTTGCTCAAATATTTACATCTAAATAATAGGTGCATATTCATTTTGGCACCTCTTTACATCAAAAGAACTAAAATAGCTATATAACTCCCTAAGCATAAGGGTTCTTACCTTTCTTCCTTGGCTTCCCTTCTTCTCTCTTAGTTTCCTTTAGTTTCCCTCTCTCTCTCTCTCATGCCTTTTTTTGTGCTTGGACGAAGCTTAAGTTGGTTTAAAGAAAGAGAATGAATTTGGATGCTTTAAGAAGTCAAATTCTCTTTTTTCATGCTTTTCTGAACTAACCCTCGCTATAGTAAAGAATAACCCTTGCTACAGCGAGCACGTATTAGTCCTAGACCCCTATTTTCGCTACGGCGTGAGCTACAGCGAGCAGCTCCCTAATTATTCTTCGTTATAGCGAGGGTTAGTCTGAAAAAGCATAAAAAAAGAGAACTTAACTTCTTAAAGCGTCCAAATTCATTCTCTTTCTTTAAACCAACTTAAGCTTCATCCAAGCACAGAAAAAGGCTTGAGAGAGAGAGAGAAACTAAGAGAGAAGAAGGGAAGCCAAGGAAGAAAGGTAAGAATCCTTAAAGATCTTCATGCTTCTTCTTCTTGATTTTATTCTTCTCCTTCTAAGCTTCATTTCCATGGGTTGTTGAGTAAGAAAGCTTTATTCTGACCTAGAATAAGTAAGAAACCTTTGAAAGAGAGTGTGATAAGTTAAGAGAGATGCAAAAAAAGGAGAAAAATAGTTAGTAAAATTCTAGAGAGAAAGAGAACCCCTAGTTTCTTATATGCTTTGTAGGATTTGCTATGCAGAAATACCTAGCCTTTGTGAGTAATTATTTGACTTCCAAAAGAGTAATTCCATATTCTTTGTTGTGTCTAGGCTCAAAAGAAGCAACTCCATCTAGTTGTGATTGTGAAACCAAGAAAGGAGAAGAGAAATCGAAAGGGAAGGCTTTTGTTGGCTAGTAAGGTAGCTCTCCACTCTTTCTTGTTGCATTCTTGGATGTGTAAAAATTATTCTATACTTGTGTATATGCTTGTATTGTGAGACATGCCATTTGATGTTGCCTTAATGCATTGGTACTAATATGCTTATGATATGAATTATGAAAATTGCTCAAGTAAGGTAATGCCAAAAATCCTTCGAGACGGGTGAGGTAGAGCCAAAAGTCCCTAAACCAAGGGTGAGGCCAATCTAAAAGTCTCTAAAGCTTATTCTTGGCATTTGATATGATATCATGGCATGAAAATCATATGTTGTATAATTATGAATGGTTTGCATGCTTTGACTTATTTATATGTCTTGATTGCTTCCTTGAATGAGTGTATGAGCTGCTGAGTTTCCATGAATTTCATCCCCTTCCCTCTCCCATCTTAACTTGTTAGGTGGAGCTCAAGGAGATCAAAGTGCATACCAAGGAGCCTAGTTGAGCATGCTTAGGGAGTTATATAGTTATTTTAGTTCTTTTGATGTAAAGAGGTGCCAAAATAAATATGCACCTATTATTTTTAAGATGTCAATATTTGAGCAAGTGTAGAAATATGTATAAATGATGTATGAACTATGTAGACCTTAGATCTGGGTACCACTAGTTGAGAGTAAAAATTGAAGAACTCTCTGAGACGGCCTTCAAAACGAGATATGGGCACTATGAGTTCTTTGTGATGCCATTCGGGTAGACGAATGCACCTACTGTGTTTATGGATTACATGAACAGGGTATTCAGACCGTATCTAGATCAGTTTGTGGTGGTCTTCATTGATGATATCCTAATGTACTCTAGATCTTTTGAAGAGCACAATAGACATTTGAGATTAGTCCTAGAGACCTTGAAAAATTCCATTCACATTTTATACTCAAACACCATTTAAATAACTCATACATAGCCTCAAACAACCCATGAACCATGGATATGAAGCCCAAAACCAAGAAAATGCCTATCCAGAAACTGTTGAAGCAGTTTAGGCAAAACAGTCCACCCTCGTTTGACGGGGAATTGGATGCTGATAAGGTAGAGGCTTGGGTTATGGAGCTAGAGAAAATATTCTCAGTAATGGATTGTACCACCGAGCAGAAAGCTCAGCTAGCCACTTTCATGCTATAAAATGGGAGTTTCGAAATTGAAAAGATCGAGACTAGAAGAGGGTTCTAGTGTGACACCCAATGCCAAAAGGAGAGGCAAGAGGCCATGGAAACGAAGGCCGCAGTGGTGTAAGCTGATGCTGCCTCTTCAAAGCCAGTCATCCTTCCAGTAGTCTCCGGTGACATGTTTCAACGAACAGGTACATTCGCTCTAGTTAGGCCATTTCTCACTATAGTTAGCAGACTTAAAAAATTTCAGGATTTCGAAAAATTTTCAGCTTCTTTTTTTTTCTTCTTTTTTTTGGTTGTTACATCAATCCCATCTCCTTCCATTTTAAGAACTTAACTTCCCACACTTACATAAAAAAGCAATATATTTAATAATATTTCCACATTGCGTGGGACTTTAAAATTTTATCTTATGCTCTATGGGCCTCATGAACTCCTCAATATTATTCTCTACCCATAATCCATCCAAACAAGTCATAAACAACATAAAACATCACATATAACTCGGGTACCAGAAAAATTAAAAGTAGGCCTCAGGTTCAACTTTCCAAATTTTTGATATTAATTTTGGAAAATCATAGTTAATTTTAAAAAAATCAAAATCAAGCAAATAATAACTTTTTGAAAAGCCCTAAATGTCAACCATAGGTTAAAAATCATTTTAGAGTATAAAAACATCAACTGGATCATGAATGATAACAAAATAGCACAAAATGTCTAACTGCCCAAGTTTTCTATAATAGGTTCTAGTATAAATTTCAAAAATTCATAATCTAAAAAACTTAAAATCTAGCAAACCGTACCATTATGGAAAGTTGTGGATGCCTACTTTCAAATAAAAATAGTTCCAGACCAAAAAAGCATTTAGCCTATGATGATTGATGGAACGATATAGGAGGTCTATCTGTGTTACTAATATTGACCACCAAATTCAAAAATTAATATCTCCCTCAATATAAATCCAAATGAGATGCTCTGAAGTGCTACAGAAAGATTATCATTCCTAGTTTGTGCTTGTAAAATTTTATGAGCATTGGAATTCATTTGGCACACTTGTGATATAGAAATAAAATCTAATCATATGAACAATGTACCCTACCATTCTGCAGAATTTTCCCAATTTTGAAAAATCATAATAAATTCTCTAGAGCTCCAAATTAGGTATTCTTTCACTCCATGTAAAGCTCTAGATGAGATGTACTTTTTGGTCAAAGTTCATAGGTAGACTCACTCATTTGGTCAGATTTCGGTTTTGTACACATAATAGTCCAATTTAATGTTCAAGATGGTGCATTAAGGGGTCAAATGACTTTCTTAACCATCCATGGCTACTTGGGCACATCCAAACCCACATTTACAGCCTAAAGAGACATGTCATTTGGTTCAAAACATCATGGAGCTTATTTCCACTATGCTACATGCAATCATACATATTGGAAGCATAATACATCAAGGGCCTTTAGTGTTAAATCATACATATTCATTTATATAAACCCAAAATCATTACATACATCATGTCTACATATATTGGAGTGTGTTCAAGTGTCTGCATCATATATACAACATGTAATTATGATTCTTGATAACAAAAAGCTATCCAAAAGGCTATTTCACTACTCCATTACCAAGTTCTTGCTCTTTAAGGTTGTTAGATCTCACTTCTTAGCCCACTTGGCTCACCTAGACATGGTTAGACATTGAAGAGGGAAGAGTGCGATTCTAAGAATTCTAATAGCTCTTATCCTTTTCAATTATACATAATAGCCACATTTTCAAGTCAAAACATACATGTATGAAACTTAAGCTACTTGTAATCATACGTAAAATCATTTTCATGTTCAAGAAGCTCATACATATCATATATTGGCTTTCAAGCGCATTGGTTTAGCCTTAGCCCTTTTCCTTAGGACTTTTGAACTTGTCTCACCCATTTTCATAGGACTTTTGATTAAACCTCACTCTTCTTGAGACTTTTGATTTTGTCTTATCCAATCTTAAGGACTTTTGGCTCATCTTTACCTTTGCTAAGGAACTTTTGGCTTCACCAAACCTATTTAAATCATAACACATTCATAAAAGGTATTTCAAGAATATCATGGTACCATGACATTAGGAAATTACTAGAAACATTTCTCATGGTAAAATCATACATTCACATATCTCAAAATAAGAAAACAACCAAGAGTGCATGAGAGAAATGTTAGAGAGCTACTTTTGGAACAAAATCCAAGTCTTTCTCTTGATTATTCTTCCTTACCCAAGGTCACACACTTGCAAGTAGATGGAACTTGGTTCTTTTGGCCTAGACACATCAAGAAGGATATCATTACATCATGGAAGCAAATTCTAGCATCACATATACACTAGAAAAGCATACTAGGTTCTAAGACACCATTATGGCTTTATAAGGGACCTAATTAAGCAACTATGATAATTCTTGATCTTAACTCCATTTTCTCCCTCAATCTATGACTCTTGACTCCATTTGGACTCCTTGGAGCCATCATACATCCATTTTAAGGAGCCTAACTATATGTTACTTCTTTAGGTCATATTATGGAATCTATACCTCTAACTCTCAATCTATGCCTTCTAAAATTTTTCTAAGGCTTCCTTGGATGTTTCTTCATCATATCTAGTCTCAATCTAGGCTTAGAAAAGTTTAAAATATTCCCTAGGTGCTTTATCTATGTTTGGCTGAGCCTATGCCTCTAGTTTAGACCCATGGAGTTTATTTTGTTTCCTTGAAGGAAAAGACACTTGGGAGGCTTCTTAGGGGTCTTAGAAACTCAATTAAACTCTCACATAAGCTAGAACATCCTTGGATAAAATTAGATTAAGCCATATGTCTTTAAATCCCTAGCTTAGCTATCTTGAATCCTAATGCCTCTTCTTTATGTTTAATTACATAATCTCATTCCCCACACTTTAAAATCTAATTTTCTTGCTTGACTATGATCAGAGTTAATTCCTTCCTACATGTTCTCTTCAAGGTTGTAACTCACACCATGAAGAACAATAGAAGAAAAGCAAGAAAAGCTATGACATACCTTGATTCTTTGTCTTTTCAAGAGCTTTCTTCTTTGCTTTAGCCTTTTCCTTGAAATTCTAATCTTTTCCCTTCGTACCAGACCTAAAATACCCCTATATCATTCACCAAAGCCATAGAAAGAAAGGGAAGAAGGAGGGGAACAAAGTTACTAAAGGGAGAACTATGAAAAACCTTCACTTTCTTTACCTTTTCTTGAAGTTTTTCTTCCTTTGCTTCCTCCCTCTTATGCCTCTCTCCTTCCTGGTCACTCTCTTTGGTTATAGGTCAGTTAAATGAAGAAGAAGTGGGATGCCACTTTAAGAAGTAATATGTCTTAAGAATTGTTCTTTAAAAATACTATTTATGTCCCTTTACTTGGCTAATTCATTTTAGGTTTTTTTTAACTCATTTTCAAGAATTGTCTTCTCCATCATAAATTTTAGGTTCTTAAACTTATAAAATGGCTTTGGAATCACTCAAATTGGATTTATAACCTTCATAAATGAAAAAGTCAAAATTTGGATCAATCGAGGTTCAAAAATATACACTAGAGGAGGTTTGAACCAGTTAAGGGCTTCTTATGATTTTTAGGACCTCTAAGAATACTGAAAAGCTCAAATTTTTCATTTAAAAAATCCCCCTATGAGTTTTCCAAAAGTGTTCATATTTACAAAATTGCCATTATACTTTCGGCAATTTTATTAAATTACTCTGGCTCTAGATTTTAAGCATCTTAGACCTTGGATCTTCATTTTCTATTCTCTAAAATTTTATTGGGTCACAACTCACTCATTTTTTTAACACCATACTTTTAGAACTCAATTCATACAATTCCCATGTCTCATCTTATGTTTGTTCTATAGAAACAATATAGTGGCATAGGGAGTTATGAATTAAAATGCATTTCTCTATAGGTAAAATTTTTCTTTTGGAGTCTTGTAGGCCATATGAAAGCATCCATCACATTCTCATACTTAAACACATAAATATAACTTATTTCCATCATCAAATTTGGCCTACAACTCGTGGAAAGCAAATAAGCACATACAACCCATGCTTGCATTTTCTGCCAGAATATCCTCTTTTCTGTCACAAGCTTTAGAAAATCATAACTAAATCTAGAAAAATTGAAATCATACAATCTTGGCCATTATGGAAAGCTTGAGATGTCTAATTCATACTAAAAATATTTACAAGTCGTAACATCCCACACATAAAGTGTTTAACACGTGAGATAGTCTGAAGGTCAGACTAGATCCTGATGCTGTCATAGTTTACTGATATGAACTTCAAAAATGTCCAATCAATTACAAAAAAATTCAATCTATACAAATGATACCAATCTGGAAATATGTGGATTTCAACTAGAGAGAAAAAATATCTTAAAATCAGTTCATCAATCCCAGCTCTCAGAAATTGATGGAATAGTACTTTTGGTCAGGCAAGATAATTGATATTGGGCAAAAACTTCAAAAATTTGTATCTTTCGCTCTAGACCTCCAAATGATGAAACTCATGAATTTGGTGATTTTGACATCATTTATGGTTCAAAATGGGTCCAAATGACCTCCTAAATGCTCTAGCACCTCTTGAGCAAGTTTTAAAATATAAACATAGCATATATGAAATACTTAAGTGGTCCAAATCATCATACATCTCAAAATCATCATGCTACGAGTAAAAATGCACTACTACATACAAGCCACAAAAGGGCCAAATCCCATATTTTCATTACTTTAGCTCTATACATGGTTCATACATCATTTATACATATTTCTACACTTGCTCAAATATTTATATCTCAAAAATAATATGTACATATCCATTTTGGCACTTCTTTATATCAAAAGAATTAAAACAAGCTATACAACTAACTAAGCATGCTCAACTAAGTTCCTTGGCTTGCACTTTAGTCTCCTTGAGCTCCACCTAATGTAACAACCAGGAAAAAGAAAGAAGAAGAAAAGAAAAAAATGGGAAAGAAAGAAAAACTAAAAATTTTTGAATGGCTGAAAATTTTCTAAGTCTGCTAGCTACAGCCTAGTTATAGCGAATGTACCTGTTTGCTGTAGCGAGAAATGGTATAGCTATAGCGAGAGTGCCTTCTCGCTATAGCAAAAATGCTTCTAGCTATAGCGAGTTCGGGCACCCCATACAAAAACTAGGGTGTTGCTCGCTGTAGCACACGCTGTAGCGAAGGCAGGGGTCTGGGACTGATACGAGCCTGCTGTAGCGAGGGTCATGGCTCGCTATAGCGACGGTTAGTCCGAAAAAGCATAAAAAAAGAGGATTTAAGTTATTAAAGCACCCCAACTTTTCCTTCATTCTTCCAACCGACTTAAACTCCCTCTAAGACAGAGAAAAGGGTATAGGAGAGAGAGAGAAGCCTAGAAAAGGAAGGAAGAGTAAGAGAAAGGTAAGATTTGCATGGCTTTTCTCTTAGAATCTTGTTCCTTTCCCCTTGCCCTCTCTTCCTATGGTTTTGATTATGGAAGTAGTTAGGTTTTGAGCTTGGTTCAGAAGAGGGAGAGTGGAAAACCACTCTTGAGGGAGGTTAGAAGTCATGTAGGCCTCTCTTCCTTGCTTTCCCTTCATAAGAGTTTTAGAGTTGAGAGAGGAAGAAGAGTTAGTGGGATTCTAGTGAGAGAAAGAACCCCTAGCTTTATATGCTTAGTAAGGTTGCTAGAAAGAAATCCCTAGCTTTATGAATAAAGTGTTAAGAGAATAATTCCATGCTTCTTATGTGGTTAGGCTCAAGAGAAGCACTCCCATCTAGAGGTGATTGTGAAACCCACAAGGGAGGAGACAAATTGAAAGGAAAAATTGTGAATAGCCAACAAGGTAGCTCTCTCCACCTTTTCTCATGCATAAGATGTGTGCTTACGTTGTCTTGCTTGTATATATGTATGTTTTGAACCATGAAAGTATGCTAGCATGATGATGCCTCATGTATTTCAATGATATTTTATATGATTGTTTAGGTTTGCTTAAGTATGGAAAAGCCAACAACCCTTTAGCCATGGTGAGGATGAGCCAAAAATCCTCAAGTTGGTTGAGACAAAGTAAAGAGTCTCCCAAAAGTGAGATTGACTCCCAAAGAGTAAGAGTTGAGTCTAAGAACCTCTTAGAGAATGGGTGAAGCAAGTCCAAAATCCACAAGTGAGTGGGTGAGGCTAATCCATTTATTTGGCAAGCTTTTATATGTTATGTATGGCCTACTCACATGTTGAAAATGTTTTTTTTTTGTATGGCCAACTCAAATGTTGCAAATGCTTTTCTTATGATTTCATACGCTAACATGCCCATGCATATATGGTGAGATTTGTTTGCATGCTTTGTGTGTATGTTTGAATGAGAGATGAGCTATTGAGATTCTTTGAATCTCACTCTCCCTCTCCACCATCCAAACATGCTAGGTGGACCAAGTGAGACAAGAGATAGGAGCCACCAAGCTTGAAGCTAGGGAGTTTAGTGAAGAATTGTAAAAGAGCCTCTTTGTATTTATTTTGTAGTTAAGTCAAGAGATGTAATCTAATGATATGATGTATATGATGTAGCACCTATGAATACTTGTAAATGAATGTATTCAATGTATATATATATGAGAATTGAATTCATGGTGCATGATGTAGCAAGTTTTGCAATGAATGGTAAGATCTAGCATTCTCCCATGGGTGTATGTGTTGGTGTGGGAGAGTGAGTTTTGCAAATCTGGGTTATTAGACACATGAGTCATGTTTGATAGTCTATATTGATGCTATCCCACGTGCTCATAGAGCCCTAGAAGTGGGAGAAGCCAATTCAAGTCCTTGGAACCCCCTTTTAACACAAGAAAGTGGCACTTTGCCCCTTATGTCAAAATCTGACCAAATGACCTCTCCTTGCCTTGAAATTTGGCATGTGACTAGATCTTGTCTAGATATTTTTAGGAAGCTAAATATCAAGTCATTTGGAGGTCTGTATAATTTTCTATGATTTTTCAAAGTTGGTATCAGAAATTCGGATTTCCTTAAACACTGCTCATTTGGTCAGTTGGGAAATCGTGTCATCCGAGGGGCAAACGTAGTCCAATGACTATGAAATTTTATAGGCAGAAACTAGACAGTCACAGTGACTTGTATAAACTAAAAGAACTTCATTTGGAGGTCTAGAGAGAAAGATATGCATTTTCGAAGTTCCTACCCAGCATCAGTCATCCTACCAGACCCGAGGTACTGTTTCATCAGTTTCTGAGAGTTTGGCTTGATGAACTGATCTGGAGACATTTTTCCCCTCTATTTAACATCCACATATTTCCATAGTGGTATCATTTTCATGCATTGTATTTTTTTGGAATTAGTTAGACATTTTTGAAGTTCATATCAGTAAACTGTGACAGTAGCAGAGCTCACTCCGACCTCCAGATGATTCCGCGTGTCAAACGTCCTTTGTGTGAGATGTTATGACTTCCACATATTTTTATCATGAATTAGACATCCTAAGATTTCCAGAATAATTGAGATTACATGTTTTCAATTTTTTTGGATTTAGTTATGAATTTTCGAACTTTGCCCAAAAATGAGGCCAAGCATGGCCGAAATTGAATATTCATGTCTCATATCCCTTTTTGCTTTCCATGGGTTTAAAGCATGTTTTTGGGATTGAAATGAGTTGTAATGGTGCAATTAAACATGAGTATGTATAGAATGAGCTCACACGGTCCATGTGACACTAAAATGCATTTTAACCATGCCACAATGTAAAGAAAGTGTAAGCATCTAAGGAAGGGAGATCTCACTTTAGTCTTCCTAGATATATATGAGCATGTAAGGCATGATGGGTATGAGCTAGAAATGATGGTGTTACACCTAACATGTTAAGATGGGAGAGGAAGGGGGTGAGATTCATGGAATCTCATTCAAGGAAGCAATCAAGGCATATAAATAAGTCAAAGCATACAAGTAAGCATCTAACCATTCAAAATCATACAACACATGATTTACATGCCATGAAAATAATATCAGTGCCAATAACAAGCTCTAGAGACTTTTAGTCTAACCTCACCTTATTTTTAGGACTTTTTGTTTGGCTTCACCCTTGGTTAGAAACTTTTGACTTGGTCTCACTCCTCCATGATACTTTTGGCCTTATCTCACTCATCCTTAGGGACTTTTGGCTCTACCTCATGCATCACAAGGGACTTTTGGCACTACCTCACCCGAGCAATTTTCACAACCCAAAACATAAACATATTGGTATAAATGCATCAAGGCAATAACATATGGCATGTCTCACAAAACAAGCACATACACAAGCATACAATGACTATATACATCTAAGAATGCATCAAGAAGGAGTGGAGAGCTATCTTACAAGCCAACACAGGCCTTCCCTTTTGATTTCTCTTCTCCCTTCTTAGTCTCACAATCACAACTAGATGGAGCCAATTCTCTTAAGCCTAGACACAACAAATGGCATGCAATTACTCTCTTGGAACTCAACAATTACTCACAAAGCTAGGAGATTAAATCCCTAGTTTCTCCTTCTTAAATTTTACTAGCTCTTCTTCTAGTTCTTTTGTATTTCTCTACTTCCTACACTTTAATTCAAGGATTTCTTATTTGATCTAGGTCAGACTTCCTTCCTTTCTGAAGTTCTCAAGTTGGTAGAACCAACATACTCAAGGAAAGCAAAGAAGAAGAAGTAAGATACATAAGTATCTACCTTGAGTTCTAGCTTCTTTCAAGAGTGATTTTCTTTTGCCTACACCTTCCTTTTTATTCTGCACTCTCCCTTTTCTGAACCAAGCTTAAAACAAAACTAATTCAACAACCAAAACCATAAAAAGAGAGGGCAAAGAGAGGGCAAAGAGAGAAGTACAAAATGTTAAGAAAGAGAGTTATGGAAATCTCAAGTTTGCTTACCTTTTCCTTGTTCTTCCTTCCTTTTCTTAGTTTCTCTTTCTCTCTCAAGCCCTTTTCTCTGTTTTGGACAAAGCTTAGGTCGATTAGAAGAAAATGAGAGGATCTAGACTTTTTAAGAAGTAAAATTGTCCTTTTTTATACTTTTCCGGACTAACCCTCGCTATAGCAAAAAATAACCCTGGCTACAGCGAGCACGTATCAGTCCCAGGCCTCTGTTCTCGCTACGGCGTACACTATTGCAAGGAACTCCTTAGTTTTTGTATGAGATGCCCAAACTCGTTATAGCTAGAAGAATTCTTGCTTTAGCAAATAGGCACATTGGCTATAACTATGCCATTTCTCACTATAGCGAATAGGTACATTCGCTATAGCTGGGCTATAGCTAGCAGACTTAGAGAAATTTTAGGACTTGAAAAATTTCAACAATTCTAATTGTTACACACTTCAAGACAGAACCAAAACCTTTTGAACTAGAAGAGAGAGGTGCACAAGGAGGGAAAGGAAGGAAAGAGAAAAACCAAGCAAAAAAGGTAAGATTTAGCCACTTTTTCATGAGATTTCTTTCACCAAACTTCTTCTTCTGTCAAAGCTATTTCTATTGATGGTTTTAACTTCTTGAAAGGATTATTTTTGTGGTTGAACTTTGGGAAGAAGGTGAAGAATAGGGGAAACAAGTTGTAGCACTAAATTGTTCTTTTTGCAAGCTTTAAGAAAAGGTATGCAACCATGGACAAAATTTGCTTCTTCTTGGTTTTCCTATTCGTGTATGGTTTTGGCCTAGTCTAGGAAAAGTAGAAGAGAAGTGATTTGTTACCAAACTAAGAGTTACAAGACTTGTAGAAAGCAAGAATTTGGTTTTAAAAAAGAAAGAACCAATGGTTGTTTCATAATGGACCAAAACTAGACATAATTGAGACCTTGAGTCCTAATGAGATTAAATAAGCATCTTGGAACCTAAAATGAGTTCTATGGGATTAATTTGCCTTATGATTGTCATATGTAGGTCAAGCTAACCCGAACCCTCTTATTTGTGGGTGTTAGTGGTACATCCAAGTTTTTAAAATCACAGGCCAGCTTTATCTCCCTTTCTTGCATACATTTGAGTGCTTGAATGAGTTGTAATGCTTGTGTATATTTTTGCTTAATGCATTTATAATATATGTTTTAGCACAATTTCCATAAGGAGCTATATGAATGAAGATGGTACATGTGTCAGCTCTTAGCTCCCCTGAGGTTTAGAATTGAGCATAGTAGCTCTTTGTTGGCCCCTCGGGTTGAGAAAAGTTGAGCCTAGCAAATTTATGATGAAGCCATGGCTATGAAAGGAATTAATTTTTATGTTTTATAATGTATTTGACTCATATAAGACATGAGCATTGCATTCTTGTATCATTTGCATAACATACACTCATGGCATTCTTGTATGTATTGAATTGGTTGAGATTAGCTACTGAAATTTTTTTCAATCTCACCCCCATGCTCCCGCTAATCATTTCAAGTTCTTCAAGCTAAGGTCAAGACCAAGAGAGGCCATATATAGTAGGAAATTATGTATTTGAATCTCACTTTGCATTTAACTTTAGTATGTGTATGTATATGAGGCCTTATATGTATATTGACACATCTATGATGGTGTTACTTCATGTTTTATGATGCAATTATGTATAAAAGTATAAGAATGGCAATATATGATTATTGTGGCAAGGTATGTGTATTATGGTAGAGTTTGATGTATGGAATGATAAGATGAATGCATGTACTCTTAGGTATCCAAGGGTCAAATCTTGATCTAACTATTGTGAAATGATATGGAATGGTTAGAAAAGCTATTAGGATAGAAGAGATGTGCTCAAAGTGAAAGAAAACTAATTGGATCTTAAATGGTCTAAGTTGGTACCAAAATTAGTCTTAAAGTGCCATAAATAACTCCTAAGTCAAAAGCGACATAAATGATCTAGTTTAAGCTTAAGCTTTGGCATGTATTTAGACTCTCATAGAGCTTTTTATCATGCTAAGAAGCAAAATTTTCAAAGTAGTACAGAATATTTTACAAATTTCCAAAGTTGGACAGAAAATTCATTTAGATCATGGTATTGTTCATACAGAATGGATTTAGTGTATTGGATATTTTAGGGGATAAAAGAAATATAATACTTAAGAAATTTTTCAAGCATATATCTAACATTATAAGCTTTCTAGGGCCACTGAGTTTGCGTAAAATAGAGTTGTATAGAGGGAGTTATGAATTTTTGAAGTTAGGGGTCTGATTATGCTTAAGTACTATAGCAGCCACCAATTTGCCATGTCTTTCATGAGTCAAGTGAGCTCAGATACTCTTGAAATTTTTACATTAATTAGATCTCATCTCAAGCTTTCTCTAGTCACCAAGAGCACTTAATTTGGAGTTGTGTAGCCTAAGCTATGCAATTTCAAAATTTAGGTATGCTATATGTCTCTAATTCTGACCTATGTTACTGTTCTATTGCATTTGACTAGACACATAAGCTCAATTTCACCTAAAATTTTTACAGTACATAGTTTACATCCTTTCTATAGACACCTAATTTGCATGAATTGGAATTGTATAACCTAAAATTATTTTTCAAAATTAGTGCAAATTTTGTGATGAAGCTGTCATTTCGAGTGGAATGTGTTTAAGGGTGTTCCATAAGTTAAGCACCATAAAATGAGTGTAAACAAATTTTTTTATGATGAAAATGAAAAAAGAAAAAGAAAAAAATAAGTTTAAACCCTTATAGCTCAAAATGACCCTTAAATGACCTGATTTCAGTGTTTAAAAGCTCATGGATGAATGTGAACTTTGATATTATCTTTATATGTTACATGAATGAACTAGTAAAAGTCATGTATGACACATGTTTCTCAGATATGTTAAGTTATAGGTCTCAACCAAACACATTTTCCACTTGCTTCGTGAACTACTATAATTTCTGAATAATTCGATGAGGTGGCTGCAAGTGTTTGTTTGGTGGAATGCCATGATACAATTGTATTTCCACTTGTAAATATATAACTCATTTGAGATCTAACTTTATATGGGTCAAACAAGTATCCAACATCTACATATTTGAGGAGTTTTGATCTGGATCCATTTACATATAACAATTCCATATCAACAATACCTCGAAGATATTAGAAAACACGTTTAACTCCAGTCTAATATCTTTGTGTTAGAGTTGAACTAAACCTGGCTAACAAGCTTACAGCAAAAGCTATATCAGGTTTGTATTGTTAGGAAGATATATTAATGCACCAATTGTACTAGTATATGGTACTTCAGGACCAAGAAGTTTTTCATTATCATTCGAGGTCAAAAAATATCTTTTTTCACATCAAGTGACTAGAAAACTATTAGGGTACTTAATGGATGAGCTTTATCCATGTAAAATCTTTTAAGAATTTTTTTATGTGTAAGTTAATTGATGTATAAAAATTTCATTTCTCAAATGCTCGATCTACAAGCCAAGATAAAACTTTGTCCTTCTAAAATCTTTCATTTCAAATTCCTTTTTCAAATAATCTATTATCTTTATAATCTCCTTAAGAGTTCTAATAACATTCAAATTATCAACATATACAACAATAATTGCAAATCCTAAATTTACTCAATTTACGAAAACACATGGACATATATGGTCATTCTTATATTCTTCCTTTAACAATTATTCATTAAGACAATTATACCACATTCGACCAGAATGTTTTAGTTCATACAAAGATCTTTGCAATTTAATTAAATAAGGTTTCTAGGGCTTTGAATTATATGCTTCGGACATCTTAAATCATTTTAGGATTTTCATATAGACATTATGATCAAGTAAGCCATATAAATATATTGTAACAACATCTATAAAATGTATATCAAGCTTTTCATGTACTGCCAAACTAATAAGACAATGAAATGTGATTGCATCCACCTATCATAATATATTCAGGTCTTTGTGAGAACCCTTATGTGACAAGTTTGCTTTATATCTCACAACTTCATTTTTCTTATTTTGTTTGTGCACAAATACCCATTTGCACTTAATAGGTATTACACCTTTAGGTGTTTGGACTATAGGCCCAAAACCTTCACATTTTTTAAGTGAATTCAATTATGCTTGAATTGCATCTTTCTATTTTAGCCAATAACATCTATGTTGACACTCATCAACAAATATAGGTTCATGATCCTCATTATCATTTATAACATTAAGTACTATAGTGTATACAAAAATGTTGTCGATAATTATTTCCTTATAGTTGAATCTTTTCCTTGTAGAAATATAACTTATTGAGATCTTTTCATTTTCATCAGTTTCATGAACTTTTTTTAGAGTTATATTACTTGTTATGTCTCTAGACTCTTCAGAAGTATTTATTTCTTTAATAGGCTCATTATGAATAATTGTTCCTTTCCTTTTGTAGGGATTTTTATCTTTTGAACTGATTGGTCTATCACGCTTCTAGTGTACTTTGGACTCATTATCTATTTCACTTACGAATTGTCTTTCAAGGACTTCAATTCTTCCAAAAGCATTTGTAGTTGGTATATGTGACTTTGTTACTTTCTTTAGGTCAACAAATGCATCTAGCAGTTGATTTGTTGTACTTTGTAAGTGAATTATCTTTTGAATTTTAAGTTTATATTATTTTGTGTTAGGATCAAGATATGTCAAAGTATTTCACATAATTTCTTTAACCAATTACCTATCTTTTTCTCCCCTAATGTTGAAAAAACTTATTGATCAAAACGACAATCAGCAAAACGTGCTGTAAATGTATCGCCTATCTTTGGCTGAAGATATCTTATAATAAAGGGGGAATCATACCTAACATATATTCATAACCTTCTTTGAGATTCCATCTTAGTATGTTGTGGTAGAACTATTGAAACGTGTATTGCATATCTAAAAATTCTAAGATAAAAAATATTTGGCTCTTAACTATAAGCTAGTTGTAAAGGGGAGTATTTATGATAATTTGTTGGTTTAATGCATATGAGCACTGCAGCATACAAAATTACATGTCCCCAAGCAAAAATAGAAAGATTCTTTCTCATTATTAAAGGCCTAGCAATTAATTGAAATTTTTTAATAAATAATTCAACTAAACTATTTTGTGTATGAAAATGAGGCACAAGATATTCAATATTTATTCCAATTGACATGCAATGATTATTAAAAGCTTGTGAAGAAAATTCTCTAACATTATCAAGTTAAATAGACTTGATTGTATGATATGGAAATTGTGCTCTTAATCAAATAAATTGAGCAAGCAACCTTACACATGTCAGGTTGGGAATTGATAGTAAATATACATGAGACTATCTGCTGGATGCGTCTATTAGAACTATAAAATATCTAAATATCACCGTCTATACGTTTTAAAAATGTTGGAGATTCAATTCCAACTTTACTTAGTAATGGTTTAATAATCAATTTATCTTAAGAACAAGCAGCACATGAGAACTTCTTAGATTAAAAAATTTTTAGGTTTCGTTAATGGGTGTCCATATGAATTCTCAATAATTTTTCACATTATTATTATTTTGAAATCTCCCAACCATTCATGCCAAATGATAAATATTTTTAAACCTATAAACTTTTGATTTACAATTGCATGTATCTCAATTGTACTAATTCTTGTGTAGTACAAACTAGAAGAGAAAGTTGATAATTTTTCTAGTATCATTTTCTTATGAAAAATAATGCTCGTAATATAAAGATATTTATTATTTCCTTTATATACAATCTCTATATGATATCTATTACAACGAATATCCTTAAAACTCAACAAATTTCTTTGAGACTTAGAAAAAAGTAAAGCATTATTTATAATAAATTTCATTCCCTTTAGTAATATAATAATAGTTATTTCAAATTTTTCAATTAATTTTGCACTACCAAAAACTATAGTAATGTAAGTTTTACCCATGTATATTTTAAAAAAAATATTTTATATCTTTTAAGATCATATGGATACTTATACTATTTGCAAGACATATATCTTTATTTATATTTTTTAAAATTAAACAAAACAAAATTATAAGAAACATTATAAGAACTCATACTTAAAATTTTGTATAAACTTATAATTATAAAAACAATTCCCAACACGTAAACTCATTTTAAGCATCACTATTCTCTTGTAGATTAATAAAGAAATGTAACACATCTTAGTGTGTAATATTTATGGGATCATTGGCAAAATCATCATACAAATTAGCAAAATTCGTCTCAACACTTTTTTCATTTTCCTTCATTGATGCTTGATAGATATCAACAAAGTATTTTGCTGTATGACAAGTACATGACTAATGTCCATTCATACCACAATGATAGTATGAATTTTTTTAATTCTTCACATGCTTCTTTTGTCCCTTTGTGCTTCTTTGTTTTTCTTCTTTCTTGTTCCACTTCTAGTGGTAAGCAACATTCTTATAATATAGAGTATTATTTCTTCCTCAGCCATATCCACGACCTTGACCATGACCATGTCCTCATCTATTATTATTATTATTGATAGTCACATTCATTTCAAAAAATGGAGTAAAATTAGTTAGACGGGTTTTATGGTTTTTCATTAATAGCTCATTATTTTGTTTAGCCACAAGAACGTATGAAATCAATTGTGAGTATTTTTCAAATCCTTTTTTCTTTGCACTACTGCTATAGGAACATAGTAGAAGCGTGAAAAGTAGAAAAAGTTTTCTCTAACATATTTTTTTTTGGTAATTACTTCTTCGTACAATTTAAATTGAAAGCTAATACGAAACATTATAGAGTTATACTCACTGACTAATTTAAAATCTTATAATTGTAGATGCATTCAATCATAATAAGCCTTTGGAAGAATAATAATTTTTAGGTGGTCATACCTTTCTTTCAAACTATTTCAGAGCATAAGTGAATCTTTCACTATAAGATATTCATATTTCAACCATTCATAGAGGTGATAACAAAGGAAAATCATCGCTTAGTGCAATTTTGCATTGACTCATTGTTTTCTTCCTTAATGTGTTTCCAAGACCTATTGCATCAAGGTGAATTTCAGCATCTAATATCTAAGATAAATAATTCTTACCCAAAAGATCAAAGGCTACAAATTCAAACTTTGTAAGATTTGACATGATAATTGGTAAAGAAAAACTATTCACTTGTAGTTGCCGAACTTGCCAAGATTAGTAAATTTTAGTTGGTTTACAATATAATGCCTACTAGATTGTTTTCCAAGGAGCTTTTAATCAAATTAATTACTTAAAAAACACAAAACTGAAATCAAAATTTACTAGGTGTTTGAAAATAAAAGTGCACACTAATTAAACGAAATGGCAATTCAATTAATAAAGCAAAACGAAAAGTAGTCAAGATGAAAAGCAACCAATCAAGTATTCTTCCCCTAATATTTTCCCCATCATTGTCACATAATAATACTTATAGTTTGATTTTAATTCTCTGGTTATCTTTTATTAAGATTCTTAAACTACTCTTCAAGATTTTAATTAGTTTGCATTGTTAATTATAACACAACTACGTTTTTGTGAACAACACAAAATCAAACTATTCAAAACCTAACCAAAGATGCACATGGAATCCTAATATGGTTCAGAGTGAATTTATTTACTTAATCAATTGATTATATCAAAACATATTTTTAAATAGCTCAAACAAATCAGAATTCATGCAACTAAAATAATTTAACCAAAATGATGAATCACATGAAAACAGAGAAATAGGAACAAAATTCCTCTAAAATTTAAAAGGATATGAACCACATGAACTCACGCTCAATATCAAGTTCAAATTCTAGATTGATTATAAAGGGAATTTAAAAAGCCATGGACAAATGAAAATGAAAGCAAAAATGAATACAGAAAGATGGAGTGTTCTCTAATTATGGCCTTCTCCCTCTAATATGACCATCTCACTCAAAAAATAACCTAGGAAAGACTTAAGGGCTTAGATGGGTTGAGCACATCTAGTGGTCTAGAATTTTACATATTAAAAGAAATACAAAGCCAATTCTGAAGCAACAAAGCTCGTATCCTTGGCCCAAATTGAAATGTCCATGTCACTCCAATTTGCTGATTCATCTAGTTTGCAAAACAAAAATTATGAATTGGGCTTCTGATGGAAAATTTGTAACAATGACAATTTAACTTAGTAATAATAATAATGTAATAAAAAATGCATTTATCCAAATTTAACCCATTTTATATAAAACTTTCCAAGCCCATCAAATTAGCTACAATGAATCATTATGAAGACTAAATATGAGAGATATAAAATATAATAATATCGAATTATCAAATTCCCCCACACTTGGCTTTTTGCACTCTTAGGCAAAACACAAAACCCAAAACCAAAATAAAAATGCAAAGCAACAAAGCTAAACACAATTCAAGCTCTTTAAAAAATCAACAATCAAAGCCAATCTTTCTTACTAATCTAAAAAAAACAAGTAGCATGGCAATTTCATTTAGCAAAAATGAATCAAAGTGGCAACTCCTTACTAGTAATATGTATACTCTCAGTCTTCTCAAGCGTTTAGGTTAAGTGTTTCTCTCAAATTCAACTTATCACAACATCACTACCATAAGCTTATATATCTTCTCAATCATCATTAACTAAATCACAAGCAATACATAAATCAAATGGTAAAGAAAAGAACCAAGGATGCAACAAGGGATAAGGTGGTCACTTAAAATCATTAGGAGCAATAACAAAAAGATATAGAATGGAATAAATGTGCATTTTAAGGTCTTATTTTTTGTACACAAACATATGCACAATGAAAACCAAAGTGATTCTTCTTCCTATCCTTTTGTATCATTGTCTCATTTTCATCATTCATCATTGTTTTTATTTTTTTATTTTTTATAGATTTTCTTCTTTTGCTTGTTCTTTGACTTTCTATCCCTTTTTCTATCTATCTTTTCTCTCTCTTTTTTCTATCTATCCCTTGTTCTTTGCTTGTTCTTTCTATCCCACTGGCTTAAAATTAATGTGAAATTGGACATCCATCTATCCTATTGGGATATAATGCCCTTAATGATGAAAAGTATCCTAGTAATAAGGTGGAAAAAAGATGTTTATTTATTTTTCATGATTAAAAAGGTAAACAAAAAACATATAAAGCTCAAAAGGGGAAAAACAAAGGATAAACATATATGGGATAGTTATTTAGTTCTATTTATAGTAAAATAAGATAAGAAAGGATGCCTTAATCATCTTAATGCATGCTTGTATAGATGTAGTTTCAATGATGAATCAAAATAAGTTCTGGAGTAAATATCATGATAGGTGAATACTCACATAAGAAAAAGATAATACAAGGCCCTAAATTCTCATAGGTTTATAACTATCACACACAATCTATTGAAGTCAAATTCATTGCCAATTTACTTAAATTCTAGAAAATAGGATTGATTTCTAATCATGTTGAAACACCTCCAAACTTAAATTGCTTCAACTTGCATCTTTAACATAAAAGAAACAAAAAGAAATCTAAAAATCACAAGAAAAACAAGAAAAGGACTGCAAAAAATAACAAAAATACCAAAAAGAAAGACCACACCAAAAAGAGAAAAGATAGCAAAATGATTCTTCCCCCCATACTTGATATTCACATTGTCCTCAATGTAGCAGCAATCCAATTCACCAATCAGAGAAAACACAAAAAAGGAAAAGAGGAGGGAAAGAAATAAAACTGGGTGGTTTAAATGTATGAAGCATTGTAAAGATGTATCTTCTCCACTGTCTGCTCTTGAAATCCCACATAAAAATGTTTAAACCTTTATCCATTTACCGTGAAGTACTTATTGGTTGACTCATCTATAATCTCAACTACACTATAAGGGAAAACATGAGTAATCACAAATGGATCAATCCATTTAGAACATAACTTATTAGGCATCAGCTTAAGGCAATAATTATAGAGGAGGACTCTTTCATCGACATAAAGCTCTTTTCTTTCAATCATCTTGTCATGCATAGCCTTGGTTTTCTCTATATAAATTCTAGAGTTTTCATAGGTTTCTAACCAAATTTCTTCAAGCTCTTGAATTTGCAATTTTCTTTAAGAACTAGCTTGAGATAGATCCATATTACACTTCTTTACTACCCAATAGGCTATATGTTCAATCTCTACTGGTAGGTGGCATGCTTTACCAAAAACTAACTTATAAGGTGACATACTTATAGGAGTTTTGTAGGTAGTACAGTAAGCTCATAGTGCATCCTTCAATCTTTTACTTCAATCCTTTCTGTTAGGTTGAAACCTTTGCTTGACCGTTTATTTGTAGATAGTAAAAGGTGGCTACTTTATGTATCACACCATACTTGTGAAAGAGGGCTTGCATGTTTCTATTATGAAAGCAGGATCTTTGATCACTGATGATTGCTCTAGGTATAATTGATAATTGCTCTATATATACCAAACCTACAAAAAATGAGATTTAACAAAGTTCACAACAACAAAGGAATCATTAGTCCTAGTGGCTTTTACTTCCACCCACTTTGAAATATAATCAACAGCTAAAAGAATATACACAAAACCAAAAGAAACAAGAAATGGCCTCATGATGTAACACCATATTTATTTAGCCTTCCTTACTTATTTCTTAGTTTCCTTCTTTTAAATAAGCAAATTCTCAAAGAAAAATTCAATTAAAATAATAGATTATTTTACATTATGTTGGACTTAAAATTTTTGTTTCATATCCCGAGGACCATATGAACTTACCCATATCATTCTCTAATTAAAATACATTCATACAACTCAAAACCATCACAAAATGTGCCATATTTCCTGAGCTTGGAGCATTCATACACAAAAACACAATATCAATATCAAGTTACTGTGTTAGATTTCTAGTGCAAATGTTGAAAAAACATAATTAATTCTAGAAAAATTGAAATAAAAAAGTGATAGATTTCTTGAAAACTCTAGATGTCAACTACATGATGAAAATCATTCTAGGCCATGAAAACCTAGCTGAACCATGATTGATAATAGAAAAACACTAAAGGTTCGACTATCCAAGTTTGCTGTCACAAGTTACTGATATAAATTTTAAAAATTTATAACTAATTCTAAAAAAATCAAAAACTAGCAAACTAAATGCTAAAAATAAATCTAAACCAAAACAGAAGCATGTAGCCCCTAAAAACTGATGGAACAATGACAAAGGTTTAGCTGTGTCCCTGATACTGAACTGGAACTTCAACAATTTGTTTCTCTCTCAATATAAATCCAAAATGAGGTGATCTCAAGTGCTACAAAAAGCTTATCATGTCTAATTTATGATTATAAAATTTCATAGCCATTGGGCACCATTTAACCCACAGATAACATAGGCAAAGAATCTAACCAAATGAACAGTAAATCCTACCATTCAGTATTTTCTTCTAATTTTGAAAAATCATAATAAATTCTATATAGCTCCAATTTGGATACTCTTTAGCTCTAAAAAAGCTCTAGATGAGAGCTATATTCAATCCAAATTTAAAGGAAAAATTCATCCATTTAGTCAATTTGTGATATAGGGTTGCATAATAGTATTTTTATGCCTTCTAAAGGGTCAAATGTGGACCATTCTAGCTTCTAGCTCATCCAAGATCACTTAAGCACATGGGAAAGCATAAAAATAGTCCTCTAAACATGTCTAAGAGGTCCAACTATCCATACATTACAAAAACATTCTTCTACATATTAATATACACAAGGATCTTACATACATATCTTTACATTTCAAAGTCAAAACATTCAATATCATTCATATGCTTCCAATTCTCATACATATATCACATATCCATGTATTTACATATGTTCAAGTAGCTATACATTATATACATTATGAGATTACATCGTTTGACAACAAATGGTTATAATACAAGCATTTAGTAACTCCTTTGTCCCTCTTCTTACTTTCAAGTGTAATAGCTTCCATTTCTTTGCTCACTTAATCCACCTAGACATGTTAAGGTAATGGAGAGGGAAGAATGAGATTCTAGGAATCCCAATAGCTCTTCACCCTTTCAAACATACATGATGGATGTAATTTCAAGTCCATAATGCATGCATGGCTACCTTGAAATCCATAAACATACATAGAACATTTCTTACATTCAAGAAGACATATTCCTCATACATAACTTGCCAAGACAATGATTTAGTCTCGTCCATTTTCTTTAAGACTTTTGGACTTTCCTCACCTACTTTCAAAGAACTTTTAACTAAATTTCACTCACCTAAAGACTTTTGGCTTTGTTTCATCCATTTTTAAGGACTTTTGGCTCATCCTTACCCTTGCTAAGGGACTTTTGGCTTTACCAAGCTCATGCAAGCCAAAACACATTTATAAAATATCTTTTAAGAACATATACAAGGCATCATGGTACCATGGCATATAGACATTAGCTAGAAACATTTTTTTCAAGGCATAAACATACGTATATATATTTAAAGATAAGAAAACACCTAAAGATGCATGAAAAAAAGGAGAGAGAGCTACCTTGAATGCAAGAACACACTTTGTCCTTTGGATTTTCTTCCTCTCCTTTGGTTAAACACTCATAATGGGGTGGAATTCGATTCATTTAGCCTAGACACAACAAATAGGGTCTAATTATACTCTTGAAACAATTTCTAATGCCACACACACTCTAGAAGAACTTGTTTGCTTATATAGTTCAATTATGGTTCTATAAAGCACCTAATAAAGCAACAATAGGAATTCATGATCGCTCCATTTTTTCTTCTAATCTATGATTCTTGACTCATTTAGACTCCTTGGAGCCATCACACAATCATTTTGAGGAGCCTAACTATAGGTTGCTTCTTTAAGTCACATTATGGAACCTACACCTCCATCTCACTTTTTAGGCTTTCTAAATTTTTTTGAAGGCTTTCTCTTATACTCTCCCATCTTATATGATGCAATTCTAGGCTTAGAAAAATTTAAAACCTTCCTTAAGTGTAAGAACCCTTCAAGGCCGAGACATAGCCTCCATTGGCACCAATGGAAATTATTTTATTTTCTTTGATGGGAGGTGCTTGTGGGAGGACTTCTTGGTATTTTAGGGACTCATACAAACTTTTAAACATCTTAAATTATAGTTAGAAAGCTTCCTACAATCCAAGGTGCAATTGAATCCCTAGGCTAGATATCTTGCAAACCAATGGTTCTTTCTCATATTTCTTTGCATATTCTTGTTTCCCATACTCTAAATCCTAAGTTTCAATCTTGGTTTGGCTGAAAAAAATTCCCCCTTGGCTATCTTAGGAGTGGTCAAACCATACCCAAAGAATAACAAGGAAGAGCAATCATGGAAACAACAAGTTTACCTTGGTTTTCTAGCTTTTCTTGGATGCTCTTTCAAGTGATGGATTCCTCCTCTTCATATTCTACTCTTCCTCCTCTAGAGTAGACCTAAAATAGCACCAAACCCATTAATAAAGCCATAGAAAGAAAGGTAGGAAGAAGGAGATTCAAGTTGCTAAAGGGAAGACCATGAAATTTCACTAATTTCCTTACCTTGTCTTGGAGTTTTCCTCCTCCTTTCTCCTCCCTCTTGTGCACCGTTGTCCCCTAGCCTTTCTCTCTATTTTGGGTAGATGTAAATGTTGGTTAATGGGGAGGAGAAGTAGGGCATGGTTTTAAGACATAAAGGAAATAAAATTGTTCCTTAAAAATTCCTATTACTTCCTGCATTCTTCGCATTTTTGGTTTAGATCCATTTCAGCTCCTTTTCTATAACCATCTTTTCCATCATAAAATTTAGGTCCTCTATTTTATAAAATGGATTTGGAATCACTCAATTTGGATCTAAAACCTTTTCGAACAAAAAAATCAAAGTTCAAGTTACTCGACATTAGAAAACATGCACTTGAGGGATTTTAATTGTCTCGAGGCTTTTCATAGTTTTTAAGGCCTCTAAGAACCCCAAAAAGATGAAAATTTTCATTTAAAAAGCCCTCCTGTGAGTATTCCAAAAATTTCCTAAAATTACAAAAATATCATTACATTCTATAACTATTTCATAAAATTCTATCTGGTTATTTTGGTTCCAATTTCAGGGCACCTCTAGCTTCTTATTTTCATTGTTTGATGTGTAGATTATTATTCTAATTTTTCTAAACCTTAACTCTTTCATTTTAGGGGACTTTCTTTTAAAACAAAATCGTTTTCATCATTTTTATGAAATTCGAGCATTACACATGAAGCCAATACCCCAAATATCAAATATTTCACAGAACAACAATGGTTGTTAAGGCATCTCTTTCCAATGAGAAATATTACCTATTTGTTAGTATGTGTACAATTCTTATAGAAAGCATACGCATCCCTAAACAAGATGGGCCAGTATAGTCCAGAATCTAAAACTTTCCAAGCAATATGCCAAAGACCAAAATAGCCATCACATGTAATTGTATGATAAAAATGTCAATTGATGTAAACTCATGGTTAAGAACACATCTCTTAATAATCTGGTCACTACACATGTGCCACAAGTACAGGTCATCCCAAACATAATATTTTGCCTCACTCTTACGCTTACTTAAACATACTAATTTAATGCTTTTTAAAATAAGTAGGCAATTTAGAAGAAACTAAGAAATTTACCATATCCGTATACCAGGAATCTTTACCATGCAATGAGTGCAATTGTTCATCTAGAAAATTATCCCTAATAGCAGATGAATCATAAGAGTGAGGTATTCTACTCAAATGATCAGCCACAAGGTTTTCTACTCCACTCTTATCTTTGATTTTTATGTCAAATTCTTGCCAGAGCAACATCTACCTGATAAGTGTAACAATCAGGAAAAAGAAAGAAGAAGAAAAGAAAAGAGAAAAGAAAAGGGAAACAAAAGAAAAGCTGAAAATTTTCAAAGGGCTGAAAATTTTCTAAGTCTGCTCGCTACAACCCGGCTATAGCAAATGTATCTGTTCCCTATAGCGAGAAATGGTCTAGGTATAGCGAGAGTGCCTTCTTGCTATAGCGAAAATACTTCTAGCTATAGCGAGTGCGAGCATCCCATATAAAATTCAGGGAGCTGCTCGCCGTAGCGACCGCCATAGCGAAGGCAGAGGTCTGGGACAGACACGAGCTCACTGTAGCGAGGGTTATGGCTCGCTATAGCGAGGGAAGTTCGGAAAAGCGAGAAAAAGGGAAATTGACTTTTTAAAAGCCTCCCAATCTCTCCTTTCTTTTTCTAACCGACTCAAGCTCACTCTAAGATAGAGAAAAGGGTGGAGGAGAGAGAGAGAGAGAAGCTTAGAAGAGGAAGGAAGAACAAGAAAAGTAAGGATTTCCATGGCTTTTCTCTTAGTATGTTGCTCTTCTCCCCTTATCCTCTCTTTCCACAGTTTTGGTAGTTAAAGTAGTAGATTTTGAGCTTGGTTCAGAAGAGGGAGAGTGGAAAACCACTCTTGAGAGAGGTTAGAAATCATGTAGTCCTCTCTTCCTTGCTTTCCTTCTTAAGAGTTTGAGAGCTTGAGAGAAGAGAAAGAATAGTTAATGAATTCTAGTGAGAGAAAGAGCCCTAACTTGATATGCTTAGTAGGGTTGCTAGAAAGAGATCCCTAGCTTATGAATCAAGTATTAAGGAAATAATTCCATACTTTTTGTATGGGTAGGCTCAAGAGAAGCACTTCCATCTAGAAGTCATTGTGAAACCAACAAGAGAGGAGACAAATTGAAAGAGAAGGTTGTGAATAGCCAATAAGGTAGCTCTCTCCACCTTCTTTCATGCATAATTGTGTGCTTACATTGTCTTACTTGTGTGCATGTATGATTTGAGCCATGAGAAGTATGTTAGCATGATGATGCCTTATATGTTTTAATGATGTTTTATGTGATTTCTTGGGTTTGCTTGAGTATGGAAAAGCCAATAACCCTATAGCCATGGTGATGATGAGCCAAAAACCCTCAAGTTGGTTGAGACAAGGTAAAGAGTCTCCCAAAAGTGAGGTTGACTCCCAAAGAGTAAGGGTTGAGTCTAAGAACCTCTTAAGAATGGGTGAGGCAAGTCCAAAATCCACAAGTGAGTGGGTGAGGCTAATCCATGTACTTGGCAAGCTTTCATATGTTATGTATGGCCTACTCACATGTTGAGAATGTCTTTCTTTTATGCATGGCCAATTCAAATGTTTCAAATGCTTTCATTATGATTTTATGTGCTAACATGCCATACATACATGGTGAGACTTGTTTGCATGCTTTGTGTGTATGATTGAATGAGAGATGAGCTATTGGGATTCTTTGAATCTCACCCCCCTCTCCACCATCCAAACATGCTAGGTGGACCAAGTGAGGCTAGAGATGGGAGCCACCAAGCTTGAAGCTAGGGAGATTAATGAAGAATTGTAAAAGAGAGCTTCTTGTAATTATGTTGTATTTAAGATAAGGGATGTAAATTAATGATGTACATGATGTAATACCTATGAATGTTTGTTAAGCAATGTATTTATGATGTATGTATGAGAATTTGAATGATTTTGAATGAAGAAGCAAGTTTGATTATGAAAAGCATAATGTTAGTATAGGTCACATGAGTGTATAAGTGGGTGTGGGATAATGAGTTTTTCCTAATCTAGGTTGTTAGACACTTGAGCCATGATTGATAGCCCATATAGATGCTTTCTCATGTGCTCAAAGAGCCCTAAAGGTGGAAGAACTAAGATTGGACCCTATTAGCCCTTTTGTAACCAAGAAAGTGACCTTCTTGCACATGATGTCAAGAGTTGACCAAATGACCTCTTCTTGCTTTGAAATTTGACATGTGACTAGATATTGTTTATATATTTTTGGGAAGATAAAGATCATGTCATTTGGAGGTCTATAGCATTTTCTATGATTTTTCAAAGTTGGCATCAGAAATTCGGATTTCAGAAAACACTGTTCATTTGGTCAGTTTGGAAATTGTGTCATACGAGGGGCAAACGTAGTCCAATGGCTACGAAATTTTATACACATAAAATAGATAGTCACAATGACTTGTAGGAACTAGAAGCACCTCATTTAGAGGTCTATAGAGGAAGATATGCAATTTCGAAGTTCCAGCCCAGAATCAGCCATCCTACCAGACCCGAGGTACTGTTTCATCAATTTCCGGGAGTTTGGTTTAATGAATTGATCTGGAGACATTTTTCCTCTCTAGTTAACATCCACATATTTCCATAGTGATATCGTTTGAAAGCATTGGATTTTTTTGGAATTAGTTAGACATTTTTTAAGCTCATATCAGTAAACTGTGACAGTAACAGAACCCCCCTTTGACCAGTAGATGCTTTCGGATGTCAAACGCTTTGTGCATGAGATTTTAAGACTTTTACATATTTTTAGCATGAAATAGACGTCTTAAGCTTTCAAGAATGACTGAGATCATATGTTTTCTATTTTTCTGTATTTAGTTCTGCATTTCCAAACTCAGCCCAGAAATGAGGCCAAGTCTGCCGAAAACGAAATTGCATGTCTCATATCCCTTTTTGCTTTCCATGGGTTTAAAGCATATTTTTGGGATTGAAATGAGTCTTAATAATGCAATCAGAGATGAGAATGTATAGAAAGAGCTCACTCGGTCCATGTGACATTAAAGTGAATGTCTACCCATGCATGATGTCATATAGAAAGAATATGAACCTAAAGAAAATGATCTCCTTTTATGCTTCCCATATATATATGAGCATGTAAGGCATGATGGGTATGAGTTAGAAATGAAGGTGTTACAATAAGCCTCGGTTTCGCATAATATTTCTTGAATATGAACTTTAAAGCTATATAATCAAAATAAATAATGACTTTAGAGCCAAGTAAATAAGAATGAAACTTATCTAAAGCATAAACAACAACTAAAAGCTCTTTTTTAGTAGTTATATAATTAACCTGAGCCCTATCTAAGGTGTAGAATGCATAAGAGATCAGATGAAACTTCTTGTCCATCCTTTTAGAAAGAATGGCACCCACAGTAAAGTTGGATGAATCACACATCAATTCAAAAAGAAACTCCCAATTGAGAGGTTGAATGAAAAGTGAGGTGGTTAGCCTTTACTTTAACTCATCAACTGCTAATATGCATAACTCATTAAAATTAAAATCTACATCCTTTTCAAGAAATTTAGACAATGGTAGAGAAATCTTACTAAAGTCCTTAATTATTCACATGTAAAAACCTGTATAGCCAAGAAAAGAATGCACTTCCCATACACAAGCGGGATAAGGTAAAGAAGCAATCACATCTGCTTTAGCTCTATCAACTTTAATAACATTTTTAGAAACTATATGGCCTAGAACAATTCCTTGCTCCACCATAAAATGGCATTTTTCAAAATTTAAAACTAAATTTTTCTTCATACATCTTTCCAAAACCTTTCCTAAACTCAATAAACAATCATTAAAAGAAGTGTGATAAACACTAAAGTCATCCATAAAAACTTCCAAGTAATATTCAACGAAATCAGAATAGATATTTACCATATATCGCTGGAATGTGCCTGGAGTATTACAAAGTCCAAACAGTATCCTCCTATAAGCAAAGGTACCAAATGGGTAGGTGAATATAGTCTTTTCTTGGTCTTCTAGTGCAATATGAATATGAAAATAACTAGGAAAACAATCTAAGAAACAATAATGAGATTTGCCTACTAATCTTTCTAACATTTGATCTATAAAAGGAAGAGGAAAATGGTCCTTTCTAATGGCTTGATTTAGTTTTCTATAATCAATGCAGACTCTCTAACTATTCTAAACTCTCATAAGGATAAACTCATTTTTCTCATTGGACACCACGTGATATTGGTCTTCTTGGGGACTACTTACACTAGACTCACTTATTTGCTGTCAAATATAAGGTAAATAGTACCAACTAAAAGTAATTTACTTACTTCTTTCTTCACGACATCTAGAATCATAGGGTTAAGTCTTCTTTGTGGTTGCCTTATTGGTTTGACTCCTTCCTCTAATAAAATTCTATGCATGTATGTGGAAAGGTTAATCCTTAGAATATTTGTCAATGTCCAACCTATTGCCTTTTTCTTTTCCTTTAACAATTCCAATAATCTCATTTCATAGTTAGGTGAAAGGTTATTTATTATTATTACTGGTAATTTATTATCTTCTTCTAAGAAAGCATATTTGAGATTATTAGGTAAAAGTTTGAGTTCAAGTGTGGGGGTTGCTATATGGAAGATACCAATCTATATGGATTTAAGTCTATAGCAGTCTCCACTTGTTCATTTTTCTCAACAAAGGAAACAGTATCAAATAAAATGACAAAATCATAATCAAAATCAAAAGTAGAACCAGAAGTAGAATCAGAATCAGAATTTAAGAATGCATCAATCTCAAAACATATAGCATATTTATTAAGTCCATCATAATATTCTGAACATTGAATTGCATCTATAAATTCAACAATATCAGGAAGTTCTACAACCATATCCACACAAGTATCTATGACTAAGAAGTTAATCATATTTACATACAATATAAAGTGTTCTTCTGAAGGATGTTTTATGGCATCAAAAATATTAAAATGAACAACATCACCTCCAAATTCCATTGACAAAATGCCATCATGCACATTAATTATTGTTTTGGCAATTTTTAAGAATGATCTACCAAGAATCAAGGATGCATGTCCATGTATATTATCATCCTCCATGTTCAAAATATACAAATTAGCAAGAACAATTAAATCTTTTATCCTGACTAGCACATCTTCAAGTACTCCTACAAGGTACGCTGTGCTTCTATTTGCTAACTAAATCACCACTCCTGTAGGCTTTAATTCTCCAATTTGTAAAGTGGAATACATAGGCTTAGGCATTACATTAATGGAAGCTCCTAAATCTAACATAGCATTATTAAATTGCATATTCCCTATTATGCAAGAAATGGTGAATTTTTTAGAATCTTTGCATTTGGTGGGCATGGTTGGTTAAATCAAAGCTAATACATTTCTCCCCATGCTAACTTTCTCATTCCCTTTTAACTTCCTTTTATGTGTACACAGCTCCTTAAGAAACTTTGCATATTTTGGAATCTGTTTGATTGCTTCTAAGAAAAGGATATTGACTTCTACTTTTTTGAACATCTCCATAATTTCCTTATCCAATTTAGCCTCTGCAATTTTCTTAGACTGTGTAATTCTAATGAGGAATGGAAGGGGTCTGGTGTATATGGAATTATCTTCCTTTTTTGTGCTATTTTTTCTTTAGATTGAAAGGGACTATTGTTCTTTGTTAATTTCTTTCTCTTGTAACACTTCTGTAGGAGCTACAATTAGTCCATTCACTTCCTTACCACTCCTCAAGATTATTGCACCGACATTGCCTCTTAGGTTAGTCACGGGTTGTGAGGGTAATTAGCCCAAATCTTGACTTCTCAATTCATTGATATTTATTGCAAATTGGTCAATCTGGGTTTCAAAACTTTGAATTGTTGTCTCTGTTCACTACTAGAATTGGAGTATATTTGTTTCAACTGTTTCACTATATCTTCTAGACTTAGTTCTGATTTATTCATCTATTGCATAGGTTGTCTTATGGGTTGTTGATTGCTTAGGCTAGGAGCATTAAATTTATGTTGCTATGGTTATTGGTTAGACCCATTGCCATATCTCAAATTCTAATGATTCCTCTATCCTAGATTGTATGTTGCTGCATAAAGGTCGTATCTATTCTATTACTACTGCTGTAAAGGTCTACTAAAGAAGATGTCCACATATGATTTTGTATTATCTTGCAACTGAGGGCACTAATTTGTGGCACGTGTGGTTAACAAACAAATACCACATAGAGGTGCAGGAGGTTACCTTTTCCCAAGTGTTAGCTATCTAATCATGGAAGCCAACTCCTCAAGTTTATTTTCTATTCTCTGTTAATCCATGTGAGTGGCATAAATTTCTTTTATACCTCTGGTTGGCGTGTTTATCCTAGTACTAAATTCTTATGTATTATGTGCTATATTTGCAATGAAGTCTCTGGCAACAACTAAGGTTTTATTAACCAATGCTCCACTTGCAGCTGCATTAATCATACTTCTATCCATAAATAGTAAGCCTTCATAAAAGTGCTGAATCAAAAGTTGGTCACTAATTTGATGGTGAGGGTAACTTGCACATAATTTTTTGAACCTCTCCTAATATTCATGCAATGTTTCCCCATTCATCTGTCCAATGCCACAAATCTCCTTTTGGATGGCAGTAGTTCTTAAGGTAGGAAAGAATTTCTTTAGAAAGACCTTCTTCAACTCATTCTAGGAAGTGATGGCCTAAGGTTAAAGATAATAAAGCCAATCCTTAGTTACTCCATCCAGTGAGAAAGAAAATGCTCTAAGCTTGATATGCTCCTCTGAAATTCTTTATGGTTTCATTATAACACCATTTTTAGCTCATACCCATCATTCCTTACATGCTCATGTGAGATGTAGTAAGCATAAAGTAAGAACTTCCATTGGATTCTTACACTTTCCTACTATGCGTCATGGTTAAAAATTCATTTCAGTGTCGCATGGACCGTGTGAGCTCATTCTATGCATCCTCATATTTACTTGAACCATTACAACTCATTTTAATCCTAAAAACATGATTTCAGCCCATGGAAACCAAAAAGAGGTATGGAACATGCATGTTCACTTTCGCCAGGCTTGTTCTCATTTTGGGCAAACTTGAAAAATTCATAACTAAATATAGAAAAATCAAAAACATGTAATCTTAGGTATTCTGGAAATCTTAGGATGTCTAGTTCATACTAAAAATATGTACAAGTCATAACATCCCACACATAGGAAGTTTGACATGCAAATTGGTTTAGAGGTCGGACTGGTCCTGATGCTATCACAGTTTACTGATATGAATTTCAAAAATATCCAACGAATTCTAAAAAAATCCAATGTGTGCAAATGATACCATTATGGAAAGATGTGGATGTTAACTAGAGAGAAAAAATATCTTTAGATCATTTCATCAAGCTAAACTCTCAAAAATTGATGGAACAGTATCTCTAGTCAAGCAAGATGATTGATAATGGGCAGAAAATTCTAAAATGTATATCTTCCTCTCTAGACCTCCAAATGAGGTGCTTCTAGTTGCTACAAGTCACTGCGACTGTCTAGTTTCTATCTATAAAATTTTGTAGCCATTGGACCATGTTTGCCCCTCGGATGACATAATTTCACAACTGACCAAATGAACAGTGCTTATGAAAAATCTGAATTTTTGATACCAACTTTGAAAAATCATAGAAAATTCCACATACCTCAAAATGACCTGATCTTTAGCTTCCTAAAAAGCTCTAGACAAGATCTAGTCACATGCCAAATTTCAAGGTAAGAAGAGGTCGTTTGGTCAGACTTGGACATCATAGGGCAAAATGACTAGTTTTTATGTTACAAGAGGGCTATTAGGGTTCAAATTGGTTTCTCCTACTTCTAAGGCTCTATGAGCACATGGAAAAGCATCAACATAGGCTATCAAACATGGCTTAATTGTCTAACAACCCAGATTTTCAAAACTCACTCCCCTACACTAACACATACACACCATGTACATAATGCCAAGATCTTACTATTCATATCGAAACTTGCTACATCATGCACTATCGTTCTAATTCTCGTACATATACAATGAGTACATCTATTTACAAGTATTCATAAGTGCCTACAACATGTACATCATTAGATTACATCCCTTAGCAACATAACGATGACAAAATGACTATTTTACAATTTCTTCACCGAATTCCCTAGCTTCAAGCTGGGTGGCTCCCATGTCTTTGTTTACTTGGTCCACCTAGCATGTTAGGATAGTGGAGAGGGGGAGTGAGATTCCAAGAATCTTAGTAGCTCATCTCTCATTCAATCATACATAAAGTATGCAAACAAGTCTCATAATGTATGCATGGGCATATTAGTATGTGAAATTATAAGAAAAGCATTTTCAACATTTGAGTAGGCCATACATAACATACAAAAGCTTGCCAAGCAAGTGGATTAGCCTCACCCATTCACTTGTGAATTTTGGACTTGCCTCACCCATTCCTTAAGAGGTTGTTAGACTCAACCTTACTCTTGGGAGTCAACCTCACTTTTGAGAGACTCTTTACTTTGTCTCAACCAACTTTAGGGTTCTTAGCTCATCCTCACCATGGCTAGAGGGTTGTTGGCTTTTTCATACTTAAGCAAACCAAGGTAATCACATAATACATCGTTGAAATACATAAGGCATCATCATGCTAGCATACTTTTCATGGTTTAAAAACATACATACACACATGCAAGACAATGTAAGCACACATCTATGCATAAGAGAAAGTGGAGAGAGCTACCTTATTGGCTAATCACAAGCTTTCCCTTTCAATTTGTCTTCTCCCTTCTTGATTGCACAATCACCACTAGATGGGAGTGCTTCTCTTGAGCCTAGACATACAAGAGCATAGAATTACTCTCTCATAACTCAACACTTATTCAAAAAGCTAGGGGTTTCTTTCTAGCAAACCCTATAAAGCATAGAAGAAACTAGGGTTCTTTCTCTCTCTAGAAGTTCACCAACTATTCTTCTTTTTTCTTTGCATTTCTCAACTTATCACACTCTTTTTTAAGGGTTTCTTGCTCCCTTTAGGTCAAAACAAAGCTTCCTTACTCATCAACCCATGGAAAGGGAGCTTAGAAGGAGAAGAATAAAATCAAGAAGAAGGAGCATGAAGAGCTTTAAAGGTTCTTACCTTTCTTCCTTAGCTTCCCTTCCTTCTCTCTTAGTTTCTCCTAGTTTCCCTCTCTCTCTCAAGCTTTTTTCTGTGCTTAGACGAAGCTCAAGTCGGTTTAAGGAGAGAGGAGGAGTTTGGGTGTTTTAAAAGGTCAAATTCTCTTTTTTCACGCTTTTTCAGACTAACCCTTGCTATAGAGAAGAATAACCCTCACTACGGCGAGCACGTATCAGTCTCAGACCCCTGCCTTCACTACAGCGCATGTTACGGCGAGCAGCTCCCTGATTTTTGTATAGGATGCCTGCACTCACTATAGCTAGAAGGCACTCTCGCTATAGCTAGACCATTTTTCGCTATAGCGAACAGGTACATTCGCTGTAACTAGGCAATTTCTCGCTATAGCTAGTAGATTTAGAAAATTTTTAACCTTTTGAAAATTTTTCAGCTTTTTCAGCTTTTTTTTTCTGGTTATTACATTCATGGTGGAATAAACCACATGAAATCCCTTGAGATGTTTGTGAAGATCCTCACCAACAAGACCATTGAACTTTGAAAGCAAATTTATTCATCTAGATTTAAGGTCAAAGGTAGCATTAAGTTCAGGATATTGAATATACAATAATTAGTAATTAACATCAAGTGCTGCTAATTCCCTTGGAGTCATATCATTATTCCTATTATCGACCATATTTACCACTTTAAAATCAAGATTAAAATCCAAATTTAGTTCACAATTGTTTTTTGTGTTATCTATTATCTTAGAAACCAATTCAGTAACTACAACTTCTTGAATCTTACAATTTTTAAGTTACTTATGAAAACTCCTATCTATCTCTGGGTCAAACTCAATTAAATCTCCATTGGAGGATCTTGTCATACACTAAGAATGAAATAAAATGAAAGAAAACACCCAAAAATTTTCAAGAAAAATCAAAATAAAATTGAAAAAAAAAATCCTTAAAAATAAAAGCAAAAATACTATAAAATTGAAAAAAGTGGTCTAAACAATAAAATTTGGCCAAAAAGTGGCCTATTACATAGTAAAGCTATGATTTTGAATCCTCACAATACCTAAAACATATATACCAAGTTTCAGCTCAATCAAAATTAGGCACTCCTAATACTGGTATTGCCCAAAACAATCACAAAATACCGAAAAACACCAAAAACTGACCACAAAAACTAAGTAAAAATGCTAAAATCAAAATTAAGACTAAGTAATTTCCTATTCTAATTGATTATAATCAGTTGGCTCCCCAACAATGATGCCAAAATCTTGGTAAAGAAAAATTGTTCACTTACAGTTGTCAAACTAGCCAAGATTAGTAAATTTTAGCTTATTTGCAGTATAACGCCTACCAAGTCATTTTCCAATGAGCTTTTAATCAAATCAATTAGTTAAAAACCACAAAACTGAAATCAAAATTTAGTAGGTGTTTGAAAATAAAAGTGCACACTAATTGAACGAAATGCAATTCAATTAACAGAGTGAAATGAAAAGCAATCAAGATGAAAAGCAACCAATCTAGAATTCTTTGCCTAACATTTTCCCCATCATTGTCACCTAATAACACCTTTGGTTTGATTTTAATCCTCTAGTCATGTTTTATTAATGTTCCTAAACTACCGTTTAGGATTTTAATTAGTTTGTATTATAAATCATAACACAACCGTGTTTCTGTAAACAACACAAAACCGAACTATTCAGAACTTGATCAAAGAAGCACATAGAATCATAATGTGGTTCAGAGTGAATTTATTTGCTTAATCAATCGATTATATCAAAACACATTCTCAGATAGCTCAAACAAATTATAATTCATGCAACTTAGATCATCTAACCAGAATGATATGAATCACATAAAAACAAAGAGAAAAGAATGAAATTCCTCTCAAATTAAAATTCAAATCAGTATTCCATACATCTATGGACTCACGCTTAATATCAAGTTCAAATTCTAGATTGATTACAAAGGGAATTTAGAAAGCCATGGGAAAACAAAAATGAAAGCAAAAACAAATATAGAAAGATGGAGTGTTCTCTGGTGATGGCCCTCTTCCTCTAATATGACATCCTTCCATTCATCTCACTTAAAAAATGACCTAAGAGAGATCTAAGGATTCAAATGGGCTGAGCACATCTAATGGTCTAGAATTTTACATATTAAAAGAAATACAAAGCCAATTCTAAAGCAACAAAGCCTGCATCTTTGGCCCAATTTGAATATCCATATCACTCTAATTTGTTAATCCATCTAGTTTGCAAAACAAAAATTACGAATTGGGCTTCTAATGGAAAAATTGTAACAATGACAATTTAACTCAATAATAATAGTGCAGTTAAAAACTCATTTATCCAAATTTACCTCATTTTATATAAAACAAACTCAAGCCCATCAAATTAGCCATGATGAATCATTATTAAGACTAACTATAAGGGATATAAAATATAATAATATCGAGTTATCAATAATCCATATAAAATAAAACCAATAGAAAAATTAATGAGTAAGATGGAAAGATCTTGCCTTTCTGGCTCAAATGATCAAGAACAAAGTCATGCTAATAACGTATTATGAAATAACTCAAAAGATAAAGAAAAATGAATTTAAAGAAGATAAATAATAAGGGAAATCCTATTCAAATTTTATTCATGCCTCTTAATACAAATAAAGTGCTTATTTATAAGCACAAGTTTATAACTACAACTAATCCAAAGGTCGCATCCTAAATGTGAAATAATATATTATAAAGAACACTATAATTTGAGTGAGCAAGATGGAACCTAGAACACCAAAAGTCACTGAAAAAGTTATTATGCCATAATTTGAATGAGCATAGGCACCATATATCTCTTCATAAGGTGCCACTTTAGCTAATAGAGTAGGCATATTATGCACAAGAAGAAGGTATTCTTTTATGGTTGATGATTAATAAAATAGACATAAAATTATAAGGAAGACAAACCATAAGATGAGGTACACAACTAAATTACATCCATAAGCAAATAAAATACAAAGGTTATTATCTCTACTTATTCCTTAACCAATAGTAGTATAAGAAATAATACTCTTAATATGGTGGTACAAGACTAACTCTAAGCAAGCAATGGCCACCTTGACCATACAATGATGAACCCATCATCATAAGCCTCGCTCTGGCTAGCATTAGCACTTGCTTTTAGCTTGACCTCAATTTCAACCCATATAAGGGTTGGGATCTTTTCCTAAACTTGGCTTCGATCCTTAACTTAACCAAAATAATAGGCCTCGGTGATCACCATACATCTAAGTCATCTCTTCATCCTTATTGTTATTAAGCTCTTTATAAGTCTTCCTCAACCTAATGACCTTGGTCTCCAAGGTGAAACAAGAACTAGAAGCAAAGTAAGCATTAAGTGATACTGACAGTGGCATAATGTCGTCGTCGTCGTCATCTTCTGGCTATTCAGTAGCTAAACCCTTTCCTTTATGAAGTCACCTCTTGTCACCATAAGTCTTAAATACCACTATAGTGGGAACAACATCCCACACCAATTCCATATAAGGACGATCAATTGCCTTAGTCAAGCTACCAAAAGTCATCACTTTGGCTAACCCCTTCCAATGGGCTAGCTTGCTCATATCCATTTGCGAGGCTGAACGAGGTAAAAAGACATATTAGCTCATAAAATAATATAGATCATACGCCCCAAAATAATAATAATAATAATAATTTAGTGATGACTTTTAGCAACAACCAATAAAATTCATAACTAATAATACACTTCTAAGGGTACCTTTTTTTAGTCAGGGCTAAAAGCCTCCACTAAGAAGATATTTCTCATTTTGTCAAAACTAAGTGGTGACACAAAAAAGTTACTACTATAACTCTTTTGTTGTGACAATAGTGTCACCACAAAATACTTTTAGCAACAACCATGAAAGGATGCCACTAAAAGTTTTTTGTGGCCACGAAAAAGAGCTTTTATGGAGACTTTTGTTACCATAAAAGCACTAATTTAAAAAAAAAACTAAAGTTAACAAAAAAAAGGTTGCTTTAGTGGCAACCTTGTAAAGTTACTAGTAAGACAATTTTTAAAGGCCAAAGTTTTTAATTTTTTTACCTTGGAACAAAAAAAATTTGGTGCTAAAACTTTTGGTGGCAACCTCTAAAAGTTGCAAGTAAAAGTGTTTTAGTGGCAACAAAAGCCATTGTTAAAAGTTATTTTAGTGACGACCTCACAAGTTAGCCTTTAAAAGTGGTTTTAGCTTCTTCTTTTTTATCTTTAATGTTAAAAGAAAGAGAAAACTTATTTGAAAATTTGAAACCCTTCTCTCTCATGCATCAACTTATCCACTTATCTTCTTCAATATCTTTTTCCTTATCATTTTGTCTAATTTCATCTCTTGAAGTTTTCCTCTTTCCACTCTTCACCTTTGAAGACCTTTATCTTTTGGGTTGATTCTAAGACCATAAGCCAACACCCCTATGTTCTTGCTATCTTCAAGGATCGTCACCAAGAGCTTCACATTAATCATTACCCTTAGTTCATAAGCCTCAGAAACTAGCACAATCTCTGGTTAAAATATGACTATTGGTCAGATATAATCCTTGAAGTTTTTAATGCCAAGATTTGGCCTAAACACCGTAGTTTCTCTAATTTGAATTTGGGCCTAATTCCACATAGTTGAAAAGGGGTTTTTGAGACATGGTTAGAGTTAAGGCTAGTAACTACAATAAGAAGCTAATTGGTGCTAGATTTTTCTGAAAAAGGTCTTAATTTATTTGCCTTGTTTTAGTAAAGGAATTCTACTAGATATGAATGGCAGATAATTGGTGAAAAAAAATGATACTATAAATTCGGCAAGGTGAAGTGATGGAAATTTCTTCTTATGAGAATTGTATGCTATATAGGTTTGAGTTAAACTCCTAGTGTTTATGTGATTATTTATATAAAAGGAATTATAGGGGTTGTAACTTATTAAGTTGATTCTTTTGTGGGATAAAGTGGATGGAATGACTTGAATGGAAGTTAAAAAAATCTATTTAATTTAAAATAGGAAACAAAAAGGGTTTAAGAAGGATTGTTGGACCATTAGTTAAGCTAATATGGCTATATGACTTTTGTGCTTTTTGTTGTGATAATAATTTTGAAGGGAAAGTATCACTATCTCTGATGTGATAATAAAGTTGAGTTAAGAGATATCACATTTTTAGAGAATGGATTTTTTAGTAGGGAAGAGAGTACTAGGTATACATCTCTTTATGAGAAATAAGATCAAGATAACAAGGACAAGTAGTTGTATCTTAACCTGATGATCTAAGTGAGAGCTTAATGTAAGATGAGAATATTGCATAGACAACCCCATTATTTAAAAATGAACATAAAAGTATGCCAAAACATCAATTTGAGATCAAAGGTACTCAAGTAGAAAATGAGGACCCAAACATAATTTAAGTAACTCAATCATACCTTACTAAAAGAGATTGGATAAGAGCAATAGAATAAGAGATAGAGTTAATGAAGAGAAACTATGTTTGGGACTTAGTTGATCTGACTGAAAGACAACCAAGAACAAAGGATGCTTGAAATAAATAGTAAGACAAATGGATTAATTGAGAGATAAAAAAAATGCTTAGTTGTTAAGAAGTATATATAACAAAAAGGTATAGATTACCAAAACACCTTTCACTTATTATGTGATTCAATTTAGTTAGACTAATCCTACCTATAGTTACAAGTTTAAACTTGAAACCATATCAAATGAATGTGAAAAACTGCATTTTTAAATGAAGAACTAGATAAAAAATGTACATGGGATAACCATTAGGATCCATAGAAAAAGGAATGAAGTAAAAGATTTATAAGCTTAAAAGGTCTATTTACAAACTAAAAACAATTATCTAAATAGTTATATTTGAGATTTTATTAAGCATTAACCTTGCTAAAAATTAAAATGACTGATAAAGGCAACTGCATTTACATTAAGCAATTTGAAAGAAATATTATAATATTACCTTTTATATAGATAATATGCCATCAACTAAGAATACTTAATATTCTTTACTGATCATTAAAGAATAGCTATTTTTATATTTTGAGATAAAAGATATAGGTAAAACAAAGTATATTCATACAATTAAAATCCAAAGGAATCGTTCAAAGAAATTAATTATTCTTTCATAAGAAAATTACATTTAGTAGGTCCTTGAATAGTTCAACATGAAAGACTATAAATCCAATAACATCCTTGTAGTAAAAGACGATAGTCTAAGTTATAAAACATGTTCTCAAATTAGATTTACATTGAAAATTATGCAGAAAGTCCCTTACTCCAACATTGTTGGATATTGTATGTAATGATATGTATAAGGTCAAACATTTATTAGTAATTGATCTTGTGAATTGATACCAATCAAAATTTCAGTCAATAACATTAGAACACTATTAAAGGAATCCTAAGATACTTGTAGTGCATAGTAAACTATGCATTATATTGTTAAGTAAGTGGTTACACATGGAAAAAAATACTCCAATGTGAATTGAAAAGGAGATCCAAATATATGAAAGTTAACTTTTGGATATATATTTTTGTTGAATAAAGATATCGTATCTTAGAATAATAAGAAAATAGACATGCATGGTTTATTGCATATTCTACAACAATGCAATATTTGGGGGTATATATGCAATAACCATGAAAGTTGAGTTTATTGCATGTGTTTGCAACAATGCAAGAGGCTATATAACTCAAAAGAATTATGAAATATTTGGGGATCATTGATAAGACATTAAATCCAATATTAATCAATTGTGATAGATGAGAAGTCATAATCTACACTAAAGTCCCTAAGTATCATAACAAGAGTAAATACATAGAAACAAGAATGAGAGAGATCTATAGCACACAAAAAATGCTACTCTGAAATATATAAACGCATAAGATATTAGTTGATCCCCTGAAAAAACCTATAACTCAAGACATGCATAAGGAAGATGTAAAATTTCATGGCACATAAAACTAGAGTATTACATCTTATGTACAACTTAATTGCTAACTAAATAAATGTGTTAGGCTATAATCATAGATAGTGTATATACAATAATAGATTGTCATACAAGTTGATAAGATTGGTTCTCTCACATAAGTAATTATCTTTGGTGCTCATGAGAAGCAAATAAAGATAAGACATTTATATTTGTCATATAAGGTAGTGAAAATGCCAATATAGCCCAAAAAAAAAGGAACACAAAATATAAATATGTTGTCTTAATAAAAAGAAAAAAGATTGAGATGAAATCTAAACACAAATATTTATGGATCAGATTATTGATTCCCACCATCCATAAATACCTACAGCCATATGCAAATAATCTTCTAAGATGCAATGAAAGGCAAACGGAATAATACAATTTGAGTTAGATACTATGTATATTTAGACTAAAATCTATGCAGTATTGATAAATAAATCAAATTAAATATACTCTTATGAAATAAAAGAAATACCATAGCATGCAATTCATACTATTTGTGCTTAATAACTGCAATGGGAAGCAAGTGGGTGAGTTTCAAAAAAGAACAAATCTTTTTATAGGTGCCCTTATGACTTTAACAATATTAAGAGGAGATAAGTTAGTGTTTCCTATTTTCATATACATCTTATAATTATAATAATTTAGCTTAAAGGAGTATTGCTAAGAAAGCAACTAGTTTTAATCTAAATGGTATGTGTGTGAAAGAAAGATTATCTGAAATATACACAATTATGCTAGTATCCAACGTATACCCATTATAAAATTATTATATTATCATAAATATAGATACTATGCATATAAAAAAGCAAACTAAGTAAAATTAAACTCAAGAAAAATTAGATTTATTATGAGTATAAAATAGGAAAAATAATGTTCAAGGACCAAGAAGTGAAAAATTTTATTTTTAAGGACCTGTTACCACTAGGTTCAATTGTTTATTACTAAGTGGTAATATGTTCTTAAGAATAAATTTCTTCACTTTTGATCCTTTATTATAATTCTCCCTACAAAATATGGTGTATATGAATGAAGTTAGGGCATTTAAGGCATACAAATAAGTGTATAAATATTTAAGGGATGCATCTCTTATATTGATCCTGTAACGGGATTCTTGAAAAATGAGTTGTAATAATGAAATTAAATATGAGAAAGTATAGTATGAGCTCACACAGTCCACGTGACACCAAATTGAATTTTTTGACATAGTGCAACGCGAAAAAAAGTTTATTATTTTCATCCCCTTTTCATATGATCTTGTGGGATTGATAATACAAAGCTTATAAATGACATCAAATGAGTTAGAAGTTATGGTGTTATATGTCTTATATTGGTCCTGTAATGAGATTCTTAGTGTAAGACCTCCCAATAGATTATACCTAAACGGTTATGACAAAGCACTTGAAATGAATGTCTAAAGGAGGCAAAGAGTTTTATATTGCTCATCCCATCATGTACGAGTAGGAGATGGTAAAATTTTCACTACCAATTATAAGTCCTATAACCTAACCTAATTTAATTGATTAATAATTAATTTAATTAATTAATAATTAAATTATTATTATTTGAACTTAAATTTTGAACTTTTAAATTTAAAAGAGAGTTATTATTAATTATGCAGAGAAAAATAATCAGTAGTTGAGTATGATAGGTTTTAAGTTTAATACTGAAAACTCTTTCTCCCCTTTTCAGAGTTCTACAAAATAGAGAATAAACATAAAGTAATTTTTTTGAGAAATCATCCACATCCTCTTTGGTAATAGTGGTGCCATCTGCTATGGAACAGTAATTAAAATTCCCCTGATGACTTCTTTACAAGCCTCATGGGACAAAGATCTAGCAAAATCTATTTCCACAATAGGTAAGTATCATAGAACTTCCTTTAGGTTATATAATAAAATTATAACATATGTAGAAAAAATTATTAAAAAAATCCAATCATGTGACATTAAGTGGCATAAACATCCACTTGATATGTTATAATTGAAAAATTATATATTTATCATGTTTTAAGAGGAGGACTCGAATACAAAAATATTTTAAAAAATTGCATATAAATTTTATCCTATTTTTTAACAATCCTAAGGTATGATACAAATTTCATTCGGAGCATCACAGGGGGATAGAAGATACTAATTGTATTGACAAATACAGAAGGTTGGAGATATAGAAGCATTAGTAAGGCTCAAACATAGAAATTGAAAACAAATAACTCCTTCTAAGCGTCTAAACAACATTACAAGACAACTAACAAACCAACTTCACCAGCATTACAACTTAAAAGATATATACATATATTTCATGAACTCTTGAAAACCGTCAACAGAAAAACAATATATTTCCTGGCACCCTCTGAAAGTTCTCTCTCCTAAAAGCTTTCTTCATAAAGAAACTTTTAGGAGCTAGAAATTAGTTCCACCAAAGTCTTAAAATCTTGCGCCGCTTTGCCTTCTGGCCTAGCAGCATCTTGCAGAGTCTTTTTCATCCCCAAGGCATTTTCTCTAACCTTCTTTCCCTCTTCCTGCACCAAAATCAGATTCAAGCTCTTAATCAATCCATTTTTGCTGAACGTTCCACCTTCACCTTCTACATTCACCCCAAACCCCCACACTTCCGTTGCCATTCTCCCACACATAGCTTGATCTGCGGTGAAGGTCCTACAAATCATAGGCACTCCATTTGCAGCACTCTCCATCATAGAGTTCATACCACTGTGAGCCACATATACTCCTACGGAATCATGTGCCAAAACCTGCATTTGTGGTGCCCAACGCACTATTTTCCCTTTCACGCTTGTCCTCTCAACAAAACCATCTGGCAGATCACCCTTCTGATTATCCTTAATTGTCCATAGGAATGGAAACCCACTAGCTTCCAATGCCTCTGCAATTGCTACGAGCTCAGGAGTGGGTGGAACAGTCCGTATTCCAAAGCATATATAAACCACGGATCTACTACTCTGCTTGTCCAACCATTCCAAGCACCCTGTGGTGTCAATCGAAGGAGCAGACAGAGAAGGTGAAAGAGTAAGAAAACCAACATAGGGCATAGACTGCAATTTGGACCTCCTGTCTCGAACAAACGAGGGTGGGTCTAGCTCCTCATAGAAATTCATCGCTACTGCTCTAGCTTGAGGTAACACTTTCCCTATTGAACCTATGGTCCTTGAGCATTCTGTCTCATGCTCGCCAACTAATTGGACGTGACAATCGACCGGTAGTGCGGTTGATAGACCAAGCCAGGCTGCGACCCAAGGAACATTAAGTTGCTGAGCCACAGTCAGAGAAGGAGTTACAAAAGCATCAGAGAGAATGCAAGTGACTCTAAGCTTTGTGCTTTTTACAGCCAAATCTACACCTTTTTTTAGATTCTCAGGACAAGACTTAAGGAAAGAGTCAGCGTTTTCAGTTGGGTGTTTTCCTGGCACGTCACCCTCGGGGACATCATCGAAGACATCGAAGCGTTTGATGTTGTGTGGGATGTTCGGTTTGGAGAAGACGTCTTGGTTGTGTTGTGAAGGGGCAATGTATGAGAATATGACGTTTGGAGCAGCATGAGCTAGCTTGAAGACGAGGTTTGGGAGAGTGATACGGTGGCTCCCAAAGGGGAAGGCAATGACTGCTACATGTTTGCTCTCATCACATGATATAGCCATGTCTGGTTTGGTTTAGCAAAAGACGGTACATAAAACTGAGAAGAGAGGAAAGAAATATATATATATATATATATATATATATAGGTGAAGGTTGGGAGTTGAGAATTGAGCTTGGGGCACTATATATGCATAATTCATACCTATATATATTTCGTACTGCAGCAACTTTGGAACTGAAATGGCCATGACTGGTAGCTATACATAGAAATTATTAGTTGAAAGTCCCATAAGTAATGCCCTGCGAAACAAGTTTTGGGCATCTACCATGTTCACTGCTATATACCTCAACAAATTAGTACCGTAAATGATATGATTATCTAAATGTCTATAAGTTCATAAAATAACTTTTTGAGATCTCTTCTCATGCTTAATGGTACATACTTTATAATTTTCAGATAATTTATATTATATAATTATATAGATTAATTTTTTATTTATGTTATTATAATTCATAATCTATTCTTATGATTGAAGCCTATAAATTGAGGTTATATATTAATTATAAAGTATTCAAGTGAATAAAATTTTTTTACTTCTTTTTTCTTTCAACTTTTTTAATTTTATATTTTTTTTTTATATTTTCATTAGTTTTATAACAAAATAATCATTTATAATTTTTTTGAATTTAAAAGGAGAATCAAAGCTTTGTTGATCTCTTGATTAAAATACGCCTCTATCATCACTTCTTTTGTAATAAGACAACCATGTATTCACAGAATGTATTAGATTTGTCAATATCTACAACCGCATAAAATTCTTAAACCCAAAAAAAGAAAACTACGAAACTCTGATTAGATGAAAATAAACGTTGATTGAAGTGGGATTAAAATACCTTCTGATCTAGCAAAAAGGACAGATCAAAAGACTGAAAATATTTCAAAATTGTCGAGAAAAATTGAAATATTTCTCTCAGATTTCTCATGGAATAAGAATTTGAACAAATTTATCTGCTAAAAAAATGATACAAATGAGAAATAAGTTTTTGAAAAAAAATTGAGAGAAGTTGCCTCTATGGCTACGTATCGGCAGCAACCCCAAAAGACGTAGAGAGTTTTGTAGAGAGAGCTGGCAGCTCGAGAACGCAGGGAGCAAAAGAAAACCCTAACTTACTGGTATGTCAACGTTTTTTTTTTTTTTTAAGTAGTTACCTGCTGTTAAAAATTGTTGAATTACAGAAGGATTACCTTATATATGAGTGATGATATTACTAAAAATATCTTATATATGAGTGATGATATTATATTCTTAAAAATATCATATTTCATGCATCAATTATTAAATATTATTAAATATAGAACAATAATTTATTATTTTTATAGGTTTTTTATTATAATTACACTCAAATTAATCCTTTGAAGAGCTAATTAATTATTAAAATTTTAAGTAATTATTTAATAAAATATTGTTCTATATTTTTTAATTATTATATCATAACTAGAGAGTATGGTATCGCTATAATTTTATAACAAGAGTTAACGACTAATGAAATTTATGTAATGCAACTATAAATAATTAACAAGGAAGTAAAATGTGTAACATAAGTTCTTCTCCTTCTCAAATTTTCACAACCATAGAGGTTGCAAATACCCTCAACTGACCGAAAAACACTTCCAACGAGAAATTTAAGAGTTGAAAATTACTTATAGCAAAATTTAAGGTCCAGAGCGCTTTCCCTTTCGGCCCAGTATATTTATCAGTCTTTTTCAACTTTGATGCATTTCAACAATGATTGTTTAAAAGAAATTTCACATATCATAATTTTATTGGAGATTTTTGTGCTACAAAGAGGAGCCCCTAGACTATTTACATCAAATTTAAATCTTTTCATTCTTTTCATTATAAGTTGGAGTTCCTAGCCTGTTTACATCAAATTTAAATGGTCTAAATTTTATTTTATATATTTTTTATTTTTATTCTTAATTATTAATTTTTTTAAAAAAAATTGAGACTTAAAAAAGTGTTTTCATTTTATATTTTATACCCTTTTAAATAAAAAATTAAAAATAAAATTTAAATCATCCAAATTTGATCCAAACAATGTAAGAAAAAGCAATTTCTCTGCTCGCCTACAAATAAGTTGAATTATTTTATCAATGTTTTATTTTTCTTTCCACAAACCTTCTTTCCCTCTTCCTTCACTCAAAAAATCAGAGTCATGCGCTTACCTTCTATTCTCAGCCCAATCCTCTACCAGTCTTATAAGTGCGCGAGTCTCTCAAATCACATAATTACTCTCACAGTGAATCACAAAATCTCCTAACGTTTGTTTGATCATAATCTAATTATTTAGGAGGCTTATTTTCATTATGTAAAGAGGATTTAGATTGCATTAAGTTGTATTTCAGCAAATCATCTTTTTATTTTGTATTTGTGTGTGTGTATATATATATATATAATCAAACTTTGTTTTAAGTATTATAGCTTGAGTCTTGAAGGGATGAAAATTTTATAAATATCTTTGGCCTTTAATTATTTCTTTGAAAAATTTCAGGCGAGTAGAAAAATCATAACTCATAAGTACTTAATTTATAAATAAATTTCAACACAGATTTTATTCATAATTTTTACTCCCTATATTAATTTATTTTAAAACTGTAATGAAATCGATTTTTTTAAAAAAAGAATGTAAACCGTCCATTGCATAGAATGACATGTTAATGTAACCATATTTTAAAGAAGTAAATGAAATTAATTAATATTAAAATTGCTTTTACGTAATTACGAAAGACTCCAACATTTGATAAGTAGTCGAACGTTCAGTTGTAAAAGTCATAAGAAAATGTGTTAACTATTAACAGAATTTAATTAGGTCGTAATTTGTCAAGACTGCCTAAGCATTCGTTTGATATACGAGATGAAAAGGAATATAATTATGAAAGGATTGTTGAAGTGAAAGGAATAAAATAAATGATATTTGATAAGATATAGAAAAGAATAAAATTATCTTTATAAAAGTATATTTAGTTGAGAAAAAAATAATGAAAAAAAAATTGAAGATGAAAGGTAAAAATGCCGTTAGTTGCAAAAGTTTTAAAAAAATTTTAAATTTTTGTTACACTGGTTGGCTTTGCAAAAATAAGAAATAAAATGAACATATCACGTTCTGGCTCCAACGTCTAATTCTATTGATGCAATGATCCATATAAAACACAATTTTAATATTGGTTCGCTGCAGGTAATGAATGATGGTTCCTAGATAAAGTTGAGAGAATTAGAGTTAAAGATTTAAAATTAAAAAATATATATTTTAAAATATTTATTATTATTAAATTTCAGAAGTTTTATTAGTGATAATCTACTTTTAAATAATGATAATAAATTTTTTAAAATAAATTTTTATTAATTTTAAAAACTTAAATTTTTATAAAAATTTATAACAAAAAGTTTTAAAATTATAATTATTTTAAAAAACTATAATTATTATTAAATTTTAAGAAATTTATGATTGAATTTAAAAACTTTATTATTAAGTTTAAGAAAGTGATAAATTTTTTTAATTTAGTAGCAATTCTTTTTAATTTGATAATAAATTCTTTAAAATTTAATATTAATTATAATATTTAAAAATAATTTTAATTTTTAAAATTTTTATTATAAATTTTACAAAATTTAAGTCTTTATAATTTTTTTTAAAAAGAAAAGTACATGTTGATTGAGCCAAATAAATGCGTTAATCCAACGCAGGACCTCCATCTTCCGAACCTTCTTTCACAACTGATACTTAGGGCCATTTGTTACACAAAAAATTAGAGATAAAAATAAAAATAAAAAAATAATTTTATAAATAAAAAATATTTATAATATCTCTACTTTTAATAATTAAATAATAATATAAAAATAATATTAAATAATAATTATAAGAATAAAAATAAAATTTCACCAACTTTTTTATTTTTTTATTTTTTCATCATCAACCAAATATGCCGTTAGCAAAGATTAAGCTGCTTTTAACTGTGATGTCTCTTCAAAATTACCGTACCATCTCTATTCTTACCAATTTCACTTCTCTAGGAAGTTACCAAACAACAAATCATCACTTAAAAAAAAATTATTGATATGGACCAAAATACTAAATTAATTATTATTAAAGACTTTATATTTTTAATTTATCATAAAAGACCAAAAAACTTAAAGCATAAATTACTCTTACAAAATATTCTTTATGAATAAAAAACTTACTAACCTATTTTTTAATATTATTAGTTAAATCTAGATATATTACTATTTAATTTTAACGATTTTAATTTCCTTGTAGTAAAATTGTAACTTTTTTAAATAGTTACAATGAAATATTATTAAAATTTTAATAGTCATCATACAACTTATCCGAATTACTTACATTTCTCCTAATTACTACTTACTTTTACTGAAGGAAATTTAAATTCAAGATGGCTTATTTTCATTAGGCAAAGAGAATTTAGATTACATTAAGTTGTATTTCAGCAAATCATCTTTTTATTTTGCATGAATATATATATATATATATATATAATCAAACTTTGTTTTAAGTATTATAGCTTGAGTCTTGAAAGGGTGAAAATTTTATAAATATCTTTGGCCTTTAATTATTTCTTTGAAAATTTTCAAGCGAGTAGAAAAATCATAACTTATAAGTACTTAATTTATAAATAAATTTCAACACAGATTTTATTCATAATTTTTACTCCCTATATTAATTTATTTTAAAACTGTAATGAAATCGATTTTTTTAAAAAAGAATGTAAACCGTCCATTGCATAGAATGGCATGCAAATGTAACATTTTAAAGAAAGTAAATGAAATTAATTAATATTAAAATTGCTTTTACGTAATCACGAAAGACTCCAACATTTAATAAGTAGTCGAATGTTCAATTGTAAAAGTCATAAGAAAATGTGTTAACTATTAAGAGCATTTAATTAGGTCGTAATTTGTCAAGACTGCCTGAGCATTCGTTTGATATAGGAAATTTTATTCGCGCAATGATCTTTGTAAAGTACAATTTTAATATTGATTAACTGCTACCAAGCAAACATTTATAATATATTCTCTCAAGTCTTAAATATAAATCTCTTGGTCTAAAATATAAGTCATTTTTTAAAATTATCTTGATTATTAAATAATTTTTTAAATACTTTTAATTAAATAAAAAATTATTAAAATTAATGTAATTTACTAAAAATAAAAATAAATTCTATAATTAATGATAAATATTTAAAAAATTATATTTTAATACAAATTTAATTAATTAAATTATTTTTAATTAATTTTTTTAATATTTATAAAATAAATATTGATAACTTATATTTTTTACCGAAGGTAATAACTAAGATCTATCCTCTGCGTCTTGCAAGGGGCATTCAAGAAAAAAAAAAAGTGGTGGACCCAGCAAGACAAACAGGGGAAAAAAAAGGCATCTCTCAGTAAAAAAAGTCAGTAAACCGTACTTACTAAACAGTATCGCCGACAGGATTTTTTATAATGTGACGTCATTAAACAATAATTATTAAACAGGGTCGGCACGGAATTATTTGTATAGATATATAGATTCCTTTTGGAGAGCCCTTTCTCAATCAGAAATTAAATGTCATACCAACACCGTCCTTCTCAATTAATGTAAGTTGACGTTTACCAAGAAAACAAAACAAAACAAAATGATGAAGAGGTAGTGAGAAACGCGGTGAGTCCTCCACCAAAAGAAAAGGTAGAGTTATTTTCTGGAAAATTTGCATTATAAAAATTTTTAAAAATTAAATTTATTATTATTTACTATTAAATTTTAAAAAAATTATTACTAAAATTTAAAAAAAATATTACTAAAATTACTTAAATTATAACTTTTTTAAAATAAAGTAATAATTTTTTAAAACTTAATAATAAGTCTTATAAAATTTTACAATAATCTTAATTTTTGAAAATAATTTTAATGTTTAAAATTTTATTATGAATTTTATAAAATCTAAATCGATTTTCCCTTGCTTGTACAATTTGCTGGGAGCAAATGTGTTTTCAACTTCTTTTCTCCATCAAAAATTAATGTCATATTTACACCGTGGTCCCTCAATTAAGTCACTGTTCACCAAGAAAAAAAAATCACGAAAAGACACGGAGAATTAGAAACGCAGTGGGTCCTACACCAAAAGAAAGGAGTGTAGTTATTTTAACAACTGCCAACAACAACTTGCAACAATAATAGCAAAGCATCGTACAAATTTTGCTGGAGTAAAGCTATGAACTGGATTCCCTTATTTGACCGTTTAATCTACACTCTAAATTTTATTAATTTTTTAAATTTTAAAGGAAGTAAAATATATAATAAAAAATTGTTTAATTATAAATTTTTTTAAAAAACTAATATTTGATGTTTAAAAGATTAAAAAAATATTATCTCTAATCTTATATATAAGAAATTTTTTTAAAACTTAATTTAATTTAAAATATGAAAAATAAACTACTAATACCTGGTATATTAATTATATTATTATAATTATATCTTCATTTAAATAATTTTTTTAAATTATGAGTAGTAACTATAATTAGTTTTAAAAAAAGTACATATATTAAATAGGAATATTTTTTTAAAATAATTTTTATTAAAAAAAATTAAGAAAATTAAATACTTTTAACTAACTTTTTTAATTCTCGTAAATTATTTATTTATTTTTTATATATGAAATTAAAGGTTGTAGTAAAACTTAAATCATTCAAATTTATCTGAATTGCCCAAATGTTCCTACTAAAGCACTCAAAAAATTCGATGTAACTATAAATTGACAATCCAAAACCCAAAAAGAAAATTTACATATAAGACTCAAACCTTCATGATTGAGCCAAATAAATGCATTAATCTAATGCAGAACCTCCATCTTCCAAACCTTCTATCACAACTAATACTTAATGAAGAATAAGCTATTTTTAACTGTCATGTCTCTCCAAAATTAGTGTATCACCTCTATTCTTGCAAATTTCACTTCTTGAGGAAGTTACCAAGCAACAAATCATCACTTAAAAAAAAACTTATTGATATAGGCCAAAATACTAATATAATTATTCTTTAAAACTTCATATTGTTAATTTATCATGAAAAACTAAAAAATTAAAAGCATAAATTACTCTTATAAAATATTCTTTATAAATAAAAAATTTACTAACTTTTTTTTAATATTAATTTTTAAATTTAGGTATATTACTATTTAGTTTTGATTTCATTGTAATAAAATTGTAACTTTTTTTAGTAGCTACAATCAAATATTGTTAAAATTTTAATTGTTATCATACAACTTCTCAGAGTTACTTAGGTTTCTAAAAAAATTAAAATTCATGATAAACTAAATACTTATCTCTTGTAGTGAATGAATCTGCCTAAATAATTGTCCCCTACCGTGTGATCTAAATTACTTATTTGAACTTTGACCATAATCCATAGCAAATCCATCACATACCAAATAGGAAAAAATTTTCAAGAAAAAAAATATGGTTCTATTTTGTGTTTTTCTCTTCTATCAAGACAAGTTTTTTTTTTTTCTACATCAATTTCTAACTTTTCACCCACACTCATATGTCACCCTTACACATTTTAATTGTCAATTTTTCTTTTTGAAAAATTAAAACTCATTAACTAACAATTTTTTTTTTAAAATTCAAAAAAGAATTTCAACATTAATTAATTATTTAATTATCGTTAATTAATTAATTCTCTTAAGTTATATAAATAGATTTGAATTAGCTCATCATAAGCAACTCAATAATCCAACATCTCCCACTCACACATGATGGGATGAACACACGAAATTTTTGCTCTTCTTGAACTTTCATATGAAGTGTTTCTATTGTGACTATTTGGGCATAATTTTTAGGAGTTTTTACATTAGAAATCCCATTATAAGACCATCATAAGAGACACATTTCTTAGATATACTTTAAACACTTATTTATGTGTTAAGGATGCCTTAGATTTACTAATATATACTATATTATATACTTACAATAAATCTAAATTTTACTCAAATTACTTTTTTTATATGCACAGTATCTATACTTATGAAGTTACAGAATCTTCATAATGAGCATGCTTTAGAAACTAGTATAATTGTGTATATCTTGAGTAATATTCTTTTCACCCATATATCATTTATATCAAAATTAATTGCTTTCCTAAATCAAATTATTATAACAATAAGATATATACTAAAGTAGCAAATATTAACTTATCTCTTCATAGTATTGTCAAAGTCATAAGAATACATATGAAAGGATTTGTTCTTTTTAGGGATGTGCAGGGCATGAAAAAACTTGGTGAATCCATCCTACCTTGAATTATTGGGTTGGGTCAGGATAAGGAAATTTTAAAAAAGAAACAAATAGGGAAGGGGAATTAAGAATAAAACATCAAGTTGGGATGGGTTTTGGGATGAGTCTCCCAACCATCTTGTCTTGAATCAACCTAATATATTTAATAAAATAATAAAATAATCATTTTTTGAGGTTTTAGTTGGTTGATGGACCATCATTGATCATTCAACCTTCTCTGCTCCCACACCATCAGATGTACAAAAGCCATAAACAAACCAAGAATGACACTCCCTCCATTAGATCCATGATTCCACGACAGATAACACTCCCACAAGCATGGCACTCCTTGTAGTCTGTATAGAAGTTTGCCTCTCTTGGTGACTCGTTAGTGGCTTAGTTTCTCCCTCTCGAGTCTTATCTCTCTTTAATCTCATAATCTCTCGATCCCTCTCATCCTCCTCTTCAATCTCTAGTGACTCTAGTCTGTCTGCTCTTGATTAATTTTGGCCTTTAGAGGCTTTAAATTGATGAAGTTTTGCTTCTGTTGTATGATGCTATTGAATTTTTAAAGTTTCCTCAATTTCTTTTTTACAATTTTCTGTAGCTTGCTATCTTTGAAGTAAATGTGTGAAGTGATTAAGGGAAACTTGATTCTTTGCTCAAAACTCAAAAGATATTTTGTTCATTGTAGTTTTATGTTTTGTATGGGAGTAAGGAAGGTCAAGTCTTGTGAAAGATGTGCTATTATGTTGTTCTAAATAATGTAGACAACTTTTCTATAAGATGAGAGGGTGTAAATTTGATGGTGTAAAAGTAGCACAACTCAAAATATTCACAAGGAAACAAATATAAATCAAGTAATAAGGAGTAGCCTGGTAGTAAGAATAAAATGCTAATTTAGATTTATAAATTCCAACTACATCAGTGACTATGGAGAAAGATCCAATTGGATGAAATCACTCTCTTGAGGAAGCACACCAAGTTCATTTGCCGGATATTAGACTTGGATTTATTATAGAAAAAATTTCCTTAGTGGGTTTTTAACATCTAAACATCAATATCATTCCTAAAAACTTTACAACTTATTGGCTCCAAATACAGTAATGTCATAATCAAGGTGGTCATTATACAATAATAAAAAGATCTTTTAGCAAAAAGCCTTACCAGATTGTCAATGAGGATTAATAGATAATGAATACTTTAAAACTATTAGATAAGAAATTGTTGGCATTAATGTTAAAATTAACCATGTATGAAAGAGTAAAATATCCACCAAGAGAACAGGAGTGTGGTTATTTTACAATTTGCAACAATCACGGCAAAGCGTCGTACATATTTTTCTAGAATGAAGTTATGATCTGACAATCTAAAATTTTTTAAAAATTATATTTAAAAACTTAAATTTTATAAAATTTATAATAAAAAGTTTTAAAATTATAATTATTTTTAAAAACTATAATTATTATTAAATTTTAAGAAATTTATTATTGAATTTAAAAAATTTATTATTAAGTTTAAGAAAGTATTAAACTTTTTAAAATTAGTAATAAATTTTTTAAATTTGATAATAAATATTTTTAAAATTTAATAGTAATTATAATTTTTAAAAATAATTTTAATTTTTAAAATTTTTATTATAAATTTTACAAAATTTAAGTTCTTATAATTTTTTCTTTAAAAAAAAGTACATGTAAGACTCAAATCTTCATGATTGAACCAAATAAATGCATTAATCCAATGCAGAGCCTCCGTCTTCCCAATCTTCTTTCACAACTGATATTTAAGACCGTTTGCTACACAAAAAAAATAATAATAATTTTATAAATAAAAAATATTTATAATATCTCTATTTTTAATGATTGAATAATAATTTATAAGTACTATTAAATAATAATTATACAGACAAAAATAAAATTTTATTAACTTTTTCTTTTTTTTCATCATCAAACCAAACATGCCGCTAATAAAGATTAAGCTGCTTTTAATTGTGATTTCTCTCCAAAATTACTGTACCATCTTTATTCTTACCAATTTCACTTCTCTAGGAAGTTACCAAACAACAAATCATCACTTAGAAAAAATATTGATATAGACCAAAATACTAAATTAATTATTATTAAAGACTTATATTTTTAATTTATCATAAAAAGACCAAAAAACTTAGAGCATAAATTACTCTTACAAAATATTCTTTATGAATAAACAACTTACTAACCTATTTTTTAATATTATTAGTTAAATCTAGATATATTATTATTTAATTTTAACGATTTTAATTTCCTTGTTCTAAAATTGTAACTTTTTAAAATAGTTACAATGAAATATTATTAAAATTTTAATAGTCATCATATAACTTATCCGAATTACTTAGATTTCTACTAATTACTACTTACTTTTACTGAAGGAAATTTAAATTCAAGATCGCTTATTTTCATTACGCAAAGAGAATTTAGATTGCATTAAGTTGTATTTCAGCAAATCATCTCTTTATTTTGCATTAATATATATATATATATATATGTATATATATATATATATATATTTGTATTAAGTATTATAGCTTGAGTCTTGAAAGGGTGAAAATTTTATAAATATCTTTGGCCTTTAATTATGTCTTTGAAAAATTTCAAGCGAGTAGAAAAATCATAACTTATAAGTACTTAATTTATAAATAAATTTCAACACAGATTTTATTCATAATTTTTACTCCCTATATTAATTTATTTTAAAACTGTAATGAAATCGATTTTTTTGAAAAAAGGATGTTAACCGTCCATTGCATTAAATGGCATGTAAATGTAACCACATTTTAAAGAAAGTAAATAAAATTAATTAATATTAAAATTGCTTTTACGCAATCACGAAAGACTCCAACATTTAATAAGTAGTCGAATGTTCAATATATATATCAAACTTTGTTTTAGGTATTATAGCTTGAGTCTTGAAAGGGTGAAAATTTTATAAATATCTTTGGCCTTTAATTATGTCTTTAAAAAATTTCAAGCGAGTAGAAAAATCATAACTCATAAGTACTTAATTTATAAATAAATTTCAACACAGATTTTATTCATAATTTTTACTCCCTATATTAATTTATTTTAAAACTGTAATGAAATCAATTTTTTAAAAAAGGAATGTAAACTGTCCATTGCATAGAATGACATGCTAATGTGACCATATTTTAAAGAAAGTAAATGAAATTAATTAATATTAAAATTGCTTTTACATAATCATGAAAGACTCCAACATTTAATAAGTAGTCGAATGTCCAATCTTAAAAGTCATAAGAAAATGTGCTAACTATTAACAACATTTAATTAGGTCGTAATTTGTCAAGACTGCCTAAGCATTCGTTTGATATAGGAAGTGAAAAGGGTTCGTTTAATTATTGTAAAAGCCATAAAGTGGAAGAATGAAATAAATAATAGTTGATATGCTATAGAAAATAATGAGATTACATTTTTAAAAGCATAGTTGGTCGAGAAAAAAAATAATGGAAGAGAAAAAATTAAAAATATCCCTAGTTGTAAAAGTTAAAAAAAATTAAAAAGCTTGTTTGATTCTATTATCATTTTAATATTTTTAATATATATATTTTTTAGAATGGATTTTAAAAATAAAAAAAATAAAAAATTTGTTTGAATTATTATTTTAAAAAATTATTGATTTTTATTTTTTTTATTTTATAGAATAAAAATTAATACAATATCTAAAAATTTTTTAATTTTTTAATTTTTGAAAACACAATTCTATTTTTATGATTTATAAAACACTTTATTAAAAATATATTATTAAAATTTTTTTTTTATTTTTTTAAAAAATAATTCTAAAACACAGAAAATCAAACGTTCCTAAATACTTGTTACACTGGTTGGCTTTGCAAAAACAAAAGGCAAAATAGACAGATCACGTTTTGGCTCTAACATCTAATTTTATTGGCGCAATGATCTAAGCAAAGTACAGTTTTAATATTGATTAACTGCTACCAAACGAACATTTATAATATAACTGAGATCTACCCTCTACGTCTTGCAGGGGGCATTCAAGAAAAAAAAACTGGTGCGCCCAGCAAGATAAACAAGGGGAAAAAAAAAACGCATCTCTCAGGTTTTTTAAAAAAAAAGGTTATGTCATTAAACCGTACATATCACCGACAGGATTTTACATGTAAGAGGCATTATATATAATGTGACGTCATTAAACAATAATTATTAAACATTGTTGGCACGGAATTAAATGTCATACGACACCGTCATGTCTCAATGAATGTAAGTTGACGTTTAGCAAGAAAAAAAACGCAAAACAAAATGATGAAGAGGTAGGGAGAAACGTGGTGGGTCCTCCAGCAAAAGAAAAGGTGGAGTTAATTTCAGGAAAAATTGCATTTAATAAAAAATTTTAAAAATTAAAATTATTATTATTTACTATTAAAAATTTAAAAAAATATTATTAAATTTCAAGAAAAACATTCCTAAAATTACTTAAATTATAACTTTTTATAAAATCTAATGACACTTTTTCAAAGTTTAATAATCAGTCTTATAAAATTTTAAAATAATCTTAATTTATGAAAATAATTTTAAAATTTAAAATTATTTATTATAAATTATATAAAATCTAAACCGATTTTTCCTTGTTTGTACAATTTATTGGGAGCAAATGTGGGTAAATTGTCAAGGAAATAATAAAAAAAATAAAAAATTCAACAAACGTAACAGCGTGAATAATATTTGCTTTGAAGGTAATAAAAGCTGAAATTCGAATTAAACCAATCCAAATTTCAGCACTGTGGCACGTTAATTGCCTCAATCAAAGATTCAACGCGAATTCGAACCCCATGGGTCTGAATTCCAATTTCTGCAGGCTGTACCTTTGCATCTTCTCACACATGCAGGAAACGTTTTCTCACATGTGTAGGCATAGTGAAGGATAGTACAAAAGAGATAAGGGAAATTAAATTATACAAGGGACGCATGGCAAGAGCTAATTGGTTGAGTCAGATTTTTATAAATTTTAATTGATTAAAAAAATAATGAAATAGATAATATTGCAATAAAAGGACAAAAATGCCCTTAGTGATTGGCTATAAATTGAATTTTTTTGACCATTTTTACTGTGTTCCTCTCTTTATGGCTCAAGTATTTGTGACTCAAAGTTCTTCTAGTCAAAATTTTTTATTTTTATCTTATTAATTTTTATTCTGCTACAAATTCAAAGCAAAGTGGTATAAAATTGTTAGAGAAGTTGTATTTTTCAACAAAATATAAAGTAAGTTGAAGAAAGTAATAAAAATGTGTTTGTAATATTATTTTTAATATTGTATTTTTGTTATTGATAAATTTATGAAATGATAATATTTTTTTATTGTATACATGTTCGTTGATTTTTTTTGTAATAATGTTTAAGTGCATATATATGATTTTTTTGTTTGTTGTAAATTTTTATTATTGTTGTTGTTACGTTAGACTTATATGGAATGAAATATGAAAATGATGGAAATTAGTTATTTTATGTTTTTTTGTGTAATAATATTTTAGATTTTTTACTATTGTTGTTATTTTGGTTAGAAAAAAATATGAAAGAAAAATATGTTAAAATAAATTTTAAAAAAAGAAAAGATAACATATAGTTGGAAAATAAAGAGAATGTAGGAAAAGAAATAAATTTATATAGATGCAAGAAGAAATATATTTTATTTTAATTATTACAACAATAAAGCAAGAATGAAATAATTTAAATAAGTAAAAAATAATTGTGAAACATTTAATATTAATAGTATAAGAAATAAGTTTAAGTTGTTAATGAAAAATAAAAATATATACTTTAGTAATTATTAAAAATTTCATATTATAGATATTTTATATTAAAAAAACAAAAAATATTAGAGGAAAATGGTTTAAATCATTAAAAAATAAGTGTATAAATTTTAAAAGATATTAATAACGAAAGAAATAAATTTAAAGAGTAAGTAAAAATAATAATAAGTATATGTCTTATTAATTATTAAGAAAATTATATTAGATATATTTTATATTAATAAGAACAAAAAGAATATTAGAAGAAAAAGATTTAAATAATGAAAAAAATAAGAGTATAAAATTTAATATCATTGATGAAAGAAATAAATTTAGATAATCGAGGGAAAAAAGAAATATTTAATAATTATTAAAAAATATCATATATATATATTATTTATATGAATGAAAACAAGATAATAATAGAAGAAAATGATTTACATTAGTAAAAAATAAAATAATAAATTTTAATATCAGTAGTGAAAAAATAAATTGATATAGTATAAAAAATGATATTAGTATAAAATAATTTATATAGGTAAAAAATGAATTTAGAATTCATTTTATTAATAGTAAAAAAAGTAGTTGTATAAAGTAATGTTAATAGTAAGGGAGAACATGTTATATAATGTCGGAAGAAAAGGTAAAATAGAAAAAAAAAGGTTATATAGTTAAAGAAAAAAGGTTATATGGTAAAAAAAAATGTGAAAATCTTTTATATTTATAGTGCAAGAAATAAATGTATATAGTTAATAAAAAAGAATAAGGTTAAAAAAATAAATTTATATGTATTAAAAGTATGCATAATTAAAAAAAATTGCATGAAAAGAAATGTACAATTGAAAAATATTGGTGCAAAAATATGAAAGATGAAATACATTACAAGTATAACTATTTTGAGCACGTTTATGATTAGTATATTTGAGGGAAACATAATGGCCAGGAGAAATGAGATTGTTTGCATTTATACGAATGGAAAAATCTTTGAAAGTGCACAGAGTATGACCTTTTCAGTGTGCAATATTAAGATACATAACAATTAGCACTGATATCACCTTGGAAGAGTTGAAACAAGAAATTAGTCAAAAATTATGCCTTCCTTTAAACCAAATTGTATCTAATTTGGTATATAAGTTATCGACGACAATAAATCCAACTAAGTAGTTATGCTGAAAGATAATGGTGATGTGCAGAGAATGTGGCAGTCACACTCATGTTTCTCCACAAAATTGAATGCAGTTGAAATATATACGAATGTCCAAAATATTGACCAACCTTTGAGTATTGAATTTCACTTAGATCCAGTGAATGAAGTAGTACTTTCACTTGATATGTTATATAGATCAACAACTTATCAAATGGTTCCAATAGGGGGTAGTTCACATTCAACTTCATCCCATCCAACAATTGGATTTGATGAACTTCCTTCTCCATCTGGCTTAGAAGAAAATGTATTAGAAGGTTTTGAAAATGAAGATGAGTATGACGTAGAGCTTGACCCTGATTATAACAATGACGATGAGATCAATAATGATGCCAATGACAACATGTATGATAGTGAAGCACTAGCATCTCACTATTTGACTCTGCAGTTACATTATTCTAGTAAGTTAATTTGGCCTTAGTACAAGGTGATAAATTTGAAGAGCTTATTAATCAAATGCCAATGAATGATCAAGAGTTATTTGTTGGATTAATATATCCAAATCAAAAAGCGTTGTGACATGTTGTAAAATTCTATTCTATGAGGGCACACTACAATTTTAAGAAGTGCGTTACAAGCAAAATGTATGAAGAATGTTGATGTGTGAATTATGGTAGCAACTGTAAATGGAGGTTAGAACATGCAAGAAAGATAAGGGTAAGGGATCATTTTAAAAAATTATAAGATTCGAGTGCTGCTACTGGATATGCAGTATAATTTTTTATACCTTATCATCATTATTTTTTAAATTTATTACATATCAATATTTAACTACTTATTCTTTGTTTTGTTAAATTGACTTAACAAAGGGATTTTATAGGATGCATTTATAAGATCCTTTACTTGTAGATTTTCGTGATATCATCGGTTGAGATTCTAACAATATACTATGTGCTCTCGGTGAGCAGCGATTTTCACTATTTTCTTAGTCAGCTGACTAAGCACTAGATCTTCCCAGGCCTTAAATTCCGTCAAGTCATTCGGAAAATAGACGTCAAGGCTACCTGTTCACCGAACAACTTACTATTGGAAGAAATAGTTAACAACAATAAGAGCCATTATAACAGGACATTGGTCTCCATATTCCTAATATCTCTCCGTACATTCCAACTCCAGTGTAACAGGATATGGGCATGCCTGGTCCATCTTATCCTACACTATCAAGCTAGTTTGGCGACGTTAGTGGAGCAAGTTCTTCTTCTTTCATGTAGCCCTCATCTTCATTTGGCTCTTTTGGATCATTTGCTGAGCTTGAGCTTTCGTTTAACACATCAATGTTTAATGTTGTATATCTTAGTTGCTTCTTTAAGCCAAGAGGATTATCATAATCAAAATTTATGATGCCACATCAACCAATTCCTCCAATTCAATCCCCATATTTCGATTTAAATATTAATCCCATAGCACAAGAGCAATAAGAACAAGAAGAATTAGGGCAACAACGGCTATATCGTAAAAGGAAAAGACCTTGTTGTAGTATAGGAAATCATTTAGTATAAATATATTTACAATATTTACATTGGTGTACTTTTTTTATCAATTCTTATATAACTTATTTATTTAATGTTATTTTTCATCTAATTTTTACCAACTTTTAAAAAATACAAAATATATATTAAGTTAATTTAATCAACTAACTATTAAATTAATTTTATGAAACAAATATTCAATCAAACAAGTATTTAACAAAAAATATAATGTTTATGATAATACATATTTACTTATTTTTATAAAGCAAAGATTTCATAAAATATTAATCTTTATCTTGAAATAATATAATATAATATAATATAATATAATAGGAATTTGACTTAATCTTTCATCTTATTCAAATCATATAAATTTAAAAATATAGATAAATATTTTATCTTATTATATTCAATTGAAATATAAATATTGCATGAAATTCTAATTGAAGGAATCCAATTTTTTTTTTTACTTAAAAACATGTGTGAAATTTTATCACTACTTAATCTGACTTTAAATGTTTATTACTCTGTCAATATTTTATTTCTTACTTCTTTTTATTATTTAAATCTCCTGATATTACTTCTTAAATTTTTTATTAAATCAAAATAATTTTTTTACATATACATTACTTCTTTAATTTTATATAATGATTATTATATTTATTAGTATTTTAATAACTAAAATTACTTAAATAAATAAGTATCTTCTTTAATTTATTCCTTTTTAATTAAACTTTTTTAATAAAATACAAAAATTAATCCAAAGGGAATCTGGATTATACCAATCCGAATTCTCATTTCATTCAAAAAATATTAATTTATTTTAAATTTGGATGATATCCTTATGAATTTTAAAAAAATTATTTTTCTTCAAATTCGGAGGAATATCTTTTGAATTTGAACATTTTATTATCTCTAGGTGTATATTTTTTTTGCTTGTTACTTTTGCGTCATTTCCATTCTTGTTTGTTACTTTCGCATAAAGAAGCCTGCAAATGTGTTTTCAACTAATTTTAACAACTTCCAACAACAACTTGCAACAATTATAGCAAAGCATCGTACAAATTTTGCTGGAGTAAAGCTATGAACTGGATTCCCTTATTTGACCGTTTAATTTATACTCCAAATTTTATTAATTTTTTAAATTTTAAAAGAAGTAAACTATATAATAAAAAATTATTTAATTATAATTTTTTTAAAATAATATTTAATGTTTAAAATATTAAAAGAATACTATCTCTAGTCTTATATATAAGAGATTTTGTTTAGAACTTGATTTAATTTAAAATATAAGAAACAAACTAGTAATATCTTATATATTAATTATAGTATTCTAATTATATCTTCTTTTAAATGAGTTTTTTAAATTATGAGTAATAATTTTCATTAATTTTAAGAAAAAAGTACATACATTAAATAGAGATATTTTAAAAAATAATTTTTATTTAAAAAAAATAAATACTTTTAACTAACTTTTTAACTTTTTGTGAGTTAATTATTTATTTTTTATATATGAAATTGAAGGTGGTAGTAAAACTTAAATCATTCAAATTTCATCTAAATCGTCCAAATGTTCCTATTGAAGCACTCAGAAATTTCGGTGTAACTATAAATTGACAATCCAAAACCCAAAAAAAAAAAAAAATTTACATATAAGACTCAAATCTTCATGATTGAGCCAAATAAATGCGTTAATCCAATGCAGAACCTCCATCTTCCAAACCTTCTTTCACAACTCATACTTAATGAAGAATAAGCTACTTTTAATTGTCATGTCTCTCCAAAATTAGCGTACCATCTCTATTTTTGCCAATTTCACTTCTCGAGGAAGTTACCAAACGACAAATCATCACTTAAAAAAAAAACTTATTGATATAGGCCAAAATACTAAAATAATTATTCTTAAAAACTTTATATTTTAATTTATCATGAAAAACTAAAAAATTAAAAGCATAAATTACTCTTATAAAATATTCTTTATGAATAAAAAATGTACTAACTTTTTTTAATATTAATTTTTAAATTTAGGTATATTATTATTTAGTTTTAACAGTTTTAATTTCATTGTGATAAAATTGTAACTTTTTTTAGTAGCTACAATTAAATATTGTTAAAATTTTAATTGTTATCATATAACTTCTCAGAGTTACTTAGATTTCTAAGGAAATATAAATTTACGGTAGATTGAGTACTTATCTCTTGTAGTGAATGAATTTACTTAAATAATTGTCCCCTACCGTGTGATCAAAATTACTTATTCGAACTTTGACCATAATCCATAGCAAATCCATCACATACCAAATAGGAAAATTTCTACAAGGAAAGAAATATGGTTCTATTTTGTGTTTTTCTCTTCTATCAAGACGAGTGTGTTTTTTCTTTTGCACCAGTTTCTAACTTTTCACTCACACTCATATGTCACCCTTACACATCTTAATTGTCAGTTTTTCTTTTTGAAAAATTAAAACTCATTAACTAACAATTATTTTTGAAAATTCAAAAAAGAATTTCAATATTAATTAATTACTAATTAATTAATTAATTAATTACTGTCTCTTAAGTTATATAAATAGATTTGAATTAGCTCATCATAGACAACTCAATAATTCAACATCTCCCACTCACACATGATGGGATGAACAACACAAAATTTTTGCTCCTCTTGAACTTTCATATGAAGTGTTTCTATTGTGACTATTTGGGCATAATTTTTTGAAGTTTTTACACTAGAAATCCATTACAAGACCATCATAAGAGACACATCTCTTAGATATACTTTAAACACTTATTTATGTGTTAAGGATGCCTTAGATTTACTAATATATACTATATTCTATACTCACAACAAATCTAAATTTTACTCAAATTATTTTTTTTATATGCATAGTATCTATACTTATGAAGTTACAGAATCTTCATAATGAGCATGTTTTAGAAACTAGTATAATTGTGTATATCTTGAGTAATATTCTTTTCACCCATATACCATTTATATCAAAATCAATTGCTTTCCTAAGTCAAATTATTATAACAATACGATATATACTAAAGTAGCAAATATTAACTTATCTCCTTATAGTATTGTCAAAGCCATAAGAATACATATGAAAGAATTTGTTCTTTTTAGGGATGTACAGGGCCTAAAAAGCCTGGTGAATCCATCTTGGTCTGAATTATTGGGTTGAGTCAAGATAGGAAAAATTTTTAAAAAGAGACAAACAGGGAAGAGGAATTAAGGATAGAACATCGAGTTGGGATGGGTTTTGGGATGAGTCTCCTAACCATCTTGTCCTGACTTGACCCAATATATTTAATAAAATAGTAAAAAAAACACTTTTTGAGGTTTTGGCTAGCTAATGGACCATCATTGATCATTCGACCTTCCCTACTCCCTCACCATCAGATGTACGAAGCCACAAATGAACCAAGAATGACACTCCCTCCCTGAGATCCACGATTCCATGACAGATGACACTACCATGAGCATAGAACTCCTTGTAGTCTGTATAGAAGTTTACCTCTCTTGGTGACTCGCTCGTGCCTTAGTTTCTCTTTCTCAAGTCTTGTCTCTCTTCAATCTCATAATCTTTCAATCCCTTTCATCCTCCTCTTCAATCTCTAGTGAGTTTAGTTTGTCTCTGGTGGTCTGTTTGCTTTAGATTAATTTTGGCCTTTGGAAGCTTTAAACTGATGAAGTATTGCTTTTACTGTATGATGCTATTGAATCTTTAAAGTTTCTTTAAATATTTTCTTACAATTTTTTGTAGCTTGTTATCTTCAAAGTAAGTGTGTGAAGTGATTAAGGGAAACTTGGTTCTTTGTTCAAAACTCGAAAGATTGTTCATTGTAGTTTTATGTTTTGTGTGGGAGTAAGGAAGGTCAAGTCTTACGAAAGGTGTGCTATTATTTTGTTCCAAATAATGTAGACAACTTTCTATAAGATATTAGATACCAGAAGGTGTAAATTTGATGGTGTAAAAATATCACAACTCAAAATATTCACAAGGAAACAAATATAAATCAAGTAATAAGGAGCAGCCTGGCAGTACGAATAAAGTGCTAATTTAGATTTAGAAATTCCAGCTGCTGAGAAAGATCCAATTGGATGACATTACTCTCTTGAGGAAGCACACCAAGTTCATTTGCTAGATATTAGATTTGGATCTATTATAGAGAAAATTTCTTTAGTGGGTTTTTAACATATAAACATCAATATCATCCCTAAAAACTTTATAACTTATTGGCTCAAAATACAGTAATGTCATAATCAAGGTGGTCATTATACAATAATAAAAAAATATTTTAGAAAAAGCCTAACTAGATTGTCAATGAGGATTAATAGATAATGAATACTTTAAAACTATTAGATATGAAATTGTTGGCATTAATGTTAAAATTAACCATGTATGAAAGAGTAAAATATCCCCTACCTAGTCTTGGAAAGCCCTGTGGGAGTTCTTGGATATCATATAGTCTATCTCCAAATTCGAATGCTAAATCATAGGGCTACTCAGTTAGCATTACTTCCTTAAGTTGTCTCTTAGAAAAATACAAAGGAGTAAAAGAATTAGCAAATGCAACCAAAACTGAGCCACCTAGATTGTCCCAATATTCATAAAAAATATCAAGGACAACTAAAACTTAGTCTTTAAACTTAAATGCAACCAAAGGAATAGATAACAAGCTAAGCCAGACAAATGAATCTTCAAAGATTCTTAATTAAACCACAACTACTTAGGCATATGCAAGGAAGATCAGCGTGATTATTCAACCTCTTCATCTAGACTCCTCAATAAACTAGCATTATGACAAAAAAGCATGTAATTTTTAATTGAAGAGTGTTGACTGAAACAAGTAAATACAATTACTCTTGATTTGTTTGTGGTATTGATACTAAAAAATATACCTAGATAATTTCCATTTTTTAACATGATTTGCTATAAAAAAGATTTTGTTATAAATATTTAATCCTATATTATAAAGTAATTCCTAACAACTTCTATCGATTTTATTAATTTTTATAGGTTGCTTCAAAGCTACATTGGAGGAGATATTTAAGTCATCCCTTTTGGTGCATGTGGTTGATATCAGGTATATATCAGTAGAATTGGTGAGAGGAACTTTTCTACATGAATAAAGAAGGTTAATAGAACTTATCATGTTGACCATTATTATTTTCTTATTAAATATTTTAGTGAAGTTTAGTCATCCCCTGTGGGAACAACAAATAGATGTTGTAGATAAGGTTCTATCAGAACTAGATGTATCATTAGTTCCAACATTGATGGTCTAGAACAAGGTATGAATCCATTCTGAACCTATTTTTAGATCCTGTACATGGTATGGTAATTAAAAGAGGGGTAAAACTCTCACATTTACCTTATATGAAAGACTAAATATTGTTCCACTCTTACATGCCATTTTTGCAACAATAATGATTACATATATAGTAATTATATCTATTAATTTATTGGACCCAATGTACCATATGTTGTCAATAATAAGTTATTAGACATCCTGTGCAAATCAATTGAAAAAAGGGACTAACATAATTTTTCATTAATATTCGATGGACTAGAAGAGTATTTTAATAGATTATTCAATTTTCCCCTATCCCCTTCTAACCCATTTTGGCTCATCCCAAGCCAATGTGAAATCGGGCCTTATTGGGTTGAGATGGGACTCAAGCCATGAAGTTAGTCATGAAACCCAAATCAAGATGGGCCTTGGGCTAACACTATTCCCAACTCGACCTATCCCATGCATAGCCCTAGTTCTTTTTTGGGACTCACAAAACAATAAAGTAATCGTTTATTTACTTGCTTCTTAATTGCAATTGTTAAGCATATGTAGTATAAATTACATACTATAGTATTTTTTTTTATTTCATAAGAGTGTATTTTGATTTGATATATATTTATTACCACTATACAAATCTTAGTCTAAATGCACATAATATCTAAATCAAATTCTATCGTTCCACTTACCTCTAAGGGCATCTTAGAAAAGAATTTGAATTTGGCTATAAGTATTATGGTATTATGGATGCCAATAATCCAACACTTACAAATTAAGAAAGTTATCTATAGTTTTCTTTTTCTTAAGTTATTATCAATAATTTTCCTTTAAAGATTTTATAAAAAGATAAATAATATTTGTAATTTAATATTTAAAATAAATAAGGAGAATAAAATTAATGTATAATTAAATATAATATTACTTGTACCATTTTACCCTTTGTATTATGAGTGGCTCGTCGCGCAACCCTCAAAATAATACTAGGTTGATAAAATATGTAGCTAATGGCACAACCTAGGTCATCTTCCTTGGAATTGGCGTTCAATGCCTAATTGAGTTTTCCAAATGTTAAAAGACTCTAAAAATTCCTAAACTAAGGGGGTTTTGATTTACTTAAACTATTTAAAATAAAATTGAATTAAAATTCCTAATTGTTATCTAATTGGGTGAATTATGGTCTTGTGACTAGCTTTGGATTCGTCCCTTGGTATCCACTATCCTTATCCTAATCCAATTATGATTAATTCTGGCCTATAAAAGAAATCTGCAGAAATACTAAGAAAAAATGTCCACAAAATTATTTGAAATAAAATTGAGCATTAAAAACCAATAATTTGTAACTTAATTCCTCAAATATAGAAAATAGCTACTAAAATCAAATTTCATCTAATTAGACCCCTAAAACCATATTTGGATACTAAAATACTTAAGATAAGGAGAATAAAACATATAAAATATCATGCTTATCAAATTCCCCCACGCTTAAACCTTTGCACTCCTAGGCAAAGCTCAAAATTCAAGATGAAAGAATGAATTGAAATACTCAGCTAGTAAAATGGCAGGTAGAAAATTATAATGGAAAAGAAAGTGTAAAAATTACAAGCTAGAGAATGATCACATCTTTTCATCACTTCAACAGTCTAAACTAACTTCACTTGCATCAAGAATTGAGTTCCATGGCAATTTATTTGAAAAGAATGAATCAAAATGCATAGCCTCTCACATGATTTAGTATTTACTCTCAACTCTCAAGTGTTTAGGCAATATGGATCACTCAAATTTCACCTATCAAGGCATCACTACCATAAGCTTGTCAAGCTTTTAAATCTCCACCACCCATGCCAAATGCAAAGCACAAATCAAGAGGGCTTTATTCAAGGTTGTAATGGGGCTAAGGAAGTGAAATAAATGGATGACTAAAACAAGGGGGAAAACAACTAACAAATAGAATACCTTAAAGATCTCAAGAGCAATAAAATGAGACTTAGGATAAGGAAAATGTGCATTTTGAAGGCATTCTTTTCATATAAGCAACTATTCAGAATAATTCTTTCCTTGATTTTCTAGTGCCCCTTTTTTTTTTCAATGCTTTCTTGCCTCTTTTTTTTTCTCTTTTTTTTTTCCTTTTCCATCTCTTCTTTTCTTTCTTTTGCAATTTTTTTTTTCAAGCCAATTTCCTCAACTTTGAATACAATGGCCTAACTTAATGTAAGACATACATTCTCTCACCCCAATTAGATGTAATGCTCCTTGAAATTCCTCAGGCATCTTAAAACAAGGTGGAAAGACATTTTTAATGGCTATGGCTAACAAGAAAATGAAATCAAGGTTCAAAGTGGCTAAACAATGGATAAAGTGCATGTAGGTTGGCTTTTTGACTCACTAGTTATAAAAGAAATGAATGCCTCATCATTTTCATGCATGCAAATGCAAATGTAATCTTAACAAAGAATCAAGACAAGTTCTAGAGTGAAAACAGTGATAGGTGAATACACACTAGAAATGAATAATTCAGGCTCAAATTCTCACCAGCTAATGGCTATCAAACAATTCATTGAAATCAAATTCATTGCCACTTCACTTGAATCAGGACACAAGATTCATTGCTTATCATGTTTAGGTGAATCTAAGCTATAATCATCTTAACTTGCAACTTTTGTAGAAAAATTGAAGAGAATCAAAAAATTTTCTAAAGAATTTTCCAATTTTTTTTTTCAAAACAAGGGCAAGATAGAATGGAATGAAATAACTCTCCCCCCCCCACACTTAAATATTGCATTGTCCTCAATGCCAGCACATGATCCAGTCAATAGATAAATAGCACAATATAAAGAGAGTGAAAGGAGAGAATACAACCGGATGAACTTGAACCGAAGATTTCAAGGTAGGCTCAGATTTCCATGTAGCTGGTTAGCAATCTTTTATTTCCTACAAAATAAAGACAAACTGTAATGCAAAAAAGAAAAAAAGAAAACTACATCCTAAGCTAAATAGAACTATATTTAATACTAACTAATCATACGTATCAAAAACTAAAATTAAAACTACTTTATTCCTCCTCAATTCAAGAAATTTAAGTTTCACTACTTTAAAACATTTGGATTGATCATGTAGTGATGACTCATGGACTTCCTCAACTATCAGTAGTTTCGGAAAGTCAAATTTAGCAATTTCAAGAGCAAGAAAAGAAGGAAAATCAAATTTAAGACATTTAAAACCAAAGAAGGAAAATTTAAAATCAAAACTTTCTAAAAATCTATCAAAGCCAATAAAATCTACTAGACTTCCATCAGTAAGAGTCACTGCATCAACAGAAAAATTTAATTGTAACTTCTCACAGTCCTTTGAGTTCAAGGTGTCTGTCAGTTGCTTTTTCTCAGTTGGGAGAGTTAGTGGCTTGTTGGAAATTACTTCACCAATTTCAAGAATTTGTTCAGGACTCTCAACAAGAGAAATAGTATCTTCCCTGACCAAAGAGACATCAGTAGGCTCACAAGATTTTAAACAATGATCAATAGCAAAATTCAGTGTCTCACTAGTATCAATAATAGCACAAGCATCAATAGGATTTTCAACATTAGCATTATCACTATGCATGCCCTCATCCATACTAGTATGATCAGTAGAATCAATTTTATTGACAGTTTCAGTGCAAGCACAGGACTCTATGGATTCATCAGACTTATCAGACTCCAGAAACTCATTAATCTTAGCACACACAGGACATGTATGCATATAATCACATAGGCATTCAAGAGTTGGGTCTGAATTATCAATGAGAAGGTGCTCAACAATTTCATTGTCTATATCATTATCACATGCTACTTTCATTGTTTCATTAGTCATACCGTCATAGGCTAGTGAGGAATCATGTTGATTAGGATATGTGAGGAACTCACTAGTCTCGATGAAAGCATTAATTTGAGAGGATCTATCATATATAGTGGGTCCAGCACACACACAATCAACAGAATCATTTAATTCATCTATATCACTTAGTTCAGATGGCATGCTATCCCTAAACTCAATAGATGCATCATCAATAGACTTATCAACTAATTTCACACTAGGGACAGAATGATCACCACATTCTAGATCACCCCCACACTTATCTACTACCCTAGACTCAATAGATTCATCATTAACAGATTCAGACATGAATTCATAACTACAATCACAGCTAGGAGTAGAAATTCCAAGTGCTGATAGTACACAAGGAATCATGAACATCTACAATTATATCAATTTTGTTCAATAAATTACCACAATTAACCAATTCAGGAGATTCAATGATAATTTCCTCATCAACTTCCTCATTATGCAATTTAGAATCAACAATATTGTATGCATCACAAATCACAGTGCTATCATGCAAACTAGATTCAGTTTCAACCAATTGCAAAGTATTAGAATATGGAAGGATATTACCCGATGAATAGGACTCTTCCTCCTCTATAACTTCCCTTCTAATTTGCTTTTCAATTGATTCATTAGCACTTGAAGTCGATTGATTCATTTGAAATTCTGAATCCTTCATGAGGTTATCTGCCATTTGCTGGTCTTGGAGTTTCAACCATTCAGTTCCCCATTGGACCATTTGCTCTAATTGTTGGTTTTGAACAATACAAGCTTCCATTAGCTGCTCTTCCCAACTTGGTTCCCTTGGGACCTCTTGTTGCATATACCCCTCATGATAATTGTAATTATCATACTCTGGCTCTTGCCCATGGAAGGTGTGGTATGGCTCATAATTATGGTGGTAATTGGGGTGTACTCCATATGAATTGTAGTATGGTTGGTAGCATGGTTGTTGGACTTGTTGGTATTGTTGACTTTGTTGCTCTTGTCTTTGTTGTTCAAGAAGACCTTGAAGCATTGACATGGCTTCATCCAACTTATGAGAAATCTTATGCTCTGCACAAGAGTCATAGACACCTTGATTAGAATAATGATATGGATTCATTTAAAGCAAAGAAAAATGAGAGATTCAATTAATTTCAGCACAAAAACAATTCACTAACAAATTATAATTAAAATTAATTCTAATTCAAGAAAATAAAATTCAAATGAAGCTAAGACTTAACTAACTATCAAAAACACTCCTAAACAGAGGTTAATGACACAAAATAAACTCACAAAAAAATAAAGAAATTAAATCTAGAAAAATTTAAAAATTCCAAAAAAATTCGAGAAAATACAAAAAAATTCAAAAAAGTGCCTTAAACGTTGGAATTTGGTCAAAAAATGGTGCACCTAATAGTGTCACTATTATTTTTGCTCAAAACACCCAAAAACCTTGGAAAACAAAGTTTGAGAATTTTCTAGGCACTTCAAACAAAAATTCCAGCAAACAAGACACTTGACGCAGAACACCGAAATTATCCAATTCCAAGCTCAAAACAAAACAAAAATTAAACCAAAATAGAACAAAAATAGAGCTAAAACACTTAGAAAACTTTCTCAAACAATTGAGAATCCAATTACCCGGCAACGGCGCCAAATTTTAAGTGGCTCGTTGCGCAACCCTCAAAATAATACTAGGTTGATAAAATATATAGCTAATGGCACAACCTAGATCATCTCCCTTGGAATTGGTGTTCAATGCCTAATGGAGTTTTTCAAATGTTAAAAGACTCTAAAAATTCCTAAACTAAGGGGGTTTTGATTTACTTAAACTATTTAAAATAAAATTGAATTAAAATTCCTAATTGTTATTTAATTGGGTGAATTATGGTTTTGTGACTAGCTTTGGATTCGTTCCTTGGTATCCACTATCCTTATCCTAATCCAATTATGATTAATTCTGGCCTATAAAAGAAATCTACAGAAATACTAAGAAAAAATATCCACAAAATTATTTGAAATAAAATTGAGCATTAAAAACCAATAATTTGTAACTTAATTCCTCAAATATAGAAAATGGCTACTAAAATCAAATTTCATCTAATTAGACCCCTAAAGCCATATTTGGATACTAAAATACTTAAGATAAGGAGAATAAAACATATAAAATATCATGCTTATCATATTGAATCATTGTTTTAAAAACTAGACTAAACTGACTAGTTCGATTGGTAACCAATCTATAGTCCTATCAATTAGCCCTTAGAATTGGATGAGCTCAAAATTAGTCAAGAATTGGTTAAATCAATCAATAATTGATGAGAACTGGGAAAACCAATTAGGTCATGTAATACCTTAAGTTTATACACCCTATACATAACATTCAAAGCATTTTCTACTCATTTAAGTGGAATTAGCTCACTATGGTAATGGGATTAAAGTGTATGGACATCGAAATTGTTTTAATTTTGCCCACATGAGTCATTTAAATTTGTCTCAACTCATTTTCATCTATAAAATATGCATACATATCATAAATAACACTATTAGGGCTTACAACTTGGATTGAGAACCATAGAACACAAAAACTTAAAGTTGCTCTTGGGTTGGGATTTTGATTCTCAAATAATAACATAAATTCTAAATTCCTCATATATATATTTGTCATTTTTACTTCTGAAGATATATTAACCAATTTTTTTTTAATAAAAAGAGGGTCACGATTTATTTTTTTTAAAAAATAATTTCATAGGTCACGATTGAGCATGAGGCATGACCCATTTAAAAAAAATATTAAAAATTATAGTTATTGACCATGATAATTTGAATTTTTTCATGTATTAAATATAAATGTAAAAATTTTAAATTGTAAGATTAGAAAAAATTTATAGTTGTAATAATGTAATTATTAAATAGGGGAAAAAATTAAAAAATAAGTATAATAATTTAAAAATATTAAAAATGGAATTTGTTTTAAAAAACAATGAATAAGTAGATTAAATTTTAAATTTTAAATTTTTTAAAAATTAATAATTAGTAATAGTGTTAAGAAATTTAAGAAACAATTAAATAAATGTGGTAAATAATATTAAACTTAATATTAAAATAATAAAAATTATAACTAATATATGAAATATATATATATAATAAACTAAAATTTTAATTTATCGTATTTGAGCCATAATTTTTTTTACTAATAATATAAATTTTTTCTATAATTGAGTTAAAGTTAGGACTAATTATGATTTCTAAATTAAATTTTGTTTTTTATGTGAGTGCGTGGGTATTTTTTTCAAAAATTGTTGGGAGTAGTAAGTCACATAACAAAAATATTGATAAGAGAAAAAATTATTTGCCATCAAAATCATAAAATGAAACAAAAATATTGATAAAAGATAAAAAATTATTTGCTATCAAAATCATAAAATGAAGGTTAATTGTTTAAGTAAATTTTCTTAAAATTATATAAATAAGTAAGAGTGTAAAAAATTTGAATGAGAAATTAATCAGAATTAATTGTTGAACTTAATATTGAAATAAAGTAGTTATAATATGTTATAATGGTCTAAAAAATAAAATCATGAGTACAAAAAAAATAGAACATTAAAAAAAAAATACTTCCTGTGCCACATTTAGTCCGTAGTCTTAATCGTTGATCGTGTCGTCAAGTAGGATGTTGTTCTTTTTCTACCTCTTGTACCTCGGGCTTCTGCTCGGCTTTTTCTTCATTATCGTCCTCATTTTTATCATCTTTGTTATTATTGTTTCCTTCTTCTTCCACATGTTGGTAAGGCATGAGATTAACATTCAATTAGAGGGATTGAATTGGAGGAATATGCTGATCTGGTGTGATATATCCCATTTATTGTGATCCAACGCATGCAGATGATCTAAAAGCAAATCCAAAAGCAGACATTGTTTGCTCTAAGAATAGGGGTGTAAAAGGGACGAAACCGCATGGCATATAAAATGAATAGCTTACATCCCTGAAATTAGGAAAATGCACAGGTGGCGTGGAAGAAGATGGACTTGTTGTGTCATAATAGGTTTATGTTGTTGTAAAAGAAGATGTACCCATAGTGTCATGGCATATCTGTGACTGTGTTGTTCGAAAAGAAGATGGTTCAGCAACATTAGGAGGGTCTTGTATCTCTGTCAAGGTATAAGGAAGGACTAGGTATTGTAGATGTAGTGCCAACACCAGGGGTAGTATCACGATAAGGTCGATCATCCACCATGGGTAATTTAGTAGACGTGAATCCATAAGCTTTTTCTGTTGTGCAAGTAGGAGGAAGTTGTGGTTTAGACAATTGAGGTGCAGGAGGAGCAGCTTGAGAAATCGTTATGTCTTGATACTCGCAAAGTGCATCAAGGATGCAAGTATAATCAGTAACTACTGTGCGACCTAGCGGTGAATAGTCATCCATAGCAAGTACTTGTAACCAATCGGCTACATCGACCTGCAAATAAAAATTGAGAGTCATATTGATTAGAAATTTAAAAAAAAACTTTATAAGATAACAGTGCTAGACTTTAAAAGTTATCATAAAACCCTTGACACCATTGATAGGATGGATCTATTAACGGGTAACTCTCTAGTACTATTTCATATATTCTGAAGAGCGATCTAAGGGCTCTAATTATATTAGTGTAAGTGACAAAGTATTTTGCCAACTCCACCAGGCATGCATGAAGTTCTCATGTTCCTTTTGCCAATCCAAATGGGTCTTGCCTTTGAGCGTCAGTGTATGGACTTTTTCTAGATTATAAGGAGAACAAGGTATGGGTTGCATCCAACTAAACTATCAGAGAACATGATTTGCATGATGCCACTCCATAATGTGAAAGCAAATAAGTGGCACAAGTATAAACGTCAAAAATGGATGAAATATAAAAGGAAGTCTTCGAACTAGAAGGAATTGGGGCCAACTAAAATTATGATAAAATTTTAAATAATGAAAAATGAGGATTTGAGCCTTGAGTTACCCAGAAATCAAGGCTAGAGTGATCGAAAAAAATTTATCAAAAGTCCAGTGGCATTTTCATAAATATGGGTACTTTTTGAAAAACTTACAAGAGGGCTTTTTAAATAAAATTTTTAAATTCTCTAGGGTTCTCAGAGGTCTTGAAAATCATAGGAAGCCCTGAGGCAGTTAAAACCCCTCCAGTATATATTTTCTAATGGCGGTGAGCCTGAACTTTGACTAGATCATTCGGAAAGGTTTTAACTCCAAATTGAGTGATTTCAAAGGCATTTTATAAGATTGAAGACTTAAATTTTATGATAAAAAGATGGTTCTAAAAAAGGAGCTAAAACAGATTAGAAACAAAAATGCCAAAAATGAGAGACGAAATGGGAATTTTTGGAATTCTTTTGCTTTTAATATTCTCTTTCTCACACCCTCCCTTGCCGTCATTTTCCACCATCTTTCTTCTGCCCAGAACAGAGAGGAGAATTAGTTCTCTTAGGCACATAAGAAGGAGCACTTTTGGAGGGAGAAAAAAGCCAAGAAAGGTAGGAAAATTCATGGAAAATCTAGCTCTCTCCTTAGTAAATTACTTCTTCTGCTTCTCCTCCTTATTTCTATGGGTTTGATGGTGTTTCTAAATCTTTTTTGGGGGTAGAATGAAGATGAAAAATTTGTGTTTGAAGGGAGGCGACCAAGGAAAGTGAAAAGCAACCAAGAGAAAGTAAGAAAAGCAAGGTAAAACTTCCATTCTTTGGTAGTTTCTTCCTCCTCGTTTCTCTTGCACGAATTTGGCCACCATGAGCCCTATTCTCAGGGGCTATTTTCTATCTAATTTATGGAGGTATGAGGGGTTTTAGGTGGCAAGGACTAAGAATGTACCAATAAAATCAAGAAAGGAGCATTAGGAAACAAGATGGAATCATTAGGGATCCAAATGCTCCCTTGCAAATCTGATTTAACATGAATGTTCTTAAGCTTAAATGAATATTTAAATGTACTCCTAAGATCCCTAAGAGATCCCCCATATGCCTCTTCCTCTAAGAAAATAAACAAAACCCCATGGAAAGTCATGAACCTAGAAGTTGGAAAAGTGTAGAGCACTTAAGGGGATTGTAAAAACCAATTTAATCCATAAGTTCCTTTGGCTATTTAAGTATTTCCTTGACCTCCTATAACTCTTAAAAACCTCCCTAAATGGTTCTCCCATCAAGGAAAAATCAAGAAGCCATTAAATCCCATTTATGCTCTAGGTTTCGGCTAAGTAGGGATGGCATAGTTAGGGAGAGTTTTAAATTTATCTAAGGCCATTCTTGAGTCATATTTGATAAATGAAGATGAGTAGAGGCCTTGGGAAAAATTCAAAACTCAAGGAAAGTGAATTGGGGTTATAGGTTCCATAATATGACCTAAAAAGTAACATGGTACTAGGCCTTTTATCTTGATAATGTGATGACTCCAAGAGACTTAAAAGGAGTCAAGAATCATGCTTGAAAAGAAAGAATGAGGCCTACAAGTCATTTGAGGGGTGTTGCTTCATTAGGTGCCTTTATTGGCCATAATAGAACTTATAGAGCTATCTAGGGTTTAAGCAACTTGTGTAACCTTAGAATGTGTTTCATGAACCTAATTGGCTCCCTTAAATCATGTCTAAGTCAAGAGAAATCATCTCCACCAAATTGTGGGTGTATAGCTAAGGCAAAGGAGGGAAATCTAAGGATAAAAGTGTATAGATTTGTACAAGGTAGCTCTCTTCTCCTTCTTTCATACATGGATGTGTGTTTAGCTTACTTTAGAATATGTATATATATATTTTCAAGCTATGAAAAGTATGCTAGCATACCTTTATATACCATGATCCTTGATGCCATGTTGGATATGAGTTAGAAATGATGGTGTGACAATCTCCATCGTATGGACGCTATATAATCTGCAAATAATGAAATAACAGGCTATACGAGTATACTAGCACTGAATTAACTATGCAACAAACTTATCGGAAGTATCTTAGACCTTGTCAGCTCTCATTTGGTATAGTAACACTCTGTAATGTTGTATTGTTAATTTTCTTAGGTGAGGATGTTAACCCACACGCCTCTACCTGTGAGATGTAAAAGGAAATCATTGTTAATTTTGAATTATATTAGCAACATAAATCATATAGTAAGCATTCAACTCAAACTATGATTTATACCTGTAAGTAAGTGGAGGGAGCACATCATATACATGAAGTTGAAAGTTTGAAGGTGAAGGCCTCTCAGGGGCTAGCTTAGGGAACCGATCCTAGGCCCATAAATGAAGCAATGTCAAACAACAATTGATATTAACCTCCTTGTAATCAGTGGCATTGCACAACTTTTTATAAAGGTATGCTAGTACTACGAAGCCCCAACTAAACTGACATGCTACATGGAAGTCCTGGAGAAATGTCAGGTATATAAGAGGAACTTTATGCCCTGACTTGTTTGGCATAAGAATCTCACCTATCAGACGTAAAATATAGGCACGAGCAAAGTGTAGTATGTCATTCTCATTTGCATTCTCTGGAAGTGCCTCAAACTGATTAGCGAGCTAAGTAATGCTAAGTCTTTGGCCATCAAACTTCTCCCTTGATGGCACTACCCCAAGGAGGATCTCATAAATGCCTTGTCAGTTGAAATTTAGTGAACCAATGATTAGAAGACCCGCCACGGGAAGATCTAATTGCACTATTACATCCTGGAGTGTAATGGTACACTCGTCTTGGGTAGTATAAAAAGTATGTGTCTCCGATCACCATCGCTTGACGAGTGCTGAAACAAGGGAAGCATCAAAGTCAAGTACTGCAAGGCGAGACACTTCGTAGAAGTAAGCAACTCTAAGATGTGGCACTATAGCTACTATAAGAGACTTTAATCATGGATCATGCATAACTCGGCGTAATCGAAAAATGTGATATGCCTGTTAAAGGGAACAAGTGTGAACCATTATGCATGAAATGACAGTCATAAGTGATAACTCCCTAATTTATGATATAAAAGGATTATATTTGAGATAAAAATTAGGGAGTCAAATGCTTTCTTCTTGATTAATAGAGTTAAAATGGATTCAAATCAAATAAAATAAAGAAAGTGTTTTATTGTATTTTCTTTAGCAGTTTGAGCCTCACTTTTTGATTGATTTCAATTTCAGGAAAGATAAAAGAAGAAAGAAAGAATTGAGAAAAGAGAAGGAAGCTGAGAAGTGAGAAAGTACAAGTGGATCAAGCATTCTCGCTACAACGAGGATGGAATTTGCTATAGCGAAAACACACTTTCGCTATAGCGAGGGAGGTACTTCGCCACAGCGAAGTCGCGAATCATACAAATTTCAGGGAGAAGCTCGCCATAGCGCAGCAGTAGCGAGAAAAGAAGAAATCTGGGAACTCTAAGAGAGCTCGCTATAGCGAGAAGCACTCCTCGCCATAGCGAGATCGGACCCTGAAACGCACAGTTTTATTTATCAAGCTATAGAAGGCGGGGAGAAGTAGGGTTTCGATTCATTCAGCAATTAGAGAGAGTTCTGGCCGACTAGGAGTGAAGAAAACACAATCAAGGTGTTGGAGAGCTTCAATTTGATCGGGGAATTCGTCAATTCTATTGATTTCTCTTCCGATTAGGTGTTTCTACTCCATCTCCTCTCGTAGTTGATGATATTAAACATGTTTGCTGAACTTGTCTGTGGATTTCAAGCCATGAGCGGCTAGATTTTGTTATCCTTAGGAATTTTATGAACCTTTTATCTGTAGAGATTATTTTCCCTTGTTGATTCTGCAGTTTATTGAGAATAGTATTGTTTAATCTGAATTATATTTCATCCTATTGGGTGGCCTCCTTTAGTTTGATTGTGGATTGAGTAATTAACCTTTGATGGAAGGAAATTGCTTATAGACTAGTGGTTAAACAACTTAGGATTAGATATAATCTGATTTGCACTTGAGATAGAAATATTCTCAAGGGCCCTAGGTAGTCGAAAGAAGGTCTGCACGTAATCAAGTATTAACCTCTCCTTGAGACATCAAGCTTGAGTGGATATAAGGGTTCAATTGGATCGAAAGACAATTGCACCTACTTTAACCTTGACTATAAAATTTGCTTTAAGCTGTTTAATTAAAAGGGAAATAATTGACATTTGATAAAAGGGGGATTAAAATTCCTAAGGTGTTTTTGATTGCATAATTCCAATACAACTATCGTCTATTACTTGTCTTTGCATCATTCTCATAAATCCATTTATAATTTGATTGTTTAACTAAAATGAACATGAGAACTCTAATGCCTAATCGCAAATTGTACTGATTCTTTGAGGGAACGACCTTGATTCATCATGTACTACATCTGCGACCCGTACACTTGCGGTGTTATAATTTAGTGAGCATCAAGTTTTTGGCGCCGTTGCCGGGGAATTTAGGCAAATTGGTGATTAGAATTAGAGGACTTTGAGTAATTTTAGTTTAAACATTTTGTTTTATTTACTTTTTCTTTGTTATTTATGCTTCAGTTGTTAGCTATTCAATTATTACTTTCTTAGTGATTACCTCTTGATTTTCTTGGCTTAGTGAGATTCTTGATCTGCACTCCTTTGTTTTCACAGGTACATAGTATATGCCACCTAAATCCAAATCTAACAGAACACCTAGAAAGACAAGGAGTTTAACGGACATTTTGGCTGAAGGGTCTACACTAACTCAAGCGGAGAGTGAGATAACTGTTCCTACCACGGATATGGCTAACGAAGATAATCAGAATCGTACTATCAAAGACTTTGTGGGAAGAACTATGAGAACCACTCAGCCGAGCATTGTAGTCCCTGATTTTCAAGCTGCTAATTTTAAGCTAAAACCTGTGATGATCTCCATGCTACAGCTCAATGGACAGTTTACTGGTGAAAGGTCTGATGAAGATCCCAACCGCCACATTCTATCATTCTTGGGAGTCTGTGATTCTTTCAAACAGAATGGGGTGCCAAGGGATGTGCTAAGACTGAGACTATTCCCACTCTCTCTGCAAGGAAAGGCTAAGAAATGGTTGTTAAATTTACCAGAGGGTTCGATAGACACTTGGGACAAGCTAGAGGCAAGGTTCAGAGCTCGCTTCATTCCAAATAACAGAATAGCAGATGCCCGTCGTGAGCTTATCAACTTCAAGCAAGTTTCAGATGAGCATTTATATGCTGCTTAGCAGAGATACAAAAATTTACTCCGCCAATGCCCGAGTCATGGAATGGATAACTGTGCCATTATTCAGAATTTCTGCACACGCCTGACTCCACAAACAGACACTATGTTGGACGCTATCTTAAATGGGCGTTGGGATGACATGCCGGTAGATGATGTTATTCTGGCTTTGGACACACTATCTGAGAGTTATGTGCAAAGATGAGGTGATAGAAGGGTTACTGCTAATGTTGCTAGCACTCAAGAAGATTCATCTGTACCACTAGCAATTATCCTCTCTGCCCTGAACAGGAGGTTTGATATGTTAGAATCTCAAGTGCAACGAAGTCAACAATTGAATGTTTGTTCTACCCAAGTGACTCCAACTGCCTGTGAGAATTGTGGAGATCTGCATTCAACTGAACATTGCCCCTTTGCATTACCAGAATCAGTAAACTATGTGGGGAATTTTCCAAAGAATCAGAATCCATACTCAAACACGTACAATCCTGCATGGCGAAACCATCCGAATTTCTCTTGGAAGAATGGTCCATCTCTTAATCAACCATCATCTTCGGGAGTTAGGCCAAATCAACCTCCTGGATTCTCTCAAGTAACAAGGCAGAATATACCTATTCAAGAGCCCAAAATGAATCTAGAAGATGTGCTGGCAAAGTTCATGACCACTCAGATAAAAAATAATGAAGAGCAAGCCGGCATCAATGCAAGAGTGGATTCTTCCCTTAAGAACATTGAGGTACAGATGGGGCAATTAGCGTCTGCGGTGAATGCACTGCACCAAAGAGGTTTGCCAAGCGATACAATTCCCAATCCAAGAAGAGAGGGTAAAGAAGAATGCAAGTCTATCACCCTGAGAGGTGGTAAAGAACTTCCTGAAATACAAGTTCAAGTGGAGGAACCAACAGAGATGAATTCTAAGGGTCCATCAGGAAATATTCAGATAGAAAGTGAAGCGTTTCAACAGAAGAAAGAGAAAAAGGCTACCAGTTTGAGCAACAAAGAAGAGGACAAGGAAGGAGAGTCTAAAGTGGAAAAATCCGAAGAAAAGACAGTTCTACATCCTAAAGTGGTACCACTGCCTCCATTCCCATAGAGATTGCAGAAGAAAGCCCTTGATGATCAGTATAAGAAGTTCTTGAGCATGTTTAAACAACTTCACATCAATATCCCTTTCTCTGAAGCCTTGGAGCAAATGCCTAAATATGCTAAGTTCCTTAAGGACATGCTTAGCAAGAAGAAGCAGTTTACTGAATTTGCAACAGTGGCTTTGACAAAGGAAACTACAAATATCCTGAAATCCAATCTACCTACCAAGTGCAAGGACCCCAACTCATTTTCAATTCCCTGCATGATTGGGGATAAATTTGAAGGTCGAGCACTCTGTGATTTGGGATCTGCTGTGAACCTTATGCCCTTATCCATTTTTCGAAAGCTACTGATGGGAGAAGCTAATCCAACAACAGTCACCTTGCAGCTAGCCGATAGAAGTCTCTCCTATCCACATGGAATCATCGAGGATGTGCTAGTGAAAGTTGGGCAGTTCATCTATCCTGTTGATTTTATTGTTCTTGACATTGAAGAGGATAGAGACATCCCATTGATAGTGGGGAGGCCATTTCTAGCTACCGGCAGAGCACTTGTAGATGTGGAAAAAGGGGAGATAATAATGCGATTGGGAGATGAGCAAGTCACTTTCAGTGTGGAGAAAGCCATGAAGCATCTAGGCAGTGTCGAAGAATGCTCACGAGTGTCCATTATTGACGAGATTATTCAAGAAGAATTAAACTCTTATGCTTTCACCGATCCTCTTAAAGCAGTACTTGTTGGTAAGTCTAATATAGAGGAATTAAAGAGAGTAGAAGTTGAGTACAAGCTTAATGCATTTAGGCCTATGGCTAAGCATAATGGGCATTTTGAATCACTGGAGCTGACTTCACGAAAAACCCATGTTCTACCACCCTCCATCGAGCAGCCTCCATTGTTAGAACTGAAACCTCTTCCACCACATCTGAAATATGCTTATTTGGGGGATGGAGAAACTTTACCAGTCATAAACTCATCTGTATTAACATCCTCCCAAGAGAAGCAGTTGTTAAAGGTGTTAAAAAGGCATAAAAGAGCAATTGGTTGGACCATAGCAGATATAAAGGGAATCAGTCCAGCCATCTGTATGCACAAGATTCTCTTAGAAGATGACCACAAGAAATCAGTGGAAAGCCAAAGAAGATTGAATCCGATAATGAAAGAAATGGTCAAGAAAGAGATCATTAAGTGGTTTGACGCTGGAATTATCTACCCCATTTCAGATAGTGACTGGGTGAGTCCGGTGCAGTGTGTCCCCAAGAAAGGAGGTATGACAGTGGTGCATAATGAGAAGAATGAAATGATTGCCACAAGAACAGTCACAGGCTGGAGAGTTTATATAGATTACAGGAAGTTAAATACAGCCACAAGAAAGGATCATTTCCCGCTTCCATTCATCGATCAGATGTTAGATAGATTAGCAGGAAAAGAATTCTTCTGTTTCTTGGATGGCTATTCTAGATACAATCAGATTGCTATTACCCCGGAGGATCAAGAAAAGACCACTTTCACATGTCCATATGGGACTTTTGCATTCAGACGCATGTCGTTTGGACTATGTAACGCCCCTGCCACCTTTTAAAGATGTATGATGTCAATTTTTTCTGACATGATTGAGCATATTATGGAAGTCTTCATGGATGATTTCTCAGTATTTGGCATCACATTTGAAGAGTGTCTGGCTAATTTGACACGAGTCTTGCAAAGGTGTGAAGACACTAATTTAGTCTTAAATTGGGAAAAATGCCACTACATGGTTTGTGAAGGAATAGTACTTGGGCATAAAGTGTCTAAAAGAGGGTTGGAAGTGGATCGGGACAAAGTTTCAGTAATTGAGCAACTACCACCGCCCACTAATGTGAAGGCTATTAGAAGCTTCTTGGGGCATGCTGGGTTCTATCGGCGATTCATTAAGGATTTTTCACAAATAGCAAAGCCTCTTTCTCAATTGCTTGAAAAGGATACTCCTTTCAAGCTAGATGCACGTTGTTTGAAAGCTTTTGAAGAACTCAAGCAGAGACTCATCACCGCACCAATTATAGTGGCCCCTGATTGGTCACTACCCTTTGAGGTCATGTGTGACGCGAGCGATTATGCGGTTGGAGCTGTGCTTGGTCAGAGACATGGTAAGACTTTTCATCCTATTTACTATGCAAGCAAAACCTTAGCTGGAGCACAGGTAAATTATTCAACTACTGAAAAAGAAATGCTTGCTGTTGTTTTTGCTTTTGAGAAATTTAGAGTCTATCTGATGGGTACTAAAGTCATAGTTCATACTGATCATGCTGCTATTAGATATCTCTTATGTAAGAAAGAATCTAAACCTAGGCTAATTAGATGGGTTTTACTATTGCAAGAATTTGATGTGCAAATTGCTGAAGGAAAGGAACTGAAAATCAAGTAGCTGATCATTTATCTAGGCTTATGAATGACTCTGATTGTGCGGATAACCTCTTGATTAATGAGAGCTTTTCTGATGAATCTATATTTGCTGTGAATTGTATATCTGTGCCCTGTTATGCTGATTATGCCAATTACTTGGTCAGTGGCATTGTGCCTGATGAATTAAATTTTTATCAAAAGAAAAAGTTTTTGCATGATGTGAAATGGTTTGTGTGGGATGAACCATTTTTGTATAGGAAATGTGCTGACCAAATTTTGCGAAAATGTGTGCCTCAAACTGAACAGAATGATATTCTTCATGCTTGTCATTCTGCTCCGTATGGTGGTCATTTTAGCGGCCAACGCACTGCTTACAAAGTGTTGCAATCTGGGTTTTATTGGCCCTCACTGTTTAAAGATGCTTATTTGTTTGTCAGTCATTGTGATGCATGTCAGCGAACAGGTAACATCTCAAAGAGGCATGAAATGCCCCAATCAGGTATTTTTGAGGTAGAATTATTTGATGTGTGGGGTATTGATTTCATGGGACCATTTGTTTCATCTAGAACTCATCAATACATTTTAGTTGCAGTTGAATATGTGAGCAAATAGATTGAGGCTGTAGCTTGCCAATCTAATGATGCCAATATGGTGGTGCGATTTGTTAAAAAGAACATTTTTACTCGATTTGGCACACCGAGGGCAATCATTAGTGATGGGGGGACTCACTTTAACAATAGATTGTTTAAGGGTTTACTTGAAAAATATGGAGTCACCCATAGAATGGCATTGGCTTACCATCCTCAAACCAACGGCTTATGTGAAGTTTCTAACAGAGAAATAAAAAGGATTTTGGAGAAGACTGTAAATCCCACCAGAAAAGATTGGGCAGATAAGCTCGATGATGCTTTATGGGCATACAGAACGGCTTTTAAATCTCCAATAGGTATGTCTCCATACCAATTGGTTTTTGACAAATCTTGTCATTTGCCCATTGAGCTAGAGCATAAAGCCTTTTGGGCTATTAAGAAACTAAACTATGATATGGCTAAGGTGAGCGAAAAAAGATTACTGCAGCTTAATAAATTGGATGAGTTTAGATTGCAAGCCTTTTAAAACTTTAGAATTTACAAAGAAAGAATTAAAATAGTTCATGATAGACACATCTTACCAAGGACATTTACACCTGGAGACCATGTGTTACTATATAACTCTCGTTTAAAGTTGTTTCCAGGTAAGTTGCGATCAAGATGGTCTGGCCCGTTCAAGGTAATTGATGTGACATCTTATGGAGCCATTGAAGTTCAGGATGAGAAATCAGGTGATCAGTTTAAAGTCAATGGTCAAAGGCTTAAGCATTATCTGGGTGGCGACATAGACCGGCAAACTACCATCCACACCTTGGCTTAGCCTCCTTAATCGGCTGACAAAGTCCGGCTAAGGACTATAAACCAAGCGCTCCTTGGGAGGCAACCCAAGTTTTCTTCTCTTGTTTTTATTTTAATTTACCGTTCTTGAGTTTTGTTTTAATTTTCGTGTTTTTGTGTGTTTTATAGGTTGGGTGAGGTACTAGAATGCTGGATGCTGGGCACTAGGTGTTTTGTAGAAAAGACCGTCGTCCGACATGGTTTTCAGGGAGTTTCTAACTTTACTTTGCATTGTGCATTTTTATTCTAGTCATGTTGATCAACCTTGTTGGTTATGATTTGAGTAAAATGAGTTCAATGAGAGGTAAATCATATAGGGTTATAGAATGCTTATTTGCATATTCAAAAAAAAAAAAAAGTATTTCGCTATAGCGAGAGGACCATCTCGCTACAGCGAGGCTGCTTATTTTTCTTCAGGTATAGCAACCAGAGAGTCCTTCGCCATGGCCAGGCTGTAGCGAGCCCCATGAACAATCCTAAGTGTCCTCGCTATAGCGATACACCCCCTTCGCCATGGCGAGATTTCTGCAGCCAACGTGGTACAAGGTCCAGAGAGTATGTCGTTGTAGCTACGCTATAATGAGTGACCTGTTCTGAAAAATTTCAAGTCTTTTCGCTATTGCGAGTTACTCCATTCGCTATAGCGACTGCAGCATACTCTGAGCCACATACTAAAACCAGAGAATTCCTCGCTATAGCTACGCTACAGCGATGCGTTTCAGCGTCTAAATTTTTCCCAAGTCTTCTCGCCATAGCGAAGAATTCCTTTCGCTGTTGTGAAGACAGCAGCCCTTCTCATATTTTTTCCAGAGAGTAGCTCGCTATTGCGTAGCAATAGCGAGGTCGCTATTGTCTGAATCATAATAGTATATTCAGTCGCTGAAGCCATATCCCTATTCATTCTCGCTATAGCGCCTCTGAACCCTCCTCCCTGCAATCTCGTCCTTCCACCAAATTTCCTGAAATCAAGGCTCCCATTCCCCTCGCAATCCATTTTCCGTGCATCCGGTAAGTCTATTTTTAATGTTTTCTCCTGAATCATGGTGAATCTAGGATTTTTTCGCGAACCTAGGGTTGACGGACCCGTCCTCTTAAATTTGTGTAATCTAGGGTTAGTTTTTCGTTTTAAATGCATGTGCTGTGTTGGGTGTCCATTTCTGTGCAGGGGATTACTTTCAGTTTGGCTTTATTCCGCATATAATCACAGTTTGCTCATTTCTGTTCGTGCTCGCTATAGCGACCATCAACTCGCTACAGCGAGTTCGAAGAATTTTTCCAGAAAATTTTTTCTCTGCCCCGTTCGTTCCCTGCGTCGATTACTCCCTTTTTCCTATGTCCTTTGGCCCCCTGTAGGCTTGTAAATGCTCGTGTCCTTCTTGCAAATCATAGCATATCTAACTACTTCATGCTTTCTAATTTTAGCTATGCATGTGGTACCCCATTTCCCCTGATCATGCAATTGAATTCTTCTGCTTCTTGCACTGATTTCCTTTCAATTCCTCTTTGTTTCTTTGTTCAGGGATGGCTCCCAAGAAGCAAGCTAAGACTACTGGAGCATCTTCATCAAAGCAGAAGAAGCAAGCGTATGATAAAGATAGGTTCGTTTCAGCCCGGGCAGAATTCCGTTTTGACCGTCTCTTCACTGACCGCGGTATGGTTGAAGACCAGTATTATGAACCTCATGGCCTAGATCTCATCCATCCGGACTTCCAGTGGCATGACCTTCAAGGCTTCACCAAAAAGCTGGTGCATCGGATCCCGCTGATGATCCAAGAGTTGTATGCCAACTTTAAAAATACTGAAGAGGGAGAGGACGAATATTATTGCCGGGGTGCTTGGGTACACATTAACGAGAAAGTCTTCCAAGACTACTATGAGCTACCGGACGTCGAGCACTGCGCCTTCCAACACTATTTGGAGAATCCTGAATCCGTGCCATGGGAGGAGGTGGAGACCACTATCGCACTGGAGGGCCAAGCCCGGTTGGTAAACAAAGTATATCCAGTAAATCAGTTGAACAAACCGGCCCGCTATTGGCTACAATTCATCACAAGCAATATACTGACGAGCTCCCATGGTTTGGACATGATCCAGGAGTGGGCGACCCTGACTTGGTGCTTCATGACCAGGCAGCGGGTGAACATCCCTCGCTTGATGTACCTGAACTTTAAGCAGATAGCGAGGTCTGATAGAGCGAGCCTGGCCTACCCCCACATGCTTACTGAGCTAGTCACCATGGGGGGAAGCCGCGTCTCCAAAAATGATGCGCAGTTCAAGCCTAAAGGGCCTTTCAAGTATGATAACATGAAGGATGAGCCAGGACACCCTCGCAGACAACGGGCATCTGCTCGAGCCCCTCCGGCAGCTTCTTCACCGCCTCCACCACAGCCCATGGGCACACCTGAGCCGATGCAGCAGGACCTGCCACATTCAGCTGAATTTGAAGGTTGGGTGCGAGAGTCCATTGACCGGCTGGAAGGCCATGTCCTATCCATGAAGGACCAGCTTCAGATGCTGATGGACTACTTGATGCCTGCCTCTACCCCTTCACCTCCAGCGGGTCCTACGCCATCAGTGATCGTTCTTCCCCAGCACCCCCCACAGGGTGACCAGCCTGGTCCTTCAGATTCACAGGATCCTTCTATCCCTTGATTGCTATTTCTTATACTATTTTATTTTGCTTCTTAGGATTACTGTATATGGATGACTGTATATCTTTGTGTTTGTGTCACTGGTGCTGGCTGCTCTGTTTCTTTTATAACAACTCACCAATTCCTGTAGCTCTTGTCTCTATTGTTGGGCCGTCAATTGCAGGACTAGTTTGCGCACATCCCTCTCGCCTTCCCAAATGTTTTCTTTTCTTATCAGGGGAGTACTGTCTCTTTCTTTTGCATACAAAACACTTTACTTCTCTTTTCTTATGATTGCTTTTCTGTTTTGAACATTGCGGACAATGTTAGCTTTAAGTGTGGGGGAATGTACACAAAGGCTAAATAGACATGAACACCCAATTTCAGTTAATAAAGCAAATATCTACCACTCATAAATAATCTAACATAACATCTCCAATTCTAACAAGAATTAGCCTCACTGCCTTAGAAGAACACTGATCAATGAATATGGGGTTGAAGCAAGCTTGAAATGAACAAAGTAGATAATGTAGTTATAGTATACACCCACATTAGGACCACTCTTCCACAATATGATTAAGTAAAGTATTCAAGTTTTCTCCTAAACTAACTCTTAATTATTTTTTTAGATTTGTCCAAATTACATGCTCTAGTGGATATCTGATTGTCATTTGAGAGGGATCCACCAAAAAAAAAAAACTACTCCAATGGTTGAAATCACTTAGTAACCGGGTGGCTTCATGACCAATGTCATCATTCGCGTCAAACGGTGATAGAAACTAAGAGTATGCTAATGAGCACTCCGAGGACTTCCTTAATCTGAGTAACCGGGTGACTTCATCACTAATGTCGTCATTCGCGTCAAAAGGATTAAGAGAACTGAGGAGAAATCATTCAAAAAAAAAAAGAGACTAGGCAAAAGCCATGAAAAAAAAAAAACTAAGTGATCAAGTAGAAAACTGATCTCAGTGAACAATAGAAACCTCTTTTAATGAATGTTGAGGATTGAAGCTAGAGTGAATATATGGATTGGTCTTGAAAATTTAATGAGGATATGTTGAAGGTTGCTTGAGTGCTTTTTGAACATCTATCTGTGGAACACACACACACTTAGTCAGGGTGTGGCTATGATTGCATTGTTTGCGAAATTCAATTTGAGTTTTGCTAAAATTCTGTTTCTAGTATTAGTCTCATTCTAAGTGTGGGGGAGAGCTGACTTCTGATTGATTGGGTGATGATTATGCAAAAGAATAAATAAATGATTGCTGTTTGATAATTTTGAGAATTGCTTGAGGACAAGCAATGATTTAAGTGTGGGGGAGTTTGATAACTCCCTAATTTATGATATAAAAGGATTATATTTGAGATAAAAATTAGGGAGTCAAATGCTTTCTTCTTGATTAATAGAGTTAAAATGGATTCAATCAAATAAAATAAAGAAAGTGTTTTATTATGTTTTCTTTAGCAGTTTGAGCCTCACTTTTTGATTGATTTCAATTTCAGGAAAGATAAAAGAAGAAAGAAAGAATTGAGAAAAGAGAAGGAAGCTGAGAAGTGAGAAAGTACAAGTGGATCAAGCATTCTCGCTACAGCGAGGATGGAATTCGCTATGGCGAAAACACACTTTCGCTATAGCGAGGGAGGTACTTCGCCACAGCGAAGTCGCGAATCATACAAATTCTAGGGAGAGGCTCGCCATAGCGCAGCAGTAGCGAGAAAAGAAGAAATCTGGGAACTCTAAGAGAGCTCGCTATAGCGAGAAGCACTCCTCGCCATAGCGAGATCGGACCCTGAAACGCACAGTTTTATTTATCAAGCTATAGAAGGCGGGGAGAAGTAGGGTTTCGATTCATTCAGCAATTAGAGAGAGTTCTGGCCGACTAGGAGTGAAGAAAACACAATCAAGGTGTTGGAGAGCTTCAATTTGATCGGGGAATTCGTCAATTCTATTGATTTCTCTTCCGATTAGGTGTTTCTACTCCATCTCCTCTCGTAGTTGATGATATTAAACATGTTTGCTGAACTTGTCTGTGGATTTCAAGCCATGAGCGGCTAGATTTTGTTATCCTTAGGAATTTTATGAACCTTTTATCTGTAGAGATTATTTTCCCTTGTTGATTCTGCAGTTTATTGAGAATAGTATTGTTTAATCTGAATTATATTTCATCCTATTGGGTGGCCTCCTTTAGTTTGATTGTGGATTGAGTAATTAACCTTTGATGGAAGGAAATTGCTTATAGACTAGTGGTTAAACAACTTAGGATTAGATATAATCTGATTTGCACTTGAGATAGAAATATTCTCAAGGGCCCTAGGTAGTCGAAAGAAGGTTTGCACGTAATCAAGTATTAACCTCTCCTTGAGACATCAAGCGTGAGTGGATATAAGGGTTCAATTGGATCGAAAGACAATTGCACCTACTTTAACCTTGACTATAAAATTTGCTTTAAGCTGTTTAATTAAAAGGGAAATAATTGACATTTGATAAAAGGGGGATTAAAATTCCTAAGGTGTTTTTGATTGCATAATTCCAATACAACTATCATCTATTACTTGTCTTTGCATCATTCTCATAAATCCATTTATAATTTGATTGTTTAACTAAAATGAACATGAGAACTCTAATGCCTAATCGCAAATTGTACTGATTCTTTGAGGGAACGACCTTGATTCATCACGTACTACATCTGCGACCTGTACACTTGCGGTGTTATAATTTAGTGAGCATCATAAGCTAAAAATTTGATTTTTGTATATGCACAATAACATACTTTATTCAACCACATTGCTTGAGAGACGTGTTTAGTCTGTAAATACAACAATGGCTCGTCCTTTGGATCTGGATGGACAACATGTCTTGCTCCTGACATAATATTATCCTACAAAACTGTACAATATAATATTTAGCTAGAATACAGAGTAGATAGAATAAAACAATGTAATTTCCTATAGTATGAAATAGGTCTGATACAACAATGTACCAAATAGCATATAGAAACAAAATAATGTTGATTGAATAGTGCAAAGTAACATAGTTGATAACAATACAAAAATATTAGAATACACTTTAGGTAGTTCATAGTAAGATAAGTAGTACATGAACACACTCTAATACAACAATGGAAGCAAAATAACTAACAAACTAAAGGGAAATATAGGTTTGGAGGGCAACGTGATGGACAAATCGTGTAGTTATGAACCGTCTGTTTACATAACGCACATCGTGACAAATCTCTTGGAGTTTCTTGCCAATCTATTTCATTTCATATTCGACTTGACTTTGGACAATCTTTACTGCGTTTCATTGTAGGATCTGAAATAAGTGTTGGGCCTCAAACTTATGGCCAATATATTTTGCCACCAATAGGGTAAAATTCAGTCTCATAGGCCTTCAAAATAGTTTCCAATCAAAACACTGGATTAATATATTATACATAATCTACTCGAATATGAGCACAAGCTGCTAATACATGCTGGCAAGGATATTTCAAAGCGTGAAATTCACTACAATCGCATGTACGATCTACTAAGTTAACTTTACAAGATCGACTAAATTGTTGATTAGTCAGATCACATGACTCCTCCACCTCAAATGTCGACCCTTATCTATCAAATCTATAGACTGTGCATGCTGATACTCTTCGAGTTCTGATTGCTAACTTTAATTTGATATCTTCAGATCTGGTTTCTCCTACTTGAAGCTGTGCAGTTGCCTTCTCAGCTCGCTAGACCTAATACCTATTTAACTTATAGAATGTTGCTCGAACCAACCCAAGCACTAGTAAGAACTTAATTCCTTTGAAAACTGCATTTATACTTTTTACTAAATTTGTTGTCATGTGGCTCCAGCGCCTGCCATCAACATCATATGCCCGACACTATTGACCCTTGGGTATCTTGTCAATCCAATTAGTAGCATGCGAGCCAAGTCGACGTATGTGAGCTAGTTCTTCATCACCTTTGTGCTGCTCATATAAATAACCTATAGATGGATAGGTAGTAAAATTAATAGCTCATATAAAATTAAAGTCATGGAATTAAATAAAGTCTTATAAGGTTAAGTGATAGAGGATTATACCAATTTTAGTGAATTACTTTTTCAGCCATTGTATTTTAAATTTTTTGTTGATATTACTAGCCAAATGTTAAAGGAAAAACACATGATAAGCCTTCGAAGGTTACCACCCAATGCTCCGATTGGCCACAGTTACCAAGATATTTGCGTAACAGTTAGAAATCAAGTAAAACCCATTTTTATCATTTACCACATGTGCTCGGAGGTTAAATAAGAACCATGCCCATGCCTCATATGTTTCTCTCTTTACTACTACAAATGCAAGTGGGACAATATTACTTTCACCATCTTGTGTACTTGCGATTAAAATAGTTCCCTTGTATTTCCCATAAAAAAAGGTCCCGTCTATTTAGAGCATCAGTTTCAAGTAGCTAAACGTATCGATACACGGTCTAAAGGTCCAAAATATCTGATGAAATATGACTAACTCACCATTAGCTACACTTGTCGGTACATGTTCCTTATGCATAAAATCATAGTACGAGCCAAGCATAAAATATTGAACAACAGCTATCCACCTAGGTAACAAAGCATATGACTTCTCCTAATTCCCAAATACATGTGAGATGACTCGATGTTTTCCCCTTAAAGCCTTCTTGTATGTTATATTGTATCCAAATATAGAATGTACCCGCTCAATGACCTCTCGGATGGACACTGAGATTTTCAGTCACCATCGATGTAATCTATATTGAAATGATATCAGAGTCTAATTTTGGGTGATCTTGTAACAATGATGCTGAAACACATGTATGAGGCCTATTGTATTTTATTATCTCCTAATGGTTTTCTTTTTTTGGATAACAGGCTTTGACCTTTCATTTGTAGGATCCCTTTTCATGTTGAACACACCGGTATTCTTTGTATTTCTTTGAAGAATTGTACACCTTAAAAGTATGATGTGCATGTACCAAGTATATCTTTATTGCCTAACGAAAAGATCATTGATCATTATATAGTATGCCTATATGTAACTCTTGGCTATCATTCATGTTTATCGCTGCCTCTTTCGTTTCAACATAATCAAGAATCCACGCACCATCTGAATCTATCTATTCAACAAATGCAACTGTTGAGTCAGCATAAATGTTAATGAGGGCTGCTAGATTAATGGTGGCATTCATGCAATCGGTATCTTAATCATAATCTATATTACCACCATCATTGCAATCATAAGGAGCACATCATATTCATCCTCTTTCTCAAAGTCATCCATTATATCCTTTGTCTCTTTTGGATGAGAAAGGGAACCACCAATTGGTGCATGTGTCGAACTTGGTTAGGTAATATCATCGACATGCAGACGAGATGAACTTGGTTGAGCAGTATAGTTAACTAAACCAACATGAGAATATTAGTCAATGCCAGAAAAGCATGTCATAAATACAGTAGACTGATCATCTGTGATGTTGGCATGGCTAAAGGATGAGAGTGGGTCTGCCACATTTTTAATTATAGCTTGAGTTGCCGCATTTAAGTCTATTTCCTTTGAAGCTGTTTCTGCATACAATTCAACTGAACCAAGTTGTGATGAAAACTTTGCATTTGCTACCCACATTGCTTGGACATTAGCATCCCTCCTTAATTTACATGCTCGATACTTTATGAGCTTTAGTAACATTGGATGCCTATATACTAATTTAGATACATATTGATTTGAATCTAACTGTAACTGGTTTGCAACCTCTTGTTTCAACCTTTCTAATGAAATATCATAATCGACACTTATTATATCAATTGTATCTGCAATAAATGTTACACCTTCTTCGGTTTCGCATATTTGTCCATTTGAATATAAGTATATAACCTTTTTCCTATTGTTCATTTCGCCCAACTGAATAATACTACCACTAACACCCAAAACATTGTACAAAATTTATAAACAACTAAAATCCTTTATCCAACTGATATATTTTTTCCATTACCAATTATTATAATTTTAACAAATCCTTTCATAGATATTCTTTTATAATATTTGTTCGCAATATTTTTTTTATTGAAAAAGTTAAATATTTTTATGTCTTTGTCATCTTACATTCTAATAATTTTGTTCATAAAATTTTATCCAATGTTATCATATTTTACTATAATTTCATCCAATATTAAAAATTTATTTAACGATACTATTTTTATTCTATTATATTTTTTATTTTTCCTACATTACAATTTTATCATATTTTACTATTATAATTATGCTATAATTTTTTTATTTATGCTACTATATTTTTTATTTTGCCTATATTAAAAGAATTTATTCATTATTCTATTTTTATAATATCATACTTTTTGTTATTTTCTACATATTATAATTTCAACATTTTTTTCCCATTGTTTAATTCTTTTCTAATATTTTGTTCACAATATTTTTTCCTACTATTTTGTCTAAACAAATTTAAATAATATTTTCATAAATTTTTAAAACTTTTGTCTAATTTTAAAGTATTTTCCACTATCATTACATTATTTGATCTTTCTATTTTTATAATGTTATTCTTTTCTTTACTCATATTATACTATTTACAATATTCTTTTCCATGAATTTAATTCTTTTGTGCTTTTTTCATCCAATATTTCATAGTATTTTTATAAAATAATTTTTTTAATATATTATATACTATTTACAATATTTATTTAGCATTTTTCCTTTCTTTATCTTATATTTTCATACTAATATTTATTATCATATCATACAATAAACAATAAACAATCTTTTCAATTTTTTTTCACATACATCTTTCTTCCTAAACATTTTATTTTTCCCTTTATTTGTACACAAATATTAACCACTTCTTCTTTTTTTTATCTTTAAGAAAATTCTAATTTTACCTATAATGTAACTTCATTTTAACAAGAAAAATTATTTCTTTTACATGTATACTCAAACCATTTACAATATACATATTTTTGAAATTTAAAATTCTATTACAATATTAAATAATTTCATATTTTAACTATAATGTAATTAAATTTTAACAAATAAATTATTTCATTCACAGTTATACTTAAATTACTAATAAAATATATATTTCAAATTTAACAGTTAATTACATATAATCATATTTTTCATACACAATTAAAAATTATTACATACCACTAATTTTTTCTCCTTTAGATCTTCTTTCTCACTTTCTTTGTTGTAAAAAATAGCTTCTGCGATAGAATGTTCCGTTAGAACTCTTGCTCTTTCTTTTAACCGTAAGGAAAGGAAGATGTAAATGGAAAATATGAAAGAAAGGATGATGTAGATGAAGAATATAGAGATGTTGAAGAACAAGAAGTAGAAAATGGAGGACGACAATGAGAGGTGGGGACAGAAGAAGAAAATGAATGGCCTTTTAAGAAGAAGCTGCAATGGTTATAATAGGATAACTTTTTTTTTCCAGTGAAATATGTCCACGTGGCACCATAATCCTTACACCACTCTCCCTTCGTTGTCATGTGTCTTCATTATCCATGTGTCAGGGTCAAAATTTGACCCTGACATCGTGTAAGAGGGGTCACAGTTCATGCTTAACTGTGACCCCAAAAATGTTTTTTTTTTAAAAAAAGTGGTCACAGTTCAACATGAGGTGACCCTGCAAAATTCTTAAATGGGTCACGGTTCTTAAAGAACTGTGACATCGTGACCTTTTTTTAAAAAAAAAATACTTATTGCATCTTGGGAAATAAAATGTTAGATCATGTATATGAAGCATTAATAATGTTTGCCATTGCTTCAGAGTCAAAATCCCCTATCGGGTTTGCCATGATAGCTTTTTAATAGGAACTTTAGAAAATCATAATTAATTTTAGAAAAATCAAAATCAAGAAAATGATAGCTTTCTCGAAAGCTCTGAATGTCAACTAAAGGATAAAAATTATTCTAGACTATGAAAAAAATAATAGAATAGTACTAAAGGTTTAGCTGCTGGGTCTGTTGTCATAGATTTTTTATATAAATTTTGAAAATTCATAACTAATCTTGAAAAATTCAAAAATCTAGCAAAACATACCATTTTGGAAAGCTCTAGATGTCTAATAATGATTAAAAATAATTCCAAATCTAGAAATGGAATTTAACCCACAAAAATTAATGTAACGGTCCCAAAGGTCGAGCTACATTATTGGTACTATCATGAAATTTTAAAATTTTGATTTTCCCTCTATAGACCTCCAATTAGGGTGTTCTTAAGTGCTACAGAAAGCTTATCATATCTAGTTTATGCTTGTAAAATTTCATAGGCATTGGACTTTATTTGATCCATATTTGATACAGAGAAGGAAGCTGACCATATGAATAGTGTATTTTCCAATTTTGGTATAATTTGGTCAACTTTGAAAAATTATAATAAACTATCTAGAACTCCAATTTGGGTGCTCTTTAACTCTGTGAAAATTTTTAGATGAGACCTATTGGTTGGCCAAATTTCATGCAAAAAAGCATCTATTTGGTTAAACTTTGGTTCAACTCACAAATCGGTCACTTTTGGAGTCTAAAATTAGATGTTAAGACACCAAATGGCCTTCTTATGGTTCCATGCGACTAGAGCAAGTCTAAAAGTATAATTATAACCTATAAAAACATATCAAATGGTTTATATCATCATGAAGCTTAATCTCACCATGCCACTCATATTTATATACATGTATATACTAGCACATAGGTGGTAAAAACTTACATATTCATTTATATGGTTCCAGAGTCAGTATATATATCATCATTATACATATTCGAACATGTTCAATGGTCTACATCATATATACATCATGTGATTACAATATTTGACATCAAAATGCCACCAAAATGCCTATTGTTTTACTCCTTTGACAAAGTGCCATGCTTCAAGATATTTAGCCTTCATTCTTTAGTCCACTTAGCTCACCTAGGCATAGTTAGATATTTATAGGGGAAGAGTGAGATTTCAAGAATTCCAATAGCTCTTTACCCTTTCAAACATATATAATAGATGCATTAACATGTCAAAAAAATACATGTATGGCATTTAGGTTACTTGTGAATATGCATAAAGCATTTTCCATGTCAAAAAAGCTCATACATATCATATATAGGCTCTCAAGGGCATTGGTCTAACTTCACCCATTTTTCTTTGGACTTTGGACTTGTTTCACCCATTTTAAAGGGACTTTTGACTAAGCTGCACTCTTCTTGAGACTTTTGGCTTTATCTCACCCAATTCTAGAGACTTTTAACTCATCCTTACCCATGTTAAGGGACTTTTGGTATTATCATACTTATTCAAGCAATAATGCATTTATAAACTCATTTTAAGATGCATAATGGTACCATAGCAAGTAAGCAATAGATAAAAACATATCTTATAGTTAAAACATACACATAAACACTCAAAGACAAAAACACATTCAAGCAATGCATGAGAGAAAGGTTAGAGAGCTACCTTGAAGCTAAAACACAACACTTTTCTCTTGAACTCTTCTTCCCCTTTTCAGCCAAGCTTATGTAACTAGATGACACTTGATTCTCTTAGCCTAGACATATCAAATAGGACATATTTCAATCATAGGAACAAACTCTAGCTTTATGCAAACTTTATGGAACCTTACTTTCTCATATAACTACATAATGGCTCCATACAAGACACAATGAAGCAACTATTGGAATTTATGATCTTAGCTCTATTTTCTCTTTTAATCTAAGTCTCTTGACCATTTAGACTCCTTGGAGCCATCACAAATTCATTTTAAGGAGCCTACACCTTAGTTGCTTCTTTATGTCTTAAAATTAAGCCTGCACATCTATCTTCTAAACCATGGTTTCTAAATTTATTCCAATGCTTCCTTTGATGTTCATTAGTCATATTTAGTCTCTTTCTAGCCTTAGAAAAATTTGAAACACTCCTTAGGTGCTTAAAGTGGTCTAGGTCGAGACATACATGTGATTATGCACCCATGGAGTTTGCTTGCTTTTCTTTAGGGAATTACCACTTGGGAGACTTCCAAGGTGTCTTGAGAACTCATTCACACTCTTACATAAACCATAGGACCCTTAGGAAGTTTCAGATTTGCATGTGTCTACCAAAATCCCTAAGTTGGACAACTTGAGTTTTATGTCTCTTCTCTTACTTCCTATTGCATATTCCTACTTCTTTTGCTCTAAAATCCTCTTTCCCACTTATCTAATACCATAATTAACTCTCTCTTAGATGGGCTTAATTCTAACTAAAAATCTAATGAAGAAAACAACCAAGAAGGAGTAAAAGAAGCTATGGTTCTTACCTTGGTTTCAAACTTAAGTAAGCTTTCCAAAGCTCCCAAGCCTCTCTTTAATTCTTCTCCTCTTCCCACTGAGTCAGCCCCTAATCAACCTTAAATTAATCATCAAACATGGGAGAAGAGAGGATAAAGAGGATAAAAGGTTTGGTAAAGGAGAGAGCATAAAAAATCATGAATTCCTTACCTTTTTTACTTGGTTTCTCTCTTTCTTCTCTCCTTCTCCTTATGTGTTTCTTTAGAGCTCTCTTAGCTCTATTTTAGACCAAAGAAAAAAAAAAATCATGGTTAAGGGTTGGAGCAAATGGCTAGACATTTAAAATGTCATACCCTAAGCTCCTAGCCTTTCCTTTTCTTTTATCATACTTGGTTCCATTCAATAGGTATAGAAAATCAATATATTTTAATGAATTTATTTGCATTATGTAAGGATTTAAAAATTCAAAACTTGCTCTGCGGACCTCATAAACTCTTCAACATCATTCTTTACTCTTAATATATTCATACAAGTCATAAACATCATAAAAGATCACATACATCTTAGATTGGAAGCCATACATTAGAAAATAAAGGAGTTGGCCTCGAGTTGCTAGCACAACTTTCTGGTGTGAAGTTTGGAAATTCATAATTAATTATAAAAAAATTAAAATTAAGTAAATCATACCATTTTGAAAATATGTGGATGTATACTAACAAAGAAAATAGTTTTAGACCAAAACAGAAGCATTTAACCCATGAAAATGGATAGAACAATACCAAAGGTTAGGTTGTGCTACTAGTATTGTTATGCAACTTCAAAAATTTGTTTCTTCCTCTACCGGGCTCTAAATGAAGTGATCTTAGTGGATATAGAAAGATTATGGTGTTTAATTTATTTCTATAAAATTTTATAGCCATCAGACACCATTTGGCTTACTTGTGATATAGAAACAAAATCTGACTATAGCAATAGTGCATCCTACCATTCTACAAAATTTTACCAACTTTGAAAAAATTATAATAACTTCTATAAAGTTATAAATTGGGTGCTTTTTAACTATGTGAAAAGATTTAGATGAGACCTATATTTATGTCAAATTTTATGAGAAAGTTCATCCATTTGGTTAAACTTTGGTTTAACACACAATTTAGTCACTTTTTGAAGTATAAAAGGGTTCTTAAGGTGCCAAATTGCTATCTTCATCATCTATGGCCACTTGGGTACGTCCAAAACCACATTCACAGCATAGGGAGACATGCCATTTAGTCTAAAACGTCATGGAGCTCATTCTCACTATGCCACTTGCTACCATACAGAAGGATAACACATCATATATGGGCTCCTTGGTGGCAAAATCATTACATATATCATATTCATATATATTTAAGTGTGCTCAAGTGTCTATAACATATATGCATCCCACACTTAGACCATTTTACATCAATATGTCTACAAAATGGCTAAATAACAAAATCTTTGTCAAAGTCTTAGTTTTCAAGGTTAGTGGCCTCCATCCTTTGGCTCGCTTTGTTCACCTAGACATGGTTAGATATTAGAGAGGGAATAGTGAGATTCTTGATTGTTATGTCATGCAACCTTAAATAAAATTAGATTGATTAAGGATTTGTAACTAATGGTACAACTTAAGTCATTTTCCAAGGAGTTTTTGCTTCTAATTATTTGTGAAAGAGTTTTCCAAGTAACATTAAATGAAAATTATTTAGGGAGTTTTGAGTTATTGGATTTTGATTGAATTAAAGGAAAGTAACAAGAACTAAAAGCTTAAAACTAAGTGTAGTTAACAACTAGAAAAGTGTGGTAACTAGCCTTTAGATGGGCTCTCTATAATTTAATTATCCTTGCTCCCTTTTTAATGTACCAAAATTAGATTTAAACTCTTGCTTCTTAGTGTATTCTTTATAAGGATTCTTGAATTACCATCCAAGACTTAATTTACTAATGTTTCAAGGACTTTGCAACCACAAGAAACCTTTGAACAATTAATCAATTGAGTTAGGAATAAGAACACACCAAAATAAAACCTAAATGCTCATTAAAGTAGTTGAATAATCCACTTCAAAATGCTAATCAACCAATTAGATTAATAAATTCCTCAAGCACAATAATCGCACAAAAATTTTAGCCATTTAATTTAATAACCATTGCACTAATTGGCCTAAAACAAGAGGAATTTAATAGCAAATTGGGCAGCCATTAATTTTGGATTTTTTACAAATACTTAAGGATCAGGATTAACATTTGTAACACCTTCATTCTAGCTCATACTCATCATGCCTTACATGCTCATATGAGATATAGGAAGAATAAGGTGAGATCTTCCTCATTGGATTCATACATATTCTTAACGTTGCGGCATTGTTAAAATGTATTTCAGTGTCACATGGACTGAGTGAGCTCATTCTATGCATCCTCATATTTAATTGCACCATTACAACCCATTTCAATCTCAAAAACATGCTTTTAGCCCATGGAAACCAAAAAGTGGTATGAAACATGCATGTTCATTTTCGTCCATGCTTGGCCTCATTTCTAGGCAAAGTTTGGAAATTCATAACTAAATATAGAAAAATTGAAAATATGCACTCTTGGTCATTCTAGAAATCTTAGGATGTATACTTCATATAAAAATACACAAAAGTCTTAAAATCTCACATACAATGCGTTTAACATGCGAAATCATCTGAAGGTCGGAGGGGTTCCTGATATTGTCACAGTTTACTGATATAAACTTCAAAAATATCTAACTAATTCCAAAAACATCCAATGCATGCAAATGACACAAATATGGAAAGATGTGAATGTTAAATAAAGAGGAAAAATATTTCCAGATCAGTTCATCAAGCCAAACTCTCAGAAATCGATGAAACAGTACCTCGGGTTTGGCAAGATGACTGATACTGGGCAGAACCTTCGAAAATGCATATCTTCCTCTCTAGACCTCCAAATGAGGTTCTTCCAGTTGCTACAAGCTGTGACTGTCTAGTTTCTGCCTATAAAAGTTAGTAGCCATTAGACTACGTTTGCCCTTCAGATGACACAATTTCCCAACTGACCAATGAACAGTGTTTATGAAAATTTGAATTTTTGATACTAACTTTAAAAAATCATAGAAAATTCCACAGACCTCCAAATGAATTGATATTTAACTTTCCAAAAAGCTCTAGACAAGATCTAGTCATATGCCAAAATTCAAGACAAGGAGAGGTCATTTGGTCAGACTTGGACATCATGGACAAATTGACCAATTTCTTATGTTAAAAGAGGGCTATTGGGGCCCAACTTGGCTTCTCCTACCTCTAAGGCTCTATGAGTACATGGGAAAACATCAATATAGGCTATCAAACATGGCTCAAGTGTCTAACAATCCAGATTTGCAAAACTCACTCTCCCACACCAACATATACACCTATGTACATAATGCCAGGATTTTTCTATTCATTCCAAAACTTGTTACATCATTCAAGATAGTTCTCATTCTCATACATATACATTGAGTACATCTATTTACAAGTATTCATATGTGCTACATCATATACATCATTAGATTACATCTCTTAACTTAACTACAAAATGGTGACAACATGACTTTTTTACAATTTCTTCACCGAACTCCCTAGCTTCAAGCTTGGTGGCTCCCATCTCTTGTCTCACTTAGTCCACTTAGCATGTTAGGATGGTGGAGAGGGGGAGTGAGATTCAAAGAATCTCAATAGCTCATCTCTCATTCAATCATACACAAAGCATGCAAATAAGTCTCACAATGTATGCATAGGCATATTAGCATGTGAAATCATAAGAAAAGCATTTTCAACATTTGAGTAGGCCATACATAAGAAAAGCATTTTCAACATTTGAGTAGGCCATACATAACATACAAAAGCTTGCCAAGTAAATAGATTAGCCTCACCCACTCACTTGTAGATTTTGGAGTTGCCTCACCCATTCTTTAAGAGGTTCTTAGACTCAACCCTTACTCTTGGGAGTCAACCTCACTTTTGGGAGACTCTTTACTTTGTCTCAACTAACTTTAGGGTTCTTGGCTTATCCTCACCATGGCTAAAGGGTTGTTGGCTTTTGCATACTTAAGCAAACCAAAATAATCATATAAAACATCATTGAAATACATAAGGCATCATCATGCTAGCATACTTCTCATGGTTCAAAACATACATACACACAAGCAAGACAATGTAAGCACATATCTTATGCATGAGAGAAGGTGAAAAGAGCTACCTTATTGGCTAATCACAAGCTTTCCCTTTCAATTTGTCTCATCCCTTGTTGATTTCACAATCACCTCTAGATGAGAATGCTTCTCTTGAGCCTAGACACACAAGAAATATAGAATTACTCTCTTAACACTTTATTCATGAAGAGAAACTAGGGTTTCTCTCTCTAGAATTTCACTAACTTTCCTTCCTCTCTCAAGCTCTTAAAAAGGAAGGCAAGGAGGAAGAAGTAAGGATATGTGAGTTTTGGTCTTCTTCAAGAGGGGTTTTCCACTCTCCCTTTTCTAGACCAAGCTCAAAACCCAACTACTTCCACAACCAAAACCATAGGAAGAGAGGGTAAGGAAAGAAGATCAATATTCTAAGAGAAAAGCCATGCAAAACCTTACTTTTTCTTGTTCTTCCTTCCTCCTTTAGGTTTCTCTCTCTCTCCTCCGCCCTTTTCTTTGTCTTAGAGGGAGGTTAAGTCAGTTGGAAGGAGAATAAATGAATTGGGGTACTTTAATAAGTCAAATCCTCTTTTTTCATGTTTTTCTAGACTAACCCTCGCTATAGCGAGCCATAACCCTCGCTACGGCGAGCTCGTATCAATCCCAGACCCTTGCCTTCACTACGGTGCGTGCTACGACGAGCAATGCCCTGGTTTTTGTATGGGGTGCCCATACTCGTTATAGCTAAAAGCATTTTCGCTATAGCGAGAAGGCACTCTCGCTATAGCTAAACCATTTCTTGCTATAGCGAACAGGTACATTCGCTATAGTTAGGCTGTAACTAGCAGACTTAAAAAATTTTCTGCCCTTTGAAAATTTTTCAGCTTCTTTTTTTTTTTCTGGTTGTTATATTCCACCCTCCTTATAAAAATTTTATGCTCGAATTTTAAACAACATACCTCATGGGAAGAGTTCTGGATATTTCTTCCTCATATCATCTTCGAATTCCCAAGTGGCTTCCTCAAGAGATAATCCCTTCCAAACCACCTTCACCAGTGGTATCATCTTATTCTATAACTGCTTGAGTCTAACATCCAAGATCTGATCTGGTGATACTATATATGATAGATTATCCTGTAACTGTACATTCTCATATTCTATGACATGTGAGGGGTCGGGCTGGTACTTTTTCAATTGGGAAATATGGAAGACATTATGGACTTGGCTTATGTTCAGAGGAAGAGTTAGTCTATATGCCACAGGTCCTACTTTATCAGGAATCTGGAAAGAACTTATGTACTTTGGACTGAGTTTTTTACTCTTAATGGACCGACCTATGCATGTGAATGGAGATACCTTAATGAAAACATGGTCTCCAACCTCAAATTCTAATGGCCGCCTACGTTTATCTGCGTAGCTTTTCTATCTACTCTGGGCCGTCAGAAGTTTCTTTTTGATAGTTTCTATCTGTCGGGAGGTCTGGTCCACTAATTCTGGGCCTATGAGGCTCCGCTCTCCTAGCTCAACCCAACACATTGGGGACCTACACTTCCTCCTATACAATGCCTCATATGGTGCCATCTATATACTGGCATGATAACTATTATTGTAGGCAAACTCCGCTAGAGGCAAGTATGTATCCCAGTTCCCTTTCATTTCTAGCACACATGCCCTCAACATGTCCTCTAGGGTTTAGATGGTTCTCTTTGTCTGTCCATCCGTCTGAGGGTGGTAGGCTGTACTAAATCTAAGTCTGGTGCCTAGAGCATCCTGTAATGATCTCCAAAAATTTGATGTGAATCTGGGATCTCTATCTGATACTATGCTCCTAGGCACACCATGTAGTCTAACTATCTCCCTGATGTACAGTTGGGCTAACTTATCTAGGGTATAAGTGGCCTTCATAGGTAGAAAATGTGCTGACTTTGTTAACCTATCCACTATTACCCATATTGCATTGTAGCTCGATGATGTCCTGGGTAAACCCATGACAAAATTCATAGCTATGCTATCCCATTTCTACTCCGAGATATCTAGGGGCTGAAGTAACCCAACTGGTTTCTGATGTTCTATTTTCACTCTCTGGCATACCAAACATCGGGAAACGTACTCTGCTATGTCTGTTTTCATCCCGGCTCACCAAAATATTCTCTTCAAATCCTGGTACATTTTATTACTGTCTGGATGGATGGTGTATCTACTCTTATGTGCCTCCTCTAAAATTTTCTCTTTGATCTTAGTGCTCTTAGGCACATACAGCCTATCCCTGTACCTCACTATGTCATCCTTAGACATATTGAACTCCTGGACACTACCCTGGGTTATTTAGTCTCTAATTTTCTTTACATAGTCGTCTACTTATTAGGCTTCTCTTATCTGATCCCTTAAGTCATTTTCTATTCGAGTCTCACTTATTAATAATTTTCCTGAACACACCTCGCAGGAGAGACTCATGTCTCTGAATCTCTCAATCAATTCCTGCTCTCGGATCATCATACAGGCCACATATATGGATTTTTTACTTAGGGCATCAGCTACCACATCAGCCTTACCAGGATGGTATTTCAATGTAAACTCATAATCTTTCAGAAATTCTAACCATCTTCGTTGCCTCATATTTAGCTCTTTCTGTTTAAATAAATACTTAAGACTCTTGTGATCGCTGTAAATTTCTATGGCTGCCCCATATAAGTAGTGTCTCCATATTTTCAAAGCAAATACCACTGCAGCTAACTCTAAGTCGTGTGTGGGGTAGTTTTCCTCATAAGATTTCAATTGTCTAAAAGCATAAGTTACCACTCGGCCTTTCTGCATAAGCACACATCCTAACGCTTTCTTAGAGGCATCACTGTACATTACAAAAGTTTCTTTAGGGTCAGGGAGTACTAGAACTGGGGCTGTGGTCAACTTTTGCTTCAACTCTTGGAAACTACTCTCACATTTCTCATTCCACACAAACGGCACATTCTTTCTAGTGAGCTGGGTCAGTGGCATCGCTATTTGAGAAAAGCCCTGAATGAACCTCCTGTAATACCCTACTAAACCTAGAAAGCTCCTGATCTCTGTCACTGTTCTAGGTCTCTCCCACTGTAATACGGCCTCTACCTTATGGGGATCTACTGCAACCCCTGCCTGGGAGATCACATGACCAAGAAACTGAACCTCAGTAAACCAGAAATCACATTTACTAAGTTTAGCATAAAACTGGTTTTCTCTCAAGGTCTTTAGGGCTAATCTAAGGTGTTGCTCATGTTCCTCTTTACTTTTCGAGTAGATAAGGATATCATCTATGAAGACTACTATGAACTTGTCTAAATATGGCCTAAAAACTCTATTCATGTAATCCATAAAAAATGCGGGTGCATTTGTCAACCTGAAAGGCATAACTAAGAATTTGTAGTGCCCGTATCTGGTTCTAAAGGATGTCTTGGAAATATCATTTGCCTTTATCCTGAGTTGATGATATCCTGACCTGAGGTCTATCTTAGAAAATATTGACGCTCCTACTAACTGATCTAGGAGGTCATTTATGTGAGGGAGAGGGTACTTATTCTTAATGGTGATTTTATTGAGTTCCCGGTAGTCTATACATAGCCTAAGGCTTCCGTCCTTCTTCTTTACAAATAGGACTGGGGCTCCTCACGGTGAGACACTAGGTCTGATGAAACCCTTTTCTAAAAGCTCCTCTATCTGTTTCTTAAGCTCTGCTAGCTCGGTGGGAGCCATTCTATACGGGGCCTTAGACACTGGACCTACCCCAGGTGCAATAGCTATCGGAAACTCAACCTCTCTCTCTAGGGGTAGTCCACTAATCTCCTTAGGAAATACCTCTAGAAACTCCCTCACTATGGGAATCTCATCAATACCCTCTTCTACCTCATCCTGGACTGAAAAGAAAACCAAATACCCCTGACAACCACGCCCTAGAGATCTTTCAACCTGGGAAGTGGTCATAATAGATAACTGAGTCCTAGTACTAGGAACAGTCCTACACTCAGGTAAAATACACCTGTGGCTACAATCTAGTGTGGCATTATTTACAGACATCCAGTTCATACCAATGATCACATCAATATCAATGAGAGGCATACAAATCAAATCAAGGGTGGTCAGGCAATGATTAAATTGGATCACACAATTCAAGCAAGCATGGGAAGTGATGGCTCAGTTTCCTATGGGGGTGGATACATGTAACTCATATGGCAATGCATGCATACTCAGACCCTACCTCTTAACACAGTCATATGATATGAAAGAGTGGCTAGCGCCCGAATCAAATAAGGCAGTTACAGAAAACTCATTTATCTTAATAATACCTTGGATCAGACTCGGGGACTGGCTAGCCTTCTGCTGTGATAGGGCAAAGACTCTACCTTGGGTCTGTGGTATGGGAGGAGGAGCCATCTCCCTCGGCTGTGTGATCTGTAGAGGGGCCTGTGGAGAAGCTTGGGTGTAATCTCTGGCTATATGCCCTGGCCTGCCACATCTAAAGCACATGTTCTACCCCGCATAGCACGGTCTGGTACCGTGATTCCTGCCACATTGGGGACATATGATCAGTGGAGCACTGCCTTTACTAGACTGAGTCCTCTTTCTCTTGCCCCTTTGGTTCCACTGGCTCTTTCCACCTCTACGGCTTGTCACTGCAGGCTGGGAACCATCTCTAGATCTCTTGGGCTCAGGGAGGGGAAGAGGTGATCTGGTGCTGGAGGTAGGCTGTATCATCCTGAGATTCATTTCTGTCATTTTGCATACTTCTACAAGAGTATTGAAGTGCCTGATTCTCTATGGCACTACCCTGTCTCGAATTTCAGGGAGCAAGCCCTTCTTTAACCTATTTGCCCTCCATTTCTCATCATCATGTCTTTGTAGGTATGAGGAATATCTGGAGAGCTCAATAAACTTTGCTACATATTGGTCCACGGACATCCCCGAAATTTGTCTAAGTAGGATAAATTTTGACTCCTTCTCATCTCTGATGGAATCAAGGAAATACTTCTTATGGAATGCCTTGAGGAATGCCTCCCAGGTGATCGGGGCATTCCTCGCTCTCAGAATAGGCTCAGTGCCCTTCCACCAGTAAATTGCTTCTTTCTGTAACTGGAATGCAGCCATCTTGGCTTTTTGCTCAGACGTGCACTCTATCACCTCAAACATCTGCTCTAACTCCATAATCCAGGCCTCAGCTTTATCTGCGTTCATCTCACCATCAAAGGTGGGAGGCCCGAATTTTTTGAATTGGGTGATCACTTTTCTTATCGAGGTTTGCTGCTCAGCGGGAGGCATCTGAGCTAGTGGAATTGGGGCAACAGCCTGTATGTGTGGCTGTGCATCTGTAGGAGTCGCCCCTGAGTGCTCGGGACAATTTGAGTGTGGAAGTGGCTGAGGAGGAGGAGGTGTAGGGCCCTGGCTATCTTTCTCAGCAAGCCATTCTTGTAACTGCATGATAACGGCCTGCTGTTGATCCAGGCGAGCCATGATACTCTATAAGGCTCCAGCAACTGGATCACTAGGCCCAGCTTTATCAACCTGAGCCACTATGAGAGGCCTACCTCTTCCTCTACCTCTACCTTGGCGCGTGTCAACCATCTTTCTGAAATATATAAGCATGCTTTAGTACATAAAAAGGACACATGCCACTGCCATACACTCAATCACCCATAAACAAGCTCATATACATCTTGGCAACTCACAAACACAAGCCACAACCCACAATGAGAGCCTGAACCTTTGCTCTGATACCAACAAATGTAACACCTTCATTCTAGCTCATACCCATCATGCCTTACATGCTCATATGAGGTATAGGAAGAATAATGTGAGATCTTCCTCATTAGATTCATACATATTCTTAACGTTGCGGCATGGTTAAAATGCATTTCAGTGTCACATGGACTGAGTGAGCTCATTCTATGCATCCTTATATTTAATTGTACCAGTACAACCCATTTCAATCTCAAAAACATGCTTTTAGCCCATGGAAACCAAAAAGTGGTATGAAACATGCATGTTCATTTTCGTCCATGCTTGGCCTTATTTTTTAGCAAAGTTTGGAAATTCATAACTAAATATAGAAAAATTGAAAACATGAACTCTTGGTCATTCTAGAAATTTTAGGATGTCTACTTCATACTAAAAATACGTAGAAGTCTAAAAATCTCACATACAATGCGTTTGACACGTGAAATCATCTGAAAGTTGGAGGGATTCCTGATACTATCACAGTTTACTGATATGAACTTCAAAAATGTCTAACTAATTCCACAAAAATCCAATGCATGCAAATGATACCACTATGGAAATATGTGGATGTTAAATAAAGAGAAAAAATATCTCCAGATTAGTTCATCAAGCCAAACTCTCAAAAATTGATAGAACAGTACCTTGGGTCTGGCAAGATAATTGATACTGGGCAGAACATTCGAAAATGCATATCTTCCTCTCTAGACCTCCAAACGAGGTGCTTCCAGTTGCTACAAGCTGTGACTGTCTAGTTTCTACCTATAAAATTTTGTAGCCATTGGACTACGTTTACCCCTCGGATGACACAATTTCCCAACTGACCAAATGAACAGTGTTTATGAAAATCTGAATTTCTGATACTAACTTTGAAAAATCATAGAAAATTCCACAGACCTCCAAATGACTTGATCTTTAACTTTCCAAAAAGCTCTAGACAAGATCTAGTCAGATGCCAAAATTCAAGGCAAGGAGAGGTCATTTGTTTAGACTTAGACATCATGGACAAATTGACCAATTTCTTATGTTAAAAGAGGGCTATTAGGGCCCAACTTGGCTTCTCCTACCTCTAAGGCTCTATGAGCACTTGGGAAAACATCAATATAGGCTATCAAATATAGCTCAAGTGTCTAACAATCCAAATTTACAAAACTCACTTTCCCACACCAACATATACACCCATGTACATAATACCAAGATTTTTCTATTCATTCCAAAACTTGTTACATCATTCAAGATAGTTCTCATTCTCATACATATACATTGAGTACATCTATTTACAAGTATTCATATGTGCTACATCATATACATCATTAGATTACATCTCTTAACTTAACTACAAAATGGTGACAACATGACTTTTTTACAATTTCTTCACCGAACTCCCTAGCTTCAAGCTTGGTGGCTCCCATCTCTTATCTCACTTAGTCCACCTAGCATGTTAGGATGGTGGAGAGGGGGAGTGAGATTCAAAGAATCTCAATAGCTCATCTCTCATTCAATCATACACAAAGCATGTAAACAAGTCTCACAATGTATGCATGGGCATATTAGCATGTGAAATCATAAGAAAAGTATTTTCAACATTTGAGTAGGCCATACATAAGAAAAGCATTTTCAACATTTGAGTAGGCCATACATAACATACAAAAGCTTGCCAAGTAAATAGATTAGCCTCGCCCACTCACTTGTGGATTTTAGAGTTGCCTCACCCATTCTTTAAGAGGTTCTTAGACTCAACCCTTACTCTTGGGAGTCAACCTCACTTTTGGGAGACTCTTTACTTTGTCTCAACTAACTTTAGGGTTCTTGGCTCATCCTCACCATGGCTAAAGGGTTGTTGGCTTTTGCATACTCAAGCAAACCAAAACAATCATATAAAACATCATTGAAATACATAAGGCATCATCATGCTAGCATACTTCTCATGGTTCAAAACATATATATACACAAGCAAGACAATGTAAGCACACATCTTATGCATGAGAGAAGGTGGAAAGAGCTACCTTATTGGCTAATCATAAGCTTTCCCTTTCAATTTGTCTCATCCCTTGTTGATTTCATAATCACCTCTAGATGAGAGTGCTTCTCTTGAGCCTAGACACACAAGAAATATGGAATTACTCTCTTAACACTTTATTCATGAAGAGAAACTAGGGTTTCTCTCTCTAGAATTCCACTAACTTTCCTTCCTCTCTCAAGCTCTTAAAAAGGAAGGCAAGGAGGAAGAAGTAAGGATATGTGAGTTTTAGTCTTCTTCAAGAGGGGTTTTCCACTCTCCCTTTTCTAGACCAAGCTTAAAACCCAACTACTTCCACAACCAAAACCATAGGAAGAGAGGGCAAGGAAAGAAGATTAATATTCTAAGAGAAAAGCCATGTAAAACCTTACCTTTTCTTGTTCTTCCTTCCTCCTTTAGGTTTCTCTCTCTCTCCTCCGCCTTTTTCTCTATCTTAGAGGGAGCTTAAATTAGTTGGAAGGAGAAGAAATGAATTGGGTCGCTTTAATAAGTCAAATCCTCTTTTTTCATGTCTTTCCGGACTAACCCTTGCTATAGCGAGCCATAACCCTCGCTACGACGAGCTCATATCAGTCCCAGACCCCTGCCTTCGCTACGGCGCGCTACGGTGAGCAACGCTCTGGTTTTTGTATGGGGTGCCCGCACTCGCTATAGCTAGAAGCATTTTCGCTATAGCGAGAAGGTACTCTCGCTATAGCTAGACCATTTCTCACTATAGCGAACAGGTACATTCGCTATAGCTAGGCTGTAGCTAGCAGACTTAGAAAATTTTCAGCCCTTCGAAAATTTTCCAGCTTCTTTTCTTTTCTTTTCTTTTCTTTCTTTTTTCTGGTTGGTACAACATTCAATTATGAGATTACAATCAAATCACAAATCAATTTAATCTAGCAAATTCCAGCCACTAAATTATTTAATTAACAAGCTAAACCTAGTCAAATTAATAAAAGAATTAAAGTTGAAATTAAAGGAAGAAGAGAAGAGAGTTTATCCAATTTGAAGAGGCAATCTTGGAGCTCAAATCTTCATCAATGGAAGCCCAATCATTAGCTAGCTACCCAGGAAATTTAAGCTCTCATGGAGAAGATGAATGGAGGAAATTTGATTAAAGAACAAGCCATTCTTGATGGATAAATGAATCAAAACTCCTTTCTATCTTTGGAGCTCATAAAAAATCAAGAGCCTTCTTCGTTCCTTTTCTCTAGTGTTAATCTCCCCCCAGACCTTAGCACATTTTTTCCTTCTTGTGGGCCCCAATCCACTTCATCACGTGAGGGTGTGTGTGCTGGAAGCTATGTGTACATGTGAAAGAACCCATGAGCGAATGAATAAGTGTATTGCTCTCTAGGAGTGACTAAAACCGAACCAAACCGACTAACAAATGGTTTGGTTTGTTTTTTTTTAAATCTAAAACTGATTAATTCAGTTTGGTTGTCGGTTCATGGCATGTTTTGTTTGGTTAAACCAAACCAAACTGACAAGTTGCCTACACTATTTTATTATAAAATATTACTCTTATTTTATTTTATTTTTTTTACTTTTCAAAACTTTTTGTCAATTTATAGGTGTTTTCTAGACTAAATAAAATAAAAATAATAAATTATAGATACATTATTATTGGTTAAAATTTAATATGGTTAAAATTTAATAAGATGCATGACATTAAAAATTAAATTCTATATATTGCAAAGAATAAAATCCTAAAAAAATATTTTTGGCTAAAAAAACATGAACTAAATCGGATCAAACCGAATAAAAATTAAACCAAATTGATTAGAATTCAAAATCGAAAAGGTCCAAAAAATTATTAAACCTACAAGGTTGGTTCGGTTTGGTTTTAGTTCAAAACCGAACTAAACCAAACTTATGAACACCCCTATTGCTCTCTGGATGGAATGAATGCTCGAGTGTGTTCTTTGGATGATTGATTCTATCCTCACATGTTCTAGCTTATGAATGGAATAAGATAATGAGTTGGATACATGAATGGATTTTGAATGGATGAGATGAAGCATGAATGGGCCCTAGATACGTGCTGGTTGAGTGTGTTAATGGAATAGATTGAATGGATTTTTGAATTGATGCTGAATCCTGTATGTATTGATACCCCCAACCTGAGTGGATTAATCCTTCATGAGAAGCATGTGCTCCTCATTTATTCTTCACGTCTTCTTCATTTCTCCTGCCCACATGTGAATAAAACCCCTATGCACATGCTTTATTAAATCTCCAGCCTCTTTATCATGTTTTAAACCTATAGCTCTTTCCTTATGTTCAGAAGCATCTTCATCTGTTGCTTCTTATTCTCTTGCCCGAGCCTCCTCACAAGCTTCTTCAACTGTTGTTCTACTCACGTGTATCCTCCACAACCCAAGCCTTGCCTCGTGTGGTAGCTCTTCCCTTCTGCACAAAACTGTGGCTTGCTCATGCTTTGTTTCTTCTCCAACTCAGCTTTCTTCTTCTCTTAAAAATGTGTAGTAGCTGCGTTTTGACCCATTAGTGTTTCTAGGTGTGAGTGACTTGCCTTATGAGAGATATGCTGCTTGTGATTTCCTACATGCATGAATAATGGGCTAGACTTGATGTGCTCTTTATTCCCTTCAAACAGAGCCTGTGTGCCAACGTGTGTAGGAGTTTCGTATTCTGGTGCTGTCTTGTGGATGAGTGTGTTGCTGCATCTATATGTGTGCAGTACATGCATTGTGAGTGCTGTAAATGGGTGAGAGCTGCTGGATGAGTGTGAGTGATCCACGTTGAAGTATTTGGAAAACGCTGTGCATGCTTAAGAGAGTGTTGTGTTAGTGAAGGAAAAGCCAGTGCATTGTGGTGCCATGTGTGCATGAGTGAGCTGAATGGAAAGTATGGTGCAAGTCCATGACTTAGAAAGCTTCCACCTCTTCTTCAAACCAATCTCTTATTCAAATGCTATTTGCCTATAAACAATTCTGCAAAAAATAATAAACAGTATTAAGTAGGATTAATTTTACAAAATTATTTAAAGGAATTTAAGCATTAAAATCAATAATTTTGTAAATTAATTCCTAAAATGTAGAAAATGGCTAATTAAAATCAAATTCCATTCAATAACATCAATTAAGCCATATTTAATTATTAAAGTGCCTAAATTAGGAGGATTAATATATATAAAGATAGCTTTTATCAAATTCTTCCACACTTAAACATTTGCTCTTCTGGGCAAAACTCAAGATCCAAGGAAAGGTTAATGGAAAAGAAATCAAAAATGAAAATGTGTAGGTCACTTAGCATAAGGAAGCTTATAACAAATCAATAACTCAACTCTCCAAGTCATATCACTTGTATCAATGCAACAAGTACCATGGCAATACACTTAACAATAATGAAATGCAACGATAGTCTCTCACTTGGAACAGTATTTATCACCTTACTCTTTAGTATTTAGGATTAAATTTTTACTCTCAAATTCCAACCTATCCAACTTTACTACCATAGGCTTGAATATTATCTACATCTCCACCACAAAAATCAAATGCTAATGAATGAATTAAAAGGTCTTTACTATGGTTGTAATGTAAGCCAAGGTATGAAACAAGTGGTAAACAAAAGAATGAAGGGAATTCAAAAAGTAAAGTGGATACTTAAAATTATCAAGAGCATCAAAAGAGAATATAGAATGGAAAGAGATGCATTTTAAGGCCCTATTTACCACAAATAAGTGTATGCACTAAAAGAACAAAAGTAGCTTTTCTTTCTTTCTCTTTTTCTTCTTTTCAATAAATTTCAAATGCTTTTCTTTTTCTTTATTTTTTTTTCAACAAAAGAATCATTCATTTTTCATTTCATTTTCATTTTCATATTTTTTTTCACTCAGCATATTTCCAAAAAGAACAAACAAATGGCCTATAGTTGATGTGAAAAATGCTCCTCCACTCACCTTAACAAGATACAATGCTCTTAAAGATTAAAAATATCCTAATCAAGGCAAGAAGAATATTTGTTTGCTTTTCGTAGCTAAAAGGCTAAGAAGAAAACATATATGGCTCAAAGGGGGTAAAGCAAATGGATAAAACACATATAAGATGGCTTTTTGGCTTTAGATAAAACAAAACAACAATGAATGCCTTAACCTTTTCATGCATGGCAAATAAAGAAATGTGGATTTGAATAAGATTTAGGCCAAGTTCTAGAATAAAAGTAAGATAGGTGGATACACACTAGAAATGAATATCCATAGGCACAAAAATCTCACAAGGTAAATTGACTATCATCAAAGTTCATTAAAGCTAAGCTAATTGCCACTTAACTTGCATTCTTAACACAAGATCAATTTTCTATCAAATTAAGATATATCAAAGCTATGATCACCTCAATACTAACAACTTCTATAAAACAATTTTTTTTTTTAATTTTCAAAAACTAAAAAGTAACACAAAACTTCAAAAATAAAACAAAAGACTAGATTACAAACCTAGAAGAATCAATTAACCAAAACAAAGCAAAATTAAAAATTTTATTGATTGCTCGCCCCCACACTTAAACATTGCATTGTCCTCAATGCCAGCACAAAATCTAATCAATAGAAAGACAATACAATATAACAAAGGAAAGGGAAAGGGTACAACTGGTAATCAGGGTGGGTCTTGAAGTTGGAGCTCGTCCTTGTCATCCTTTAGAACTCCTTCATAAAAGTGCTTGAGCCTATGTCCATTGACTTTGAATTTAGCTCCAGTCTACTCATCCAAAAGCTCAATTGCACCAAAAGGGAAAACATCATAGACTACATATGGACCCTCCCATTTAGAATACAATTTACCAAGCATAAATTTTAATCTAGACTTATAAAGTAAAACTTTTTCACCAATTTTGAAATCCTTCCTAGATATCATTCCATCATGAAATACCTTAGTCTGTTCTTTATAAATTCGAAAGTTTTTATAAGCTTCTCTTCTAATTTCTTTAAGTTCTTGCAGTTGATACTTCCTTTCAACACCGGCTTTCTTTAACTCGATATTACATTGCTTTACTGCCCAAAAAGCCCAGTGCTCTATCTTAACAGACAAGTGACAAGCTTTGCCAAATACAATCTGGTAGGGAGACATCCCAATTGGAGTCTTGAAGTAGTCCTGTAGGCCCAAAGTGCTTCATCCAAGTGCTTACTCCAATCTTTCCAGTTGGCCTGAACTGTCTTTTCCAAAATTAGCTTGATATACTTATTAGACACCTCTGCTTACCCATTGGTTTGTGGATGATAGGGTGTTGCAACTCTATGTTGGACTCCATATTTGCCAAGTAAAGTTTGAAAATTCCTATTACAGAAATGGCTTTCGTGGTCACTGATGATAGCTCTTGGAATTCCAAACCTGCAAAAGATATAAGTCCTAACCAAAGAGACAATTACACTAGAATCATTAGTCCGAGTGGCAATGGCTTCCACCCATTTCGAAACATAATCTATAGCCAGCAAAATGTAAAGATAGCCAAAAGATACAAGAAATAGACCTATAAAATCAATGCCTTACATATCAAAAACCTTATAGAATAGAATATGATATTGTGGCATCTCATTCTTACGACTTATAGTACCTGTATATTAGCATCTAACATATTGCTTACAAAACTGATATGCATTTCTAAATAATGTAGGCCAGAATAATCCAGAGTCTAAAACTTTTCTAATAATTTTCTATGGACCATAATGACCACCACATGCTAAAGTGTGACAAAAATGTAGAATAGAGGCAATCTCATGATTAGAGATGCATCTCCTAATAATTTGGTCACTACCCAACCGCCAAAGATAAAGATCATCCCAAATGTATTGTTTTGTCTCACTTTTAAACTTATCTAGTTGATGCCTATTAAGATGAGTAGGTAATGCACAGGCAACTAGATAGTTAACTATATCAGCATACTATTGCTTAGAAATAGCTAAAGCACATAAGCCATCATCAGGACAAGTGTCAGAATAAGGAAAGAGTTTACCACCAATGCCTCAATCCTACTCAAATGATTAGCAACTAAATTCTCTACACTACTCTTATCTTTAATCTCAATGTCAAAAACTTGCAGTTAAAGCATCCAGCGGATTAAGTGTGGCTTTGAATCTGGCTTCTTCATCAAGTATTTGAGTGCTGTATGGTTAGTAAAAACAATGACTTTAGTATCCAATAAATATGATCTAAACTTTTCTAAAGCAAATATAATAGCAAGAAACTCTTTCTCAGTGATAGTATAATGAGTTTGTGTAGAATCCAATGTCTTGGAAGCATAAGCTATAACATGAGACGTTTTGTTTGCTTTTTGTTCCAAAGCTGCTTTAAGTGCATAATTATAGGCATTAAAATAGAGTTCAAAAGGAAGGCTCCCATCAGGTGGCTAAATGATTGGGGATGTAGTTAATTCCTCCTTAAGCTTATCCCAAGCCAACCTGCAATCATCATTAAAAGAAAAATCACCATCCTTTTAAAGAAGTTTAGATAAAGGCAATGCAATTTTACTAAAATTCTAAATAAAATGCATATAGAACCCTGCATGCCCTAGAAATGACCTACTTTCATAGATGTGGGGTAAGGAAGGGAAGAAATAATATCTATCTTAACTTTATCAACTTTAATACCCTTATAGGATACTATGTGACCCAATACTATACCCCTGCAAACCATAAAATGACATTTTTCAAAATTAAGCACTAGGTCTTAGCAATGCATCTCTCTAGAATTCTATCCAAATTGTGTAAACAATCATCAAATGAATGCCTATATACTGTAAAATCATATATAACACTTCTTTGCATTTTTCAATAAAATCACTAAAGATAGACATCATGCATCTTTAAAAAGTCCTTGGTGTGTTACAGAGACCAAATGACATACGCCTATATGCAAAAGTGCTAAAGGGACAAGTAAAAGTAGTTTTCTCTTGATCTTCTAGAGTAATGCAAGTTTTAAAATAACTTGAAAGATTATCCAAAAAGCAATAGTGAGATTTACTAGAAAGTCTTTCAAGAATTTTTTTAATAAAAGGAAGGGGATAATGATCTTTTCTAGTAATGACATTCAGGTATCTATAATCAATACACACATGCCATCTATTTTGAACCATAGTAGGAATTGTTTCACCCTTATCATTTCTCACTATAGTAATGCCAGTTTTCTTAGGTGCTGCTTGGACAAGACACATCCACTCGCTATCAGAAATGGGATAGATTATACCTGCAGACAGTAGCTTAGATACCTCTTTTTTCATAACATTAAGAATTAGTAGGTTGAGGCATCTTTAAGGCTAGCGAACTAGATGGACTTCATCATCAAGAAGAATTCTATGCATGTACACCTTTGGGCTAACACTAGGTATATCAGCCAAGGTCTAACCAATAGCTTGTCTATACCTTCTAAAAACCTCCAAAAGCTTCTCTTCCTCTTCTAAAACAATATCACTAGCCATAATCACTGGAAGCTTTTCATCTTTCTCCAAATAAGTGTACTTGAGAGTGTCTAGTAACAGTTTGAGCTTTAAGGCAGGAGCTTGCTCAACTGAGGGTATGAATGGTTTGATCTTAATCTCTTCTATGCCAAATACTTGTTCAAACAACTCACAAACAGAGGAAACAACTTTCCCATCCTTGGGAACATCAACAGTATGAAAATCAACAAAAGAACCAACAACAGTAGTAACATCAGTATTACTACCAGATGAGCTAGTCATATAGCATCTAGTACCATTATCAGTAAGCAAGTTAAGAGTAGACATAGATGAACTAGCACAATTAATATATCTAGAAGAAATACAACATGCACATCATCTCTAGAACCAAAGGAGTGATCTAGACCAGCACAATTATCCAAATCAGTCACGTGCTAACTAATAGTAAAATCATCACTAACAGAAGAGATCATAAAATCATGATGATCAGTACATACAAGGAACTCACTATTTTTAATGAAAGCACTAATTTGCGTATATCTATCACAAATAGTGATTCTAGTACATATACAATCAAAAGAATCATCTAAGTCAGCAATGTCACAAGAATCAGTCAATAGACTATCCTTAAAATCAATACTAGTATCATCAATAAGCATGTCAATCAAATTAACACCAAATACAGAACCATGATCAGCAGAATGTCTCAAAGCATCAAAAATGTTAAAGTGAACTACATTTCCTGCAAACTCCATATATAAGGTACCTTCATGCATATTGATTACAACTTTAGTAGTTTTCAAAAAAGTCTACCTAAAATCAAAGGAGTATGTCCACTAGTCTATACTTATCATCTTCCATGTTAAGGGCATACAAATCTACAAGGAAAACTAAATCATTTACCTTTACAAGCACATCTTCAAGAACTCCCAAAGGATACACTGTGCTCTAGTTGGCTAGCTGCACCACAACTCTAGTGGGTTTTAACTCTCTTATCTTCAAAGCTGAGAACATACTTCTGAGCATCACATTGATTACAACTCCCAGGTCTAACAAAGCATCGGGGAACCCCAAGTTCCCAATGGTACAAGGAATAGAGAAATGGCTTAGATCCTTGCATTTTTCAGGTAGTGGGGGTTGAATCAAAGTAGATACACTCTTTCTAAAATTAACCTGCTCATGTCTTCTTAATTGCCTCTTGGTTGTACACATCTTCTTTAGGAACTTTGCATACTTTGGGACTCTTTAAATTAAGTCTAGAAGTGGCACATTGATTTCTACTTTCTAGGATTTCTTGCTCCTTTTGTTTTTCCTTAAACTTCTTGGTCTAAGTTACCCTATTTGGAAAGGGTAAAGGTCTCTTTAGCTCCTCATCTTTTTTTGTAGTACTTTTTAGTGCGACATGTGTTTTTTCTAACGTTGACTTATCCAATTTTGATGATTCGGAAGGTCCTAGAAGTTTTTTCCCACTTCTCAGTGTAATAGCACAAACACCATATCCTTTAGGATTCACCATAGTCTAAGAAGGTAATTGCCCTGATCCTTGTCTTTTTACCTCATTAAGAGAGGTAGCTAATTAACTAATCATATTCTCCACATTCCTATTCTGAGTTTGCATTCTATTTTCTATATTTTGCATCTTTTGTCTATGTCCAATCTTACTCTATTCCATCTTATCTAAGAGTTGCTTCATCATAAGCTCTATGTTGTTATCCATTTTAGGTTCTTCTTAGATAGGAATTGATTGTTTCATAGGTAAAAGAACTTGAGCACTTGGCCTTGTAGCAAATTTCTATTGTGAATGGCCTCTATACTTCAAGTTAGGGTGATCCCTCCAGCCAGGATTATAAGTAGTAGAATATGGATCATATCTCTATTGCCCTTGCTGCATAGGTCTGCTAGGAAAGATGGTAGAATAAGATTTAGTCTAATCATGCAACTATGGACACTGATATGTAGAATGTGTAACTAGACAACATATACCACATAATGGTCCAACCAAAGTAGTAGAAGCATATGTAACCTGTGGAGAATAATACTGAGGATAAGCATAGGTTTGAGGAGTACAAGATTGAGACTCATGAGATTTGGAATAATAGGAGAAGTCTAAGGTTTTTGTTGAGCTAAAGCAATCTAACGAACCATAAAGGATAACTCATCCAACTGACTCTCAATCCAAGTATTATACTGTGAAGTATCTAACTTATTTACTCCTCTTTCCATCTGCATTGATATAGAACTAAATTGTTGAGCATTTTGAGCCATTTTATCTATCAATTCCCATGCCCTAGTTCCGATCTACTTGGAGTAACCCCTCATAGAAGTATTAAATAAGAAGTTGTTCTATGATCTGATGGTATGGGTAGCTTGCTAATAATCTCTTGAACCTCTCCTAATATTCATAGAGTGTTTCCCTAGTCCTTTGTACTATGCCACATATCTCTTTTCTTATTAAAGCTGTTCTGGATGCAGGGAAAAATTTCTCCAAGAATAGTCTTTTCACTTGTCGTATGTAGTAATTGTACTTGAAGGAAGATAAAACAACCAGTTCTTAGTTTAACCTTCAAGTGAAAATGGAAATTCCCTGAGTTTTATCTGCTCTTCTGACACCCCTGGTGGCTTCATAGTATTGTATACCACTTAGAACCCCCTTTCCTCACCTGCCAAACCAGAGAATTTAGGTAGTAGATGTATCAAACTAGACTTCAATTCAAAATTCATATCCAAAAAAGGATAATTAATACACAAGTTCTAAAAATGCAAATTAGGAGCAGCTAACTCTTTAATTGTCTTAGCATTGAGACCCATGTTAGCATTCACATTGTCATTTTTATGTTCATGTTGACTCCTACGCCATTTCTATTTTCATTCAAATCATTTTGTGCATTCATGTTATTCACATTCATATTCAAATCCACCATTGCATTTCTTTGTTCCATCTCAACAATTGGACAAGAATGTTCACCTATATTCTCACAAGTATTAGCAAAATAAGTGTGTGAAGTGTCTTTTTCTTCCCTTTATTTTTCTTGTTTTTAACTTGTCTAGCAAAAGTCCTTTCCATTTCTGGATGAAATTCACTTAATTTTTTAGTTGAGGACCTTGTCATGTAACAAAAAACAAGTCAAAGATAAAGCAAGAACACAAAAATAAGCCACAAAAATTAAACAATTAAATCTAGAAAAATAAAAAAATCTTAAGAAAAATTCAAGAAAATACTAAAAAATTAAAAAAGTGCATTAAACATTGGAATTTGGCCTAAAAATAGTGCATCAAATAGCTAAGCTATTATTTTTGCTTAAAACACCTAAAAAATTTGGAAAACAAAATTTGAAAATTTTCTAGGCACATTAAACAAAAATTCCAACAACCAGAACAATTGACGCGTAACATGAGAATGATCAAAATCCAAGTGCAAAAGGGGGCAAAAATCAAACAAAAATAGAATAAAAATAGAGCTAAAACATTAGAAAACCTCTTCCAAATAATTAAGAACCTAAACTTTCTGGCAATAGCATTAAATTTGATGGTTATGTCATACAACCTCAAATAAAACTAGATTGATTAAGGATTTGTAGCTAATGGTACAACCTAGGTCATTTCCCAAGAAGTTTTTGCTTTTAATTATTTGTGAAAGAGTTTTCTAAGCAAGATTAAATGAAAATTGATTAGAGAGTTTTGAGTTATTAGATTTTGATTGAATTAAAGAAAAGTAACAAGAACCAAAAGCTTAAAACTAAGTATAGTTAATAACTAAAAAAGTGTGATAACTAGCCTTTAGAAAGATTCTTTAAAATTCAATTATCCTTGCTCCCTTTTTAATGTACCAAAATTGGATTTAAACTTTTGCTTCTTAGTGTATTCTTCACAAGGATTCTTGAATTACTATCCAAGACTGAATTCACTAATGTTTCAAGGACTTTGCAACCATAAGAAACCTTTGAACAATTAATTAATTGAGTTAGGAATAAGAAGATACCAAAACAAAATCTAAATGCTTATTAAAGTAGCTGAACAATCCACCTAAAAATACTAATCTACCAATTAGATTAATAAATTCCTCAAGCACAATAATTGCACAAAAATTCGAGCCACTTAATTCAATAACAATTGCACTAATTAGCCTAAAAATAAGAAGAATTTAATAGCAAATTGGACAGCCATTAATTCTAGATTTTCTATAAACACTTAGGGATCAATATTAACATTCAATTATGAGATTACAATCAAATCACAAATCATTTTAATCTAACAAATTTTAGCCACTAAATTTCCTAAGTAACAAACTAAACCTAGTTAAATTAATAAAGGAATTAAAGTTGAAATTAAAGGAAGAAGCGAAGAGAGTTTATTCGATTTGGAGAGGCAATCTTAGTGCTTAAATCTTCATCAATGGAAGCTCAATCTTCAGCTAGCTACCCAAGAAATTTAAGCTCTCATGGAGAAGATGAATGAAGAAAATTTGATCGAAGAACAAGCCATTCTTGATGGATGAATAAATCGAATTTCCCTTCTATCTTTAGAGCTCGTAAAAAATTGAAAGCCTTCTTCATTTCTTTTCTCTTTTGTTAATCTCCCCCTAGACCTTAGCAAGTTTTTTTTTTCCTTCTTATGGGCCCCAATCCACTTCATCACATGAGGGTGTGTGTATGTGAAAGAACCCGTGAGTGAATGAATGAGTGTATTGCTCTCTGGATGGAATGCCCAAGTGTGTTCTTTGGATGATTGATTCTACCTTCATATGTTCTAGCTTATGAATGGAATAAGATGATGCGTTGGATATGTGAATGGATTCTAAATGGATGAGATGAAGTGTGAATGGGCCTTAGATACGTGCTGGCTGAGTGTGTTAATAGAATGGATTGAATGGATTTTTGAATTGATACTGAATCCTATATGTATTGATGCCCCCACCCGAGTGCATTAATCCTTCATGAGAAGCATGTGCTCCTAATTTATTCTTCACATGTCTTCCTCATTTCTCCTGCCCACGTGTGAATAAAACTCCCATTCACATGTTCATTAAATCTCTAGCCTCTTCATCACGTTTTAAACTCATAGCTCTTCCTTTTTACTCATAAGCTTCTTCATCCATTACTTCTTATTCCCTTGCCCTAACCTCCTCACAAACTTCTTTAACTATTGTTTTGCTCACGTGTATCCTCCACAACCCAAGCCTTGCCTTGTGTGGTAGCTCTTCTCTTCGACACAAAACTGTGGCTTGCTCATGCACTATTTCTTCTTTAGCTTGGCTCCCTTCTTCTCTCAAAAACGTGTAGCAGTTACTCCTTGACCCGTGAGTGTTTTTAGGTGTGAGTGACTTGCCCTATGAGAGATGTGCTGCTTATGATTTCCTACATGCATGAATGATGGGCTGGACTTGATGTGCTCTTTATTCCCCTCAAATAGAGCCTGTGTGCCAATGTGTGCAGGTGCAGTACATGCATTTTGAGTGCTATAAATGGGTAAGAGTTGCTAGATGGGTGTGAGTGATCCACATGGAAGTAGTTGGAAAATGTAGTGCATGCTTAAGAAAGTGCTATGTTAGTGAACGAAGAGCTGATGCATTGTGGTGCCATGTGTGCATGAGTGAGCTGAATGGAAAGTATGGTGCAAGTCCATGTCTTGGAAAGCTTCCACCTCTTCTCCAAACTAATCTCCTATTCAAATGATATTTGCCAATAAAAAATTTCATAAAAATTAATAAACAGTATTAAGTAGGATTAATTTTACAAATTATTTAAAGGAATTTAACCATTAAAATCAATAATTTTGTAAATTAATTCTTAAAATATGGAAAATGGCTAATTAAAATCAAATTCCATTCAATTACATCCATTAAGCCATATTTAATTATTAAAGTTCTTAAATTAGGAGGATTAATATATATATAAATAGCTTTCATCAATTCTAAGAATCCAAATAGCTCTTACCTTTTTCAAACATACATAATGGATACATTTTCAAGCCAAAGAATATGTGCATGAAGATTAAGCTACTAGTAACCATACATAAAATAATTTCCATATTCAAGAAGCTTATACATATCATATATTAGTTGTCAAGGGCATTGGTTTAGCCTCACCCCTTTTCCTTAGGACTTTTAGACTTGCCTCATCTATTTTCAAGGGACTTTTTGACCAAGTCTCACTATTCTTGAGACTGTTGGCTATTTCACCTAATCCTAGAGACTTTTGGCTTATCATCACCCTTGCTATGGGACTTTTGGCTTCACCGTACCTATTCAAGCTAAAACACATTCATAAAACATATTTCAAGAACATCATGGTACCATGGTATGTAGAAAATAGCTAGAAACATCTCTTATGGCATAAACATACATACACGCATCCAAAGACAAGAAAAAAACTAAGAATGTATGAGAGAAAGGTTAGAAAGCTATCTTGAATGTAAAAACACAAGCTTTTTTTCCTTGATTACTCTTTCCCTCTTTCAGTCACACACTTACAAGTGGATGAAACTTGATTCCTTTGGCCTAAACACATTAAAAGGGATCCAATTACATTCTTGAAATAATCTCTAGTACCACACACACTTTAGGGAAGCCTACTTGCTCATCTAGTTCAATTATGGTTCCATACAAGACTTAAGGAAGCAACCATAAGAATTCATGATTTTGGCTCCATTTCCTCCTTCAATCTATGATTCTTGACTCCATTGAGATTTCTTAGAGCCATCACACAATCATTTTGAGGAGCCTAACTATATGTTACTTTTTTATGTCACATTATGGAACCTACATTTCCAACTCTTAATCCATCGCTTCTAATTTTTTTCCAAAGCTTCTTTTGGTATTCTTCCATCATATATAGTCCCAATCTAAGTTTAGAAAATTTTAAAACATTCTCTACATGCCTATGATGGTCTTGGCCGAGACACCCCTCAAAGAAAGGACCCATGGACTTTGCTTTGCTTTCTTGAAGGGAATGACACTTGGGAGGCTTCCTAGAGGTCTAATGTATTCATACAAGGTCTTACATAAGCTAGAACATCTTTGGGGAAAATCAAAGTTTACCATTTGTCTAAGAATCCCTAAGTTCTCATTCTTGAAATCTAAGGCTCCCTTTTTGGTTTCAATTGCCTAGTCTTAATTCTCACCTTCTAAGACCCTTAATTCCACCTTAATATGATCAGAATTAATCTCCTATAGAATGGGCCTTAAGCTGAACAAAATTATCATGAAGGAAGCAAGCAAGGAGAAGCAACAAAACCATAGTTTCTTACCTAGATTTAATGCCCTTTCAAGTGCTTTCTCCTTTGCTATAGCCTCTCCTTCAAATTATAATTTCCTCCCTCTAAACCAGACCCAAAATAGCTCCATATAAGTCATCAAAACCATAAAAAGAAAGAGAGATGGAGGAGAATATCTTTTGTAAAGGATGGACCATAAAATCTCACCCTTTTTCGTACATTTTCTTGAATTTTTTCTTCCTCTTCTTCCTCCTTCTTGGTGCATTATTCTTGGCTAAGTTTTCTCTCTATTTTGGGTAGAAGAAAGGTCAATTAAATGGAAAGGAGAGAAGGGACGTGCTTTATAAAGCCTAAGAGTCACTTTAACAATATTTTACTTTTGCATTTTAGTCCCTATTATTAGCTTTTGTCATTTAAGCTCAATTCAATTCCTTTTCAAAATCCATCTCTTCTATCATAATATTTGGGCTCTTAATCTTACAAATTGGCTTTAGAATCACTCAATTTGGATTTAAAACCATTTCGAATCATTCGGTTAGTCAATGGCCAAAATTCCTCATCGGAAGGGTTTCAATTGTTTTGAGGGTTTCCATGATCTTCAGAGCCTCTGAGAACTCCAAAAAGCTTAAATTTTTTGTTTAAAAGCCCCTTGTTGAGTTTTCTAAAATTGCTAAAAATTACAAAAATGTCCCAACTTTCTTTCATAAACTTTTCTAGCTCATCTAGCTCAAGTTTCTGGGCATCTTAGGTCTCAAATCCTTATTTTTCATTATTTAGAATTTTATCCTAATTTTAGTTAATTTCAAATCATTTATTTTAGGGGACTTGCTTTTAAAACTAGCTCATTTTTGTTGTTTTTCGTAAAACTGGACATTACATTTTAAAAAGCCAAAAAGGTAAAATTAACACACTTTTTAACTTTTCATTTTAGTCTATAAATCATGGTTTATCCATTTGGCCTTATTTCAACTTCTTTTTAAGAATCATATTTTCAATCATAAAATATAGAATCTCTAAATTATAAATTGCCTTTGGTTTCACTAAAATTAAGTTTGAAACTATTCCGAACAATTCGGTCAAAATTTCGGTTAGCCTTTTGTCGAAATCATTCATCAGAAGGGTTTTAACTATTCTAGGGATTCCCATAGTTCTAAGGGCCTCTGAAAACCTCAAAAAGTTTAAATATTTTGTTTAAAAAGCCATTCTGTGAGTTTTTCAAAGTTTTCAAAAATTACGAAAATGCCCTAACTTATTTTCACAAATTTTCTTAACTCTTTTGGCTTAGATTTCTGGGTATCTTAAGCCTCTAATCCTCATTTTTCATTATTTAAAATTTTATCTTGATTTTATTTGGTTCTATTTATAGGACTTTCTTTTATAATCGGTTCATTTCTATCATTTTTATGAAAACCAAATGTTATAGATCACTAGTTGAATCGATTTGAGCTTTTTGATATTTAGCAAAACTTACAATGTTGTAGCTTAAACCTTGGTCCCTTCAGCATGGTTGGCATGCCTTCTCCACTAAGCTAGAAAGCAACTTCAGTTATAATGTGCAATATTTAATATATAACATTTATTATAGTTCTATTTTAGTAAAGCAAAATAATCAACAATTGATTCTTTACCATTGGCAATGATAAATAATATCTTTTCCATTACACTATTATTACTATGTTATCTATAATTGCAAAATTTTTAATATTATAGATGAGAAACAAAAATAAAGTTTACATAATTTTTATCAAAATTATGTAAATATATTTTAAACAAATTAAAAATTATGTTATATTTGATTTATTTTTATGTATAATTAGTTATAACATATTTCAAAATTTATTAATATTTACTTATTATTTATTATCTTAAAATTTTAATATATAAAATTATATATATATAATTATTACTGGTTCAACTGTCGTGAACCAGTGACTTCACAAATTCATTGACTAGTATGATCTTAAAAATATTATATTGAACTCGTGGTTCTCAACTTTCTCTTTCCTTCTAGTGAAAATTTCTTCAAGGATTGGCAAACTCCAATACCATCTCAAGCATTGCAATCCATAGTAGGACCTATCTTCTTGATCAAATAATTTGAAAAATTTTAAGATCTTGTCTTTCTAAAGTCATGTATTTTGGACTTTATAGATAGCTAAAGATCAACTAATGTATTTAAAATATTATAGTTCATGTACCTACATTATGGTTTATGTATCTAAGTAAACGTGATTTAAGTATGGAATATTTATTAGGGTTATGGATATGGTAAGGCTATAAATATCTATGTACTAATTGATTTAATACGAAGCAAGCAAATGAAATAAAAGTGAATTCAACCAAATTTCCTCTGCTATAAAATAGTTCTACCTCCTTATTTTAACAAATTGGTATTAGAACTTAGAAGTAATCAACACTTCCCAAGGGGCATGAAGTTGTTGGAGTCAAATGGGTCTTCAATAACGACAAAAATGCTAAAGAGGTGGAGTGAAGAAATACAATGCAAGACTTGTTGCTAAAAGCTAAAAACAAAAACATGAGGTTGATTATGATGAAGTCTTTCCACTCATCACTCACATGGAGAGCAATCTGTTTATTCATCTCCTTGGTGGCTCAAATGAAGTTAAAAATATGTCAATTTAATGAGAAGTTAGCTTTTCTTAATGACCATTTGGAAGAAGTCTATATTGAACAACCTATGGACTATACAGTCCAAGGGCATAAAGATAAATGTCTAATTAAGAGGCATCCGTTATAGACAATATTAAGATTAATCAAGACTTATAAATAAAAAGCCCAACAAATTTAATTAAGATAAAAATTATCATATAATTAAATCAAAACTAAGAAAAAAATGAAAAAAAAAAGTTAAAACATAATAAATATTAAAAGCTGGAATTAATGAACAAAATATGCATCTTACTTTGAGCCTTGCAAGCTTTGAAAAACCAACTTCTTTCAAAGTAGAGAAAAGAAAAAACTTAAGATGCTGTCCTATTGAATTTAAGAGACAAAATTTCTCTTTCATGTTGCTGCAACTACACCAAATATTTGCTCCTATTTTTGGTGAGAATTGACTGAATATTTTGCTACATATGGTAATTTTTTGGTGGGATATTTTGCATAAGAAGCGTTAGAATAGGTGGTACTGCAGTGTATAAATATGGATAGAGAGAAAAGAGGGAATGAGATTAGGATGCAAATTTACTCAAGTTGGCATGGGAAAATGACACAGTGAAGTTAGAGAGATCCAATCCATTTAAGCATCCAATGCTCCGAGCCATGCCACGTCGCTGAGGGCCACCCGAAATGCAAACAAAGCATTTCATTAAATTGAAGTGCAGCTTTTGAAATGCTACATTTCAATTTAATGGAATGCTTTGTTTCATTTTTTTTTAAAGAATTTGTAGTAAGTTCTTATGCTTTCATTTCAAAACTCAGTTCACTTAATTACTATAGGAATGTATTCGATTTAGAATATAAACCATAAAAGAAAATACGTCATAAGAATACCACTTATAGTACCTATTATCTAAAGAAGAATTCTTCTAGTAATATCAGCCATTTATCCTAGTTTCTTCCACATTTCATCAAGTAGTCATGTTAGACACATAAACAGATGTAGATAATTATGAAATGATATCCTTCCAAATGGGATAAGAAAATTCCTAATATGTATATATATATTTACAATTCCCATAATTTGAAAAAAATAACTAAAAAATAAATTAACAAATACAAAAATGAGTCATAAGCCCCATAGAGACTAGTACAATTCAATTCAACATTTTTTTCTTTTGGATTTGATATCTGTATAGGAACAAGATTGCAACACGTGGCGACACGTGGCCCCCTTCTCTCCCCAATGCTGCGTTGTGAAGGGTAATATCTAAACATACTTTTGCATATCCATTCCCGTTGTAGATGCTTTGTTTCATAGGAGACGCTGAAGGTATTTGGCGCCAAAGTTTCTTCATGCAATATATTTATTCTTGATAAATCATTCATTGGAAAAAAAATGATTGACTAACAATAAAGATAATGGAATATTATTATGCTATATTCTTTTAAAATTATTATTGTCTACAAGAATTTGTTTATGACTGAGATAGCAATTGGGCTTTCATGAGTTATGCTTTTCTTCGCCATTGAATCCTTGGCTTTTTGAGCTAAATCCTATTATTTAAAAATAAAAATAAAAAAATCTCTGTTCATACATAATATTACATTGATATCCTATAGATGTGATAAAAGTTAAGACAAATGGTTTTGACTTTCGCGTGAATTTTTTTTAAATAGATTTGGATGAAAGTCAGAATCAATGACTCCAACTTTCACACAATCAATTTTTCTATTTGTTTTAGTAAAAAGTGAATGTCGGAACCATAGGTTTCCAACATCTACTTTTAATTTTATTTTAATAAAAAATGGATGTAAGTTTTGCATCCAATTATCACTATTTTTTTCTAATAAACTGCCATGCATGCAGTGGAATTGCATGCATTGTAGACATGTAGGCAAATCTTGCATATTGCAAGCTAGGCTTGTAGCATTGTCAAAGTTAGGGTCTTTTGACCCTGACTTGATGACACTAGACTCAATTAAAATTGAGTCTAAAGCAAATCGTTCATCCATCTCCCCCCCCCCCCCCTCCACATAACAATAAAATGTTTCCTCTTCTCTTATAAATGAAACCTTCTCTCTTCTTTAGTCTCTTACATTATACACTTCACTTATATTTTTTTCTCTTTTTTTCTATCTTTATTATGTTGGTATTTATTTTTTGTATTATATTTAGTTTCTTTACATTTATTTTTTCTATATTAATTATGATTGTTGTAAATTTTATAGTTATATCTATTTTGTTTACATTATGTTTATATTTATCTTGGTTATATATATATATATTGTTGTTATATTTATTTAGTGGCATTTAATATTTGCTTATATATATTTTGCTTACATATAACATTATGTTATATTTAATATGTTTGTATTAATTATCTTTTTGTTCAATATATTCTTTTGCATTTTTTATTTAATTAGTTTGAATTTAATTTGCATTTATTTTCTATGTTATATTTATTTTCTTTACACTTATTTTTTCTGGCTATATTTAATATCTTTGCATCTATTTTTTATGTCTTATATTTATGCTATTTGCATTTATTTTGTTGTTGTATGTAACTTTTTTGTGGTTATATCTATTTTATTTACATTGTATTTATATTTATTTTGGTAACATTTATTTCTTTGTTATGTAATTACTAAGCATGCACTTTTATTTTGTGTTATATTTATTTTCTTTGCTATTATTTTTTGTTATCTTTATATAGTTTGCTTTTAGTGTCTTTGATAAATTTATTTTATTTGCACATATTTTATGGTAATATTTATTTTGTTGGAGTTTATTTTTGTCTTATATTTGTTTTGTTTGCAAATGTTATTATAGGAAAAAATAATGACTAATAAAAGTGAAATTGTATATATTTGCAAATAGATAAATTTTTTATATTTGAATACGCTAAAGTGAAGATAATGAGAGTTGATTCAAATATCGCTCTAGAGAGGTTGAACCAGGTGGTTAGGCAAAAGTTATGATTTTTCCCAAATCAGTTTGTATCGAAGTTAGTAAATAGGTATCTGGTGTCATTAAATCTAACATGGTACCAAACATATAACTTAGAAGATGATTTTAATGTGCAAGAGATGTAGCAAGTAAACTAGCAGTTCCCATTCTAATTAACTAGGGCAGAGTTATATGCATGTATCTTAACTAATCAAGTTGATTTGAATGTTAAATCACAATCAGAGGAGGACCATGTTGCATACACACTTTCATCTACTAGTAATATCCATGAGCCAATATAATAAGTATCTCTGTTTAGTGCATATCTTAGAGACATTCAACCATTTGATTCACAGGCTATTTATTGACAACAATATAACATCTTTCCAATGGATCACACATTTCAGCTAAGTTCATCTAATCAAACAATTGGTAATACTCTATCTCAATCTCCCATAATTGTGATAGAAGATTTAATGGATGAATTTAAGGATGAGGGTGAATATAACTCTGTCATCTCTGATGATTATGATAATGATGACAAAGATGACAATAAATCCAATAAAGAAACCAACAATGGTGGGATGGTCTGGTGGAGCTTGTAGTGAATAAAATTCTAAGTGAATATAATGAGTCAGCAATTTCTTTCTTCTTATAGGTTAATACATAAGCAACAAGTGGTGCTGAGTTCCCTAGAAAAGGGATTTCTTATAAATCTCAACGACAACCAAGAATTACATATAGGCATATAGTATGTAAATATAAAAGCACTATGCTGTGCAGTTAAACTATACTCCATTTGAGTACACCACACACTATGTTTACCATTATTTTGCAAGAAATGAATAATATTAATGTATTAACTAGGTCACAGTTGTAGTTAGAGGGTTAAAGTATGTAGAAAAGCAAAAAGAACACATTGGGAGATTATAAAGTACGAGGGGCTACACACCTGTCTTTCTGTGATATTATCCTAAGATTACCCAAAGTTAGATTCTGATGTTATATCATTATGTATTATGGTAATAGGGACTGAACAGCTAGAGGTGAAAGTTTCTCAAATTATTGAGAGAATTTAAAATTTGTTTGGCTACACGGTTTCTTATAGAAAGACATAAAAGGAAAAATACTAAGCCCTTACCCTTGCTTTTGGTAAATGGGAGAACCCGTATGCTTTGTTGCCTAAATGGTTAATTGCTATTCAGCATTTCTTGCCTTACTCAGTTGTAAATTTCTCAAACAATCAATGTCAACAAAATAGTTATGATAGGCAGCTTGTGGAGATGTTTTATCGAGTATTTTGGGCATTTAACTATGCATTAATGTATTTGAACATCTTAAACTGATTGTCCAGGTCGATAGGACATTCTTGTATAAAAAATACAAAGGTACAGGAAGGTTGTGCCCCTTACAATTGCTATAGTGGGGGGAGAAACCCAAGGAGCTTGGTCTTGGTTCGATTTTAATCTTCAGATAAGTGTCATCAAGAAAAGAATAAGGATTTTCTTAATATCAAATAGGTATCCTTCCATTTTATTTGCTGTCCCTGATAGGTTAGATTACAACCATTATATGGACATTATGTTTTCTGTCTTTAAAATGTGGTTTACAACTTGCACAAAGCACATGAGATGAATTGGATAGAGGAGAAATTCATTAATATTAGATATGCATATGAGTGTCATGTTGTTAATGAGAAATTGGTCGAGTTAGCAATTTTACATGGTCCAATGACTGCTTAGATAGCCAATATTCCTAAGAAGCAATGATTGTAAGTCTACGACATAAAAGGCTGATGCTATGCTCACATGTCAATAAACCTGGTTGAAACAATGAATGGTATCCTTAAAGGTGTCAGGAGTTTGCTTATAACTGGCCTTGCAAAAGCAACCATATACAGGTTAAATAGATACTTTGTCAAACGGGTTCCACAGGTGCATGCACAACTAGTGGTTGGCCAGGTATTTTGTGAGACTCTATACAAGAAGTTGGTTCCAATTACACAAGCTGCCTTTGCATGTGTTGTTTGAGAGTTTAACATAAGAGCAATATTCTTTTGATTGTATGTGATGGTACTAGATACATACTCAACGGTGAATCCACCATACAAGTGGTGCCACTGGTTTCACAATAAATTTAAAGTTTTTGTAGCCATTGTTATTTCTTTTTACTTATTACATAACATCTCATTATTTAATAATGTATCTTTTTTTCCAAGCCAATATTGCTGATGATCTTTATAGGCTGAGCATTATTGACCCTCCATCGATGGAGTATCATAAGTTCCAAGAGAAGGTAAGCTAAGACCAAATGAGTATCTTACTTGCTCTAGAGGAACAATGTTTCACAATGGCTTCTCAGCCTACTCTACCATGCATCTAATTTACCATAATTAGAAATTTCAAAGGATAGGCTAGACAAGAGGTGTGATGGTTATATCTTAGCCTAGTTGCCCATTGTCACAGAGGATAAACCATGTTATATCAGCACTAGTGCAGTGACATCGTTTATACCAGTTAGAAGTGCAATGATGCAATAAGATGTTGGCACTATTGGTCCATCTTTTTCTATGCTAGCTAGCCAATATACTGACTTTTGAGGTGTAGGTCCCTACTATTATGTGTCCCATCATTGTTGTTGCAATTTAGATCTCCCAATCCCATCCACTTTAGGTTATTCATGTCATTATTTGATGATCAAAATGTTTTTGATGTTGAGTGCAGTGGTCAATTTTTTGAAACTGGGAGATTGTCACATTAAGGGTTTGTTACCCCACAGCAACCAATTCAACTATTTTCTTTTCTTATATTTGATTTAAATTCTCTACCAATTGATCTTGTTAATAACCCACTGAATTAAGAATATGAAGAGCCTATAAATTGAGAGCAATTGCAACGTGAAAAAGTGAAGAGCTTATTGTGGTACTGGCAACCACTACTTTTGATATGCATGATTGAATAAATTATTATTATTATTTTGTATATTATTGTAAATAACTTCAGTAATATTAATCCAGTTTATCTCATACTTAGAAACATATTATATTGTTATTAATTTCTACCGTGATAATTCATATTTTTAACTATATTTTTATACATTTTTTTCATTTTTTCTTATCTTAATTTATATTTTATTGAATACCTTAATAATTATTTTTTTATTACTACTTCATTAATAATTCTAGTATTTACTATCTACCTAAATGTATTAATTAATTATTACATAACTAATATTTATTATATATAACATTAATGAATGAAGGATAATTTAAAACAAATTAATTAATAACTCTAATTAACTAATTATATAATCATTATTAATTTTTAATTATTCACTCACCCATTAAATAAATTAATGATAACTAATTTTAACTAATTAATCATAAAATGACCATTACTTATTAATTACAAAAAATAAACAAAAAATAACAAATTTTAACTACTTAATTATATAATAATCATTACCTAATTATATAGTGATCATTGGCTAATCATTCATTAATCGTTATCTCTTCATTACAGCACATAAATCAAAATTTTCTTCTTAAAAATCATGCCATACCAAAGTTGGGTTGATAGGTCTGACTTTGACCAATTTGTGAGATTTTAGAGGTAATATTTTTTCAAACATGGATTTGACTAAATAATTAATAAAAAAATCCTAATAAAAAGGTTGTATCCTTTTTATTAGAAAATCTTACTACATCTTGTATAGTGACAAAACTTCTAGTGTTTTTAATTTTTCTTAGTTTAAAGTTTAATATAAAAAATAAAATTATTATTTTAAAAAAAAAATTTAACTATGAAAAAAATCATACTTTAAAATTTTCAACCATACACAGTTAAATTCGTGCTCAGAGGAGCGTATGGCTATTGGGGAGGTCATTTTTGAGAAAATTCATGCATTGAATGAAGAACGTAGGGAGTGAAGAACTCTCCCGTACTGTTGTACCTTTCTTGAACTCGCTCATCAAGCTAATCAGTAGTCTGCCTTCTAGGGCAAATCTCCACTCTTAAGCAAAACGCAAATCTCTTCTAAGCCTTTCGTCAGCTTAACTAAACTCCAATGATCAATCTCTCTCTTAGCAATGATCTGTCTAGGGCCATTTGAACTAAGCTAATAACTTTTCCTTTCCTTTGCCCTTTTTCATCTATCTATCTCGGCTAGTGAATTGATTAAAGAAGGGCTTGGCGAAGCTTTGCTTCTGCCAAGGTAGAGGCACGTGATCAAAGCCAAGAGGCTTTTAACTGTGTTCAACATAATATTGGGCTTCACTTGTTAGCTAAATAGTGAGGAAGGCTCATGTATTCTTTTTTCCCCTGATAATGGTGGACCAATACATGAGGAATTCCCAACAGATCTTCCTACTCTTGGAATGGGTTCATCGTATTTGGGCCTCGGTGAAGATTTATTGGGCCAAGAGCTCTCTTTTACTTTTCATTCATCCCCACAAAAGTTGTATGCTGATGACTTCTCGGACCACCAAACTTCTCTTAGTCCATCGTCTTCTTCACACGAGCCGAACAGGAAAACGCTGCTGCTGCTCCAGTATTGTGCAAAGCTCTCCTCGGACGACGAAAACAGGGAAGATAATGTGAAGGAAAATGACAGGGCTATCGTCCTCAAAAGAGAACCATCTTATGAAATTGTTATTGTGGGTGAGTTGAAAAAGTTAGCCTTAAGCGTTCTCCAGACTCTGATCTACCTCGCATGAAACCTTTTGGTATTTCGATTTAAGGGGTAGGGCCGATTTTGTTTTTGGGAGAAGTGGAGGTTAGAAGCAACGACTCTTCTATCTCAACTATCTACAAGAAAAGCCCCCAATCAGTAAATGGCAGAAGGGGGAAGACAGGCAAATCCACTAGAGGTGGGGGAAGAAAAGCAACAAGACTAGGGGACATCCTAATTTAGGAAGGCTAGTTTAGTGTCCGAGATGCCAGTTTACGTGAGTGGAATAAGTCTGACTCCGGTAATGTTCCTCCAGTGTTTGGCTTTAATAACTCAAAATTTGATAGGGCTAGTCGCTATCCTGAAAGAGTTACTGGGACGCCGTGAGTCTTTTATCGAAGAACTAGTAAGGTTTGGGCGTGGCTTTGACAGGTAAATCTCTGAAAGGAGATACACAAGAAATTTAAATTTGGTTTTTCCTATAAAGGCCAGAATGAACAATAAAAAAAAAAAAAAAAATCATCAGAAGTGGAGTCCCTGGCTTTTTCTGGTGGTTTGGCTCTTTGACGGCAAGCAAAAGTGAAGGTTGATGTTCTGCTTTTGACAAAAATATTTATTCATGTCTCTATTTGTGAAGGCTTGGGGAATGTTGCAGATTTATTAACTTTCATATATGGTCTACCAAGAGGCGTAGAAAGGAATGAATTTTGACAGAAGTTAAAGAGTCTTGATCCTCGTTCAAGTATGCCTTCGTTTTCGCATTGATGATTTCAATGATTTTTCATTTTGGTAAAACACGGAGGACGGATGAGGCCTCCCAATAGTTTTGCCAATTTTCAAGACTTTATGGATAATAGGCAATGGACCGATAACCAAGTGGAGATTGACGATAACTTTGTGCACTTCTACTCGGAATTGTTTTCTTCTATTAAACCACGAGATTTCTCTGGAGTTTAGCTTTGTTAACCCAATGGTATCTAATGAAGATAATGAATTGTTGCTAAAGCATCTAACTACAATGTAAATTAGATATGCTATTTTTAATCCAGGGGCGTTAAAAGCGCTTGGCCCTAATGTATTTTCAAAGAGCTTTTATTAACATGCCTGAAATACAATTGGAGAACACCTCAATCTTTTTGCCAAGTAATTTTTTTTCTTATGACATTTCCATGACCATTCTCAATTCTACAAACCCTGTGATGATCCCAAAGGTTGATATTCCTGAAACAGTAGGCAATTTCATGCTTGCAACTTTTTATATAGGGTTATCTCCAAAATTATTGCCACAAGAATGAAGAGTATGTCAGGGAAGATCAGTATTAAAAGCCGAAGAGCCTTTGTCCCTAGTAGATTAATACAAGATAACATTTTTATCATCCATGAAGCTTTTCATTATTTGAAGGCTAAAAATGGGAGGAAACAAACATGAATTGGCTATGAAATTAGATATGAATAAAGCTTACGATGGAGTGGAGTTGTGATTTATTGTATCAAGTCTTTCAAAAAAACTGGGTGTTTGTGAAGCATGGGTTTCAAAGGTTATGGATTATGTAGCTTTGGTTGTGCAAGTCAGTTACATGATCCAATTGTTGGTGGGGGTTGTGCTCTGCTATGCTACATAATGCGTAGCAAGGCCCATGCCAAACCCAAGCAGCCTTGCAAATAACATTAGGAACAAGCTTTCCACCAAAAAGTTGTTAAGTAGTGCATTCACCTATTGGTTGACAAGCTAGGCAAGGTCTATAGGATTGTGCCTAATGTGTTATTCACTTCTTGTTGTGAAGGGGCCATGGTTTGGTAGAAACTTGTATGAGATTATGAAAAGGTTTATTGAGGATCAATCCACATCAAGGTCATAAATGCATTCTTTATTATTATGTCTTGAAGCTTGCTTCCACATGTCCAAGTCAATCTTAGGGTATGTAGAAGGGTCTTTCTTGTACTTCTACAACATTGTAGTGTCAAAATTCTCCTAAACAAACACAATTAGAAAATAATTACAATTAATGGCTAAATTATTTACAAATACAATCAGCCATAAATCAAATGCATCCAGTTACAACAAATTTCTTGAAGTAGTTAGATGCATACTGATCCATTGCCTTTAACTTATGTGTCTTGTATACTTCATGGTACGATACAATACTCTTTAGGTCATTGATGCAAAATAAATAAATAAATGAAATAAAATACTAAAATTGTAGTTTGGATATATTTTAATTTATTAGTTCTAGAAAGCATTTAAAATATTTCTTTTTTTAATCTTTTTGTTAGTTTTTAATTATTTTTAACATTAGACATTTGACTTTAAATAGGATTAGGAGAATTCGGATTAGAGTTTTATAAATATAAGTCTTTACAATTGTATTTAGAAGAACCTAGACTTGATTGATAATAAAGTACTTTCAGAATATCTACATCTTTTCCCCTCATCTTCCTTTTCTCATTTATTTCTTCTATTATCTCTCCCTTTTCTTCTATCTTCTCCTCCTTTTCTCTCTTGTCTTACATCTATTTTCTCCATTTTCTTCTTTGTTCTAATATCTCTTCTTACTCTTTTCCTTACGTGTGTTACATCAATTTGGTATTAGAGTTGGTTTTGTGAGTGTCCAAACATTCATCGAAAAAACATAATAGACATTGTCTGTACCAAAAATCACCCTTCTTGACATCAGATCATCATACCACCACCATCATCAAGTTTACTATGTCGAACGCAGCTCATCCACCAAGACTCGTCATTGGCTGTCATCCCACATGCCGGAATGCACTAGAGACAACCTCTACGCATGGGCGTCACGCACCCTTATGTCATCCTGCAACTATTTGTTTCATATTTTCAGCCTTGTTTTGTATAGTTCCTTTTGTTTTAGCCCTTCCTACACCCAAGGAGCATCATCGAAGAGTATAATTTGGGGTAAAATATTATCTTGGCCTTTTTAAGTCATGTCATTTGTATGACCATCCATAACCTACTCGATAAGTAAGATCATTTTAACTACAAACTTACCAACCTACAAACCACCATGATTAAGAGACACAACAATCTTGAGGCTCGCCTTGAATAGTTCAATAGGACTCAAAAGGAACTTATAGACCAAATAGACTGTAGTCGTGAGGAAAACCATCACAAGTTTAAAGAGGTTATGGATGCAATTTGGGCATTAAATAGATATAACTTGGGTAAGAATACAGAAGGTAGACCTAGAAATCCCATGGAAAAAGAAGAATTAAACGCAAAAGGTGAATATAGGATTCCATTCAATAACTAGAGTGTAAGGAATAATAGACCGCACCTTCATGGAATATCTAATTTCCAACTCAAGTATGTTGATGACCAATGGAATGATCAAGATACAATTGGACACTATACAGTATGAGTCACCTTATGGATAAGTTCAGGAAGCCTTTAGGAGAGAATACCACCATGATGATATCACAAAAAAAGTTAAGGTTGAGGCTCTTAAGTTTGATGGAAGGTTAGACCTAGCTACATTTCTGGATTGGCTGGCTAACATGAAAGAGTACCTTGAATGGTACAATATGGGTGATATTCAACATGTTGAATTTACAAAGATGAAGCTTGTAGGGTCTGCTAAGAAGTATTGGTAGAATGTTCAAGTGAACCTAAAGCATCTAGGTCAATCTTTGGTACAGGCTTAGACCGAAATGAAGCTAAAGTTGAAAGAAAAATATGTCCTAACACACTCCAAGTGCTAAATATTCAATCAATTGCTCAATTTAAGGTATACTTCTACTGTATCTAATTATATGGGCCGATTTGATAACCTTTTGATTAGGTATGGCATACAAGAAGAATCGTAGATAACAGTTATGAGGTTTATTAATAGTTTATTATTGGACATATAGGAAAAACTTAAGTTGAATGTCCTTGACTCCTTAGAGGAAGCTCACTATAAAGCCTTAAAGGTAGAAACTTTATTACGGTATCCATCTCCTAGATGTGCTGAATGCAGCAGGAGCATCCCTAAAGACAAACACTCAAGCTCCCAATCAGACTCTTGGTTTTAATAACACTACTTCTAAGCATATTGAATCTAAAAGTTCTAGCTCCTAGCCTAGTGGCTTTGCTATCGAATGCTTTCGGTGTCACTCTAAGGGGCATATTGTATCAAAGTGCTCGCACTACGCTTTAATCCTTGACCACTAATCAGATGATATGGATGAAATAGATGATGTTGATATTATGGTAGATCCTATTGAGTATCCTTCAGATGTGGAAGAAGATTTCATTGTGGATGCTATGGGCAAGATTTTGGACACCTCTGTGTGATGAGGTGTATCTTATTTATCCCTTTGCCAAAGAACTCATGGAAGAGAACTAACATCTTTCATACTTTAGTAAAATATGGAGATAAGTCATGCAAGCTAGTCATTGATGGGGATAGCTTAAGGAATGTTATATCTAGTCATGGAGTAGCTAGAGTCAGTCTCAAATCATAGCTCCATCTTAAGCCTTTTTGAGTTACATGGGTCCATAAGACATCACTACCTGTTACTCAACAATGTCAAGTTCCTCTTCAGCTGGAAGATTACAAAGATAAAGCCTTCTGTGATGTTGTCTTTATGGATGTTACCCATATCTTGTTAGGACATCTATGGCCATATAACCATGATGTCACTAATCATGGTTGGAAGAACACATTTATGTTCAAACACGAGGGTAAGACAATCTTGTTACACTTTACTAAGCCTGAGATTGAGAATAACAATGCAAGTAAGTCAAAGTTTGCATCTTTTGATAGAAAAAAAATTTATCCGAGAAAGTAAGAAGGCTATGATTGTGCTCATTATGGTAACCAAAATTGTATAGTGGATTGCTTCTATTTCACTTATAACGTCTGAGATGCCAAAAGAAGTGTCCAAACTTTTGGCAAAGTTTCAAGATATCACTTCAGATGAGCTTCCATCTGAGCTATCGCCTATGAGAGATATTCAGCATACAATTGACTTCATCCTGGGTTTAAAAATTCCCAATTTACCACACTATAGGATGAACCTAAAGGATAGAGAGGAGCTTAATAGGCAAGTTAATGGTTTATTGGAGAAAGGTTACATTCAACACAGCTTTAGGTCTTGTGTAATGCCAGCATTGTTGACTTCAAAGAAAATAGCTCTTGGAGGATGTGTATGGATAGTAGAGCCATTAATAAGATCACTATTAAGTATAGGTTTTTGATCCCTTAGCTTGAGGATATGCTTGATCTAGTTTCCAAGTCTCGTTGGTTTTCAAAGATTGACCTTCATAGTAGTTACCACCAGATAAGAATTAGACCTGAAGATGAATGGAAAACTTTGTTTAAGACGTAAGATGGGTTGTACAAGTGGTTAGTCATGTCCTTTGATTTGTCAAATGCTCCAAGTACCTTTATGAGGGTTATGACCTATATACTTTGACCTTATTTAGGTAAGTTTCTAATGATATGCTTTGATAACATCTTGGTCTTCAACAAATCTATAGAAGAGTACCTAGACTACCTACAGAAAGTTTTTCTTACCTTGAGATAGGAGAAGTTCTATATCAATCTTTTGAAGTGTTCTTTCCTTTAAAAACAAGTTGTTTTCCTTGGATTTATAGTCTTTGAGCAAGGTTTAGCTGTTGATCCTAAAAAGTCCACACCATTTGAGAATGGCTTGAATCTAAGACATTTCAAGAAGTATGTAGCTTTCATGAATTAGCATCCTTTTATAGACTCTTTATTTGGGATTTTAGCTCCATCATGTCTTCTATCACAGATTATTTAAAAAAAGATAGATTTAGTTAGATTCCTACAACTTCCTAAGCTTTTCAAGCCATAAAAAAGAAGCTTACTGAGGCCTCTATCTTATTACTACTAGATTTTGCTAAGTGCTTTAAGGTTGCTTGTGATACTTCTAGAATTAGTATTGGAGGTGTTTTCAATCAAGAAGGTCATCCAATAACATTCTTTAGTGAGAATCTCAATGATGCTAAACAGAAGTACTCCACATGTGACAGAAAGTTCTATGCCATTATTAAATCTCTTAAGCATTGGAAGTATTATCTTCTTCCCTAGCAACTTGTGTTGTATTCGAACCATTATGCTCTTAAGTTTCTCAACTCTCAATGGTGCTTGAACTCAAGACATGCCCAGTGGGTGAAATTCATTCAACAATTCACTTTTGTTGTCAAGCATCGCTCAAGAGTAAAGAATAAAGTAGCAGATGCTTTGAATCATAGAATTATTCTATTGCACACTATGAGTGTTAGCATTAAGGGATTTAAGAGATTAAAGGATGAATACACTTCATGCATTTATTTTGGGATCATTTTTCAGGAGGTTAATAATGGGAACCATCATGAATATGTCGACTTCCTCATTAGTTATGGTTATCTCTTTCATGGGACCAAATTATGCATTCCACAAACATCTCTAAGAGATTTTCTCATTTGGGAACTGCATGCTGGAAGGTTCACAAGACATTTGGTGTTAATAAGACCATTACTTTGGTGGAGGATGGGTTTTATTGGCCATCCCTAAAATGTGACGTAGCTAAGATTTTGGCCTAATGTCATACTTGCCAGATGTCAAAAGCTCAGAAGCAAAACAGTGGCTTGTACATTCCTTTACTCGTTCTTAAGGCTCCATGAAGGACCTTAGCATGGATTTCATTTTGGGGTTGTCATATATGGCTCAAGGCCATGATTCTATCTTAGTGGTTGTAGATAAGTTTTCCAAGATAGCTCACTTCATTCCTTACAGTAAGACTACTGATGCTCCCTACCTCAACAAGTTATTCTCTAAAAAGATTATGCAATTGCGCGATTGCATGGGTTACTAGTCAGCATAGTGTCTTATCGTTATGTAAAGTTTGTGAGTTACTTTTGAAAGACCTTGTGGAAGTTATTTGGTACCTAACTGAATTTTTCTTCTTCTTTCCAGCCCCAGACTAATAGTCAAATCGAAGTTATCAATTTTACTTTAAGGGGTCTACTTTGGAGTTTAATTGGGGATAAACCTGAAAATTGAGATTTGGTGTTGTCTATAGCCAAATTTATGTATAATAACTCAGTTAATCGGTCCACTAGCAAAAAACCTTTTCAAATTGTTCAAGGTTATAATCCCAGATAGCCTATTGACCTCATACCACTACTTTTAACCTCCCATTTCTCTAAGTCAACGGAAGCCTTTGTCTACTGCCTTCATGAGCTATATGCTGAGATTAGACGTCAGTTAATGATAAGAAAAGATCAATATAAGTTATTTGCTAATACTCACCATCGCTTTTGAAATTTTCAAGAGGGTGATTATGTTATGGCTAGGATTCACTCAGAGCATTATCTAAAAAATTCCTTTAAAAAACTACATGCCTGTGCTTTTGGCCCCTTTCAAATTGTTAAAAAACTTAGCTTTAATGTTTATTTGCTTGAATTGCTTTTGAAAATAACCATTAGTCCAGTCTTTAATGTTGATGATCTTGTTCCTTACCAAGGCACTTTTGAGCCTTCCCCATTATTTTTTGATGATTTTGCAAGTACTCAACCTCCTCATACTCTTGTTCCACCACTGTCGCCTACTGCTCCAGCTATTGAATTCATTGATGCTATCATAGACGATCGGATTGTCTTTTCACCTAAAGCTCCCATCCGCTACTACCTCATTCGTTAGCAAGGTTGTTTTAATTTAGATGCTACTTGGATCATCGAGGACGAGTTTTGTTGGATTATTTACACCTTGCTTGACATGTATAAGCTTTCTTCCTTTTCAGAGAAAAGTTTTTTCAAACGTGAGTAAATCCATTTTTGTTAAATTTATACAAGTGGTTTTCATTCTCTTCTAGATTTGTGTTTGACTAGTAGCTCTTATGGTAAGCGGCTGAAGGTGATTTTTATACCTTTGATTCTTGCCTGTTTTTCTATTTTGTGTTTGGTGGGAATTTCGAGATGTCTCTTGCAAAATTATTCAATTGATTTTCATTCTCTTCTAGTTTTGTGTTTGACTAGTAACTCTTATGGTGAGTGGGCAAAGGTGTTCTCTATGCCTTTGCTTCTTGCTTGGTTTTATATTTCTCTTTCAATGGGAATTTTGAGATGTCTCTTGCATCCAATTATTGCCATAGGAACTTTACCAAGGTTTCAGTTGGAATTAGAAGGTAAATAATATATCATATAAAAGCTTGTGATCTAGAGAACAAAAGCCCTACACTTATATACCCAATTAACTAACAATAATAGAACAACTTAAGGGCCAAAAATTAGTTCTAATGCATATAGAATCCATATCAAAATTATGAAATTTTGGTTCTAAATTTCATACAAAACCATAAGCTTTGATACCATTATTAGAATTGTAAGATCTTGTATGAAACTAAAACAATAACATGATATTGGAATAAGAACCATACCTGTAGCTGTTATGGAAGTAGGTTGGAGACTGGATCTTCCTTTCTATCACTCTATGTTTGGATAAGTGGCTTTCAATGGGACTAGCATACTTGAATTAGGGTTAAAGAGGAGACCTAGCTCTTACATATAGATATTTTATTAGACCCTCTCATTATGGGCTTCAACAAAACAATTAGCCCACACTATTATGGTCGCTCACCAGACCTTTAATTTGAATGTGCTGAAACTCACCAACTTTATAATCACTTAATTTTAATTAGGCTTATGATAATTCTTAATGGACCATAGTCAACCCACTTTTAGAAAATATTAAAAGAATTAATGTGAGCCCACATAAAATTTTCTAACATTCTCCCACTTAGGGCACATTAATTTGTTTTTAAGAAAATTCATTTTATTTTATAAAATAACTCCTGGGTTGACAAAAAAAAAAACTTTATGTGCGCACTTTATTTAGAAAACAATGGTCCTTAAGAAAGTACATCGCACACAATCCAGCCCAATATAACTATTAATAAGGGATAATGGCGATCATCATACCTTTTAATGATATAAGACGAATCCATACTCACACATATCGACATTATATTGACATGGATCTTAAGTCTAGAAGTGTGGTAAGAAATAGCTCTCAAAGTGATCAATAATACACTATTTCTTATCGGTCTTCCATATGATTTCTGAACATCTGTATGCTGAACCACAATGAGAAATCACAATTTCTCAATATCTATATGCTAAACTGCAGTGAGAAATCATATGACTTATAACATATCTATATGTCTCAAATACTTTATCTCGATAATATAGTGTAGTACCATAAGAAACATATAATGACAAATATAATGGTCGTCCTTAAAACTAGCACCATGTCTTAAGGTACATGTTGCATTCAATCCTTACACAAGTAAAATATTCAAAGTGATGATCATCAATAACATATCAAATATATGAAATTTTATAAAATTCATTAACATAACCAAAAGACATCTACATAAGCATCCCATAAAACAAAATAATAGAGGGCAAAATATGTGAACTCCCACTAACTTAAAAGATCAAAAGACCTTAAGATATCCATGTTCTCAACTTGTTTATTAAATTGTATAGACCTTAATCCTTTAGTTAAAGGATCAGCTAACATTGGCTTGGTGTTTATGAATTCTATGATAATGTCCATTTTTTGTAATACTCACTACCATGATCAGACCTAACTATTTTGATAATACTCCCCAATTGTTTCTCAACCTATATTTGATAAATTTTTAACATGTCAAGGGCCTTAGAATTTTCTCTAGTGAGAAAAACATATCTATAATGGGATAAAATCATTAATAAAGGATAGGGTTTACTGATGTCTATGTGTATTATTTTCTAGGAAACTTTTGTTATAAGTTGCACCCTTCTTCTTAGTCTTAGTTAATTTTCCCTTCGCACGTGTTTATCTCTTTATACCATAATAATGGTTGGCAGTTCTCAGTATTGAAAGATAAATTATGAATTTTGGAATTCAAACACATTCTGTATAGTTAGATAATAAAATGTATTTGCTAATCATATTAAAATCATAAGAAATTTCAACACCATCCTTTCCAAAATTGAAAAATATCCAACTTTATTAATCAATAAAAGAGAAACTTAATATCTCTAGAAAAAATTTCTAAACAAAGCTGATAACCATATTCCAAAATTAAAAAAAAAATAAAGATTCCTATATATTCAACTTCAATGCCAATACTATTTCTTACTTTTAGTTTAGACTCATTCTTCCTTAGTTTCTAATTGATTATGAATTCTTTGGTCTCTGCCCTTTTTTACTAACCAATCTTTATATTTAACACAATTAGCCTTTTTATGACTCTTCTTTTTACAAAATAACAACTTATATGCTTTATTTTATTTCTACTATCTGCAGTCTGATGCTCACCATACCTTTTGAAGTCTTGATCCCTTTTAGGAGCATGAGTTTTTTTATTCTTAAATTTTCCTTTTGCTTTATGGAAATTTGGCCTATTGTTGGAAACTAAGTATAGATTCTCATTCTTTTCTTTCTTCAATTTTTCTTCCTCAGCCACACATTTAGAAATTAAGTTATTTAGATCCCCAGCCTGATCTTGTGTGTTGTAAGCAGTTTTAATTTGACTAAATTCTTGCAAAAGCGAATTAAGTGCATGATGAATGACAAAGTTATTTGGAATTGGAATATTATGAGCCTTAAGTTTAGTTTGAACATGCACCATCCTCATAATATATTCTCTAACTCCCTTAGTGCTATCATATCTCATACTTGTCAATTCACCAATGAGTTATCCTGCCTCAGCTTTGTTAGATACATAATACCTCTTTCCCACAGCATCAAAAAATTTCTTAGCATTTGTGATTTCTGGTAAACCACTCATGAGATGTTTAGCAATTGATCTTTTTATAGCTATGAGACTGAGGCAGTTAGATTTCTCCCACTTAGCATAGTACTCATTTTGTTCAATAGTGCTATTCATAGTAGGTTTCAAAGGTTCGTTTTCATGTACTGCCAAATCTATGTCCACTATAAAATTCTATATCTTATTTCCACCTCTTATAGTTGGAACCATTCAGGACCTTAATGGTAGCATTATTATTGTTCACAACAAAAGAGACTGTAGATAAAATTGCAACATGGTCAGTAAATCAAGCAATTTCAGAATAACTTTAAGTTGAACAAGCTATCCTTGAGAGGCACCTGTTGCATCATCATGAACTCCCCTTTGGGTAGAGAACATAACATGCATTAGGCCTTTCTAGCATAAAGCTAATATAAAAGAGAATATATAGTATTGGGAGCCTTATCCCCTTTGGGCAAATAAGTCTCTCAAACTATATATCTCTATCCAACAAGAGAGATTATAGTTGAGAAAATTCATCTTCTTTGGGCAAATAAATTTTGTTAACTACTTACTTCCACTAGCACACTTCATACCATACCAAAGTTAGTATATATAATAAGCCCCTTTGGGTAGGTAATTATATTTAGTAACTCAATTTTTATCAACAAGGGAACTCAACGATTTTGTGTATTTTGATGGATAAATATCTTTGGTGACAAATATCCATAACAACATATAAAATAATATCCCCATACTAGAATAAAGAAAATTGTCTTCCTTCCTATCAACAAAAGGAACTAAACAATTTTAATAACTTTGATAAATGAATCACTTTGGTGATTTATTTGCAACATTTTATTAAAACAAAATTCCTAGACTAGGAGAAAATTCATATTCTATTAAGATACTTTTACCATATGTATCCTAAAGGGTCAATTATGAATCATGTTTGTATGAAAATTGTGAACAATAACAATTTAACTTAAAAAAGGTTTAAATATTAATATTTTATGTCTCAATTTGAGAGTATAAATATTCTGTATATATCTAGGGAGAGTACATCTTGATTCCATGTTCTATATCTATCAAAATATTTCCTTAAATTTTTATGTAATTTTTAAAGGCCATTTGCTAGTTGAAAATAATAAAAAATGCTAATTTTAATTGAAGAAACATGAAAAATTAATAAATAATTTTTATGGGCCTCAAAAAATAAAATAAAAATCATAAAAAATTAAAAAATTACTTAATTAAAAAATGGGATGAAGAACGCTCCAATTGGAGCTGAGGGAGGCTATCACACGCCACCCCCTCTATGCCTCGCGCGTAGGCAAGGCCCTGCTGGAGGTGTTATCTTCAACCTCCAATTGGGTATTCAGGTAAAAAAACGGGTTCAACGAACCCAGTTTTTGACCCTCATAATTCTAAGCCTTGTTAAGCGATTTTACTTCCTTTTCTTCATGATTTTCATTATAATTGAGATGTCTAAGATATCTATAGCATCAATTGTTCATGAAATTAATCATACGGGAAGAACTAATCCAATTTTCTTTGTGGGTTTTGCGACAATGGTTCTTGACTACACAAATCGCCTTTTGAAGCAATTTACAACTGGAAATCATAGGGTTTTGATGTAAATCATGATTTCTAAGATTTATGGATGGTTAATTGAACACATTAACAAAATAATTAAGTGAATTTCATGCATATGTGTATGGGTTTTGAAAGATGAACCCTAAAATTAAAATATGCAATATGAGGCCTTTTACTGTCGATAATCGTGGGGATTTGATATAAAACAATGTTTTTAATGTGTTTGGTTCATCAATTGAGTAAACGAATAAGGGAATCAATGAAATTTTGCATCTGATCATATACAATTCGAACAAGAACCCTAACTTCTCCTTTTTTGAATTTTCAGCCAATTGAACTAATTTTAATGAAATTAATTGTTATAGAAGGGTCTACAAACATGAGATGAAGGTTTCCTATGCAATAATTCAAGTAAAAAATGTCAATTTAAGAGAAATCAAAAATAGGATGAACATGTATAATTCAAATTTTTGAACTTTAAATTCTCTTTACTTAGTTGGAATTAAAAGGTAAATAATATATCATATGAAAGCTTGTGATCGAAAGAACAAAAGCCCTAAACTTATCTGCCCAATAATAGAACAACTTAAGGGCCAAAGATTAATTCTAATGCATATAGGATCCATATCAAAATTATGAAATTTTGGTTCTAAATTTCATACATAACCATAAGCTCTGATACCACTGTTAGAATTGTAAGATCTTGTATGAAACTAGAGCACTAACATGATACTGGAATAAGAACCATACTTGTAGCTGCCATGGAAGCAGGTTAGAGACTGGATCTTCCTTTTTATCACTCTATACTTAGATGAGCGGCTTTCAATGGGACTAGCATATTTGAATTAGAGTTAGAGAAGAGACTTAGCTCTTACATATAGATGTTTTATTGGACCCTCCCATCATGGGCTTTAACAAAACAATTAGCCCACACTATTATGACCACTCGCTAGACCTTTAATTTGAATGTGTGCTGAAGCCCACCAACTTTATAATCACTTAACTTTAATTGGGCTTATGATAATTCTTAATGGACCATGGTTAACCCACTTTTAGAAAACATTAAAAGAATTAATGTGAGCCCACACAAAAATTTTCTAACATTTTCCTCCTCCTAAATTCTTAGTCAATTCCTTCTTCACCTTATCTATTCCCTCTGTTTAATTTTTCTAGCGTGAATTTGTTCTCACTGATGTAAATGAGGTTGTTGTTTAGCTTTGAAATGGTGTTGGACACACCTTCCTTATTTGGCTAATAGGGAGCAATGGACCTTCTCTTTTTCAACTAATACCATAGCTAGGTAATGGTTCCTCTTGAAGTTTTGCATCTATGATTTGGTTAGCTCCTCGAGCTCCTTTTGGAAATTTTTAGCTTATATTGAGATTTCTTAGTTTATTACCTATTGGTGTAGAGTGGCTTAATATTTATAAGCTCAAATTTCTAAACTTGTTTCTAACCTTGAAATTTCAGTAGAAAGTCATTCCAGTTTGTTCCTTCATTATTGTCTCATATTGCTCTGTTTAGCTATGCCTTCCAATTGAGGCACTTCCCATGTATTGGTTATTGATGTTGCTTCGTTCTTCTTAATTTTTGGCTGACAATTTTATTATTGTGGTTTAAGAATTCTAGCATATGGCTTCCCTAAATTCAACGCCATTCCCCTTCTCGTTTTATGTACTACCTCCATTGAAAATTTATTGTTTTGTTCCTCTAGGTTGCAAGCCTTAATTCTTGCCAAGTTCTCATTCCTTATAAAGTAAACAATTTACCTTTAGGCATTGTCCCTCTTGGTTATTACCTTCAAAGTGAAATTGTCACAACTTCTTGGTATAAATATTTTATCCAACCTTTGCAATTGTTGTTTGGCATCAGTGAATGAGGTCCCTCGGTGAGGTACACTATTAACCTCTTTTACAATTTAGTTGTCATTCAAGGTAAATTTTAAGATTTGAAGATAGTAATTTAAACTCACTAAATGAAATTAAATTGATAATAAGGTAATAAAAGGATATAAAAGTTTAATTAAACGGATGCTTATATTAAACTAAAATAAGTACTAGAGTAGAGATATATGTAATAGCACATAAAACTAAATTATAGGTAAAATCAGATAGCAATAGCTAGGAAAAATCTTATAAATCAATTATAGACAAGGTAGGACTAAAGCATAATGTAGGATGGCATATTTTAACTAGGCTTAAGAAAACCAAAAAGGAAACAAAAATTGTGTTTTAGAATTGAAAGTATCATTATGGTTTTTCTAGGAATTTCATTGAGTAATAGGGTAATTAAACCACATTTGGTGTTAAGATTTGTTAAATATTAGTCTGGGGAATCTCTTGAAAGGATTAATGTAAGGTAGGAAGAAATCAACTTCAAGCAAATTCCATTTTAGACATGAGACAAATTGTGTTAAGTAAGTTCAATATATGATGCAAGGAAACATGAATTGAATTATGAGAGATTAAGGAACTTACTGTACTTGTTTGGACAATGTTTGAGCATTCCATTTGAAGGGGTGACGGTGTTCAAAAGAGAGCACTACTTGCTAATCATTAGCACTATAAGTAAATAACACACTACTACATGCTTTCTCATTTTATGCTTTTCCCATCTTGCATTTTCATTATTTTAAGAAAATATCATGATTTTTCAAATCCTAAGTTTTTAATCGCATTCATGTTTAATTAAAAAATCTTTTTATTTCATTGAAATTGTTAAGTTATAAATTATTAACACATGTATGGAATCAATGGTAGTAATCCTAGGGAATTTTTACAAATCTTGCTATTGATTTCAAAAAAGAAGTATTTTAAGTTCAAATTTAAGATAAGGTGATTCAATACATAATGGTAACATTTTATGGAAAGAGTAATTACATAACACTATTTGCTAATAGTAGTTCTATTACCCTTTAAGCTTGTCTTGGCTAAACCCTAGTTAGCACGGGCTATAAGAGATGTTATCTCTATGTCTTGGCTAGAACATGTGGAATGGAGAAATGTATCTTACATGAGCTTTGGACTCATTACAGACTTATTTTACATGAGCTTTGAACTTATGATGGATTTAGTTACTTATTCACATGGGTTATGTGCCCATAATGACTATTCCATTCCAAGAAAATCCTTTAAACAAAAGAGATTTTGAAAGAATATGGTTAAAAAATTTTCCTATATGTTTTGAAAGTATCATACTCTTATTATTATTTTCTCACTAACTCATGATTGTTGTAATAGTTAAATTTCAGTATGTATTTTCATGTTTGGAAGTTTAGAATTTATTCATCACATTAAAAAGCCTAGATTTGAACTTTAGAAGTTCACAAAGCATGTATGCATTGTATTTTATGTAATCATTTTTTTACATACTCACTCATTATTTAATTAATCAAGGGTGTTTTTTTCTTGATAAATATTTCAGCTTTCAAATAGTAGAGTAGAAACAAAGTCTATACTAGCAACATAAAAAGGACTAATCTTTCCTTTGGAGTGCCCCACATTATTCCACGTGGGTGTTGCATGTTCTATTAACTACACATGTATGTATTTTTGTAATCTAGTTATAGCTCCACAAAAATTCCATAGGCTAGATCCCCTATCCTAGTATAAGTTTTGTAGTTAAGTAGCTTGAGAGCGAAACTCTCTTAGATGTATTGTTGAGCTTATGATTGTTGTAGAAATTTTGGGATGATTTACTTTCAAGGAGGACTCTATCAAAATTTCTACAAGAATAAAGAACGAGTTAATTCAAGTAATTAAAGGTTTTAAAATTAATGAAGGGATATTCTTTATGATTATGAGTTCTTGAGTTGGATATTCTTCTTGCTAGTCTTTTAGTGAAGTAGGAAAGTAAAATCATAGTTTGTTTGGATATACTTATGGATGCAATATTCATTTCATATCCATGTCAATCACATCTCTAAATTTAAGAAGTGACAATAGAAAAACAATTATAATAAAATAAAATAAAGTTATATATATACATATATATATGGTATTTGAAAATTATGCATATTGAATGCATTGTGTGAATTTTGGTTAGATAGAGAATTTTAGATTTTCCCTAATTCTTGGAGAATGTTAACAATATATAAGATTTAGAATTATCATGTTTTCTTATGCATCAAAGTGTAGTCAAAGATTGATATAAAGCTTTGACCACTCATCACATTTCCATGAAAGAGAGAGTGAACCTATTTCATTGAAAAATATGATAACATACATGTAGATAGGAAATTGTATGGTGGATTGAAAATTTTAAGATAAGTTAGCATGTACAAGTTATAAGTTATTAAATTAGAAGTACCATACAAGATAATTTTGGAAAATAAATAAATTAGTGCATATAAATGCATGGATTTTTGTTTAATATATTCAAACCATGTAATTAAGTCTATTTCTAATAAAGTAAATTCCTTCCTTAGGCACTGTTGGGAAAGTGGATGGTTAAGGGGCCAAATCTTAATATGTTCACCACAAAATTTTTATGGGAGTTAAAAAAATATATAAAAAAAATTCTAGGCCAAATTTTTAGAATCTTTTTGGATTGGTTTAGTCATCTAACCAATCCTTAAACAAAGACAAACAAACTATAGAAAAATTTTTGTGTAGTTTTGTAAATTAAATTTTTTAAGGGGTCAAATGAGGGAGTTTTAATAAGGTTTACATTGTCTTGGACAAAAAAAAAATTGCTTTTTATTGATGATAGAAGTCACCGTTGAAAGTCCAAAAGTCATTATTAAATATTTTACTAGTGGTGATATTTAGGTCACTACTATAAAGAACATACTAAAAGGTTTTTTGCAACAACAAAAAAATTGCCACTAAAAGTGATATATAATGGCAACAAAAGTCACCATTAAAACTATCTAGTGGTGACAACTATCATTACTAAAGCCTGATTAATTTAGTTTTAAAGAAATGTAAGGATACATTTAGTGGCAACTTGTGTTGTTACTAAAAGTATCTATTTAGTAGCCATTAAAAGATACTTTCAATGACGATAATAATCACTGCTAAATTTATTTGAAAAAAAAAACATTTAAATTGATTTTTTTGCTGCCAATTACCTGTGGCATGGTATTTTGGTTATGACTATTGAAATGCCACAACATAAAGAGTAGGTAGTTTGATATAAAACTTGCTTCTTAAAATTAACAAAATAAGACTATAACTATTAATGATACTATCAGGATTCATTAGGAGTACATCTTAAGTCTAATTCTTAGAATGTTGTTGTGTTTCTAGATATCATTTTGCTATTTTGGAATCTTCCAAAATAGAAGATAACATCAAGTAATATCACACATGCGAAGCATTAGACGATATATGGACCTCAATGGATCCTAATAGTATCATTAACAATGATGGTCTTATTATGCTGATCTTGGGCATTAAGTTTTATATCAAATTACATACTCTTTATGTCACCACGTTTCAAAAGTCATAGCAAAAATACTATGCCACATGGTCATTGGCAGCAAATAGATCAATTAAAATGCTAAGTTACTATTGATTTGAGCTTTAAAACCTTACAAGACTTGCCACTCACCATTGATATAAATACTAAGCATATATAATTCACAAAAGAGGTTGACCTTTAGCACTAGAGCTGTATTCTTTAGACTCTAATTCCTTCCACTCATCACTAATTAGAATCACATTCATAATTCACTTGTTATCCAAGTGCAATGCTACTAATTTTCCTATAAACTAGACTCCAAAAGGAAAAATTAGGTGTTGATCCCATAAAAAAAATTCAATAATCCAGCAAAGTCAAGTTATAGACTTCCATAAACAGAAGAGTGCTAAAGAGAAAGAGAATTAATTTGGTAATCAAATAAATTTAAATTGATTTGAATTTTTTATTGGAGACACTAGACATAAAACCATCATGCATGCAAAAATTTAGAATAAAAATCCATCCCAAAAAAACCATCATCCAGCACAATCATAGGACAGAGCAAGGAAGCTTAGAGCTGAAAATTAGAAATGCATATTAGAAGAAATACTACTACAATGGCTAGCCTTCTCCACCAGAATGTAGAACTCAAAGAAAAGATAAGAAACAAAAAAAGAGAATAATAGAAACCAAATTTCAGCTACTAGCCTACAAACACTTAAATCAAACATCACCCAAATTCTAGCTATAGATAAATTTCAGCAACTAATCCCAGAAGCTAAATCAAATATCACCCAAATTTCAGCAAGCCCCAAAGTCCCACAACTAATTAATCCAGAAAACAAGCCCCAAAATCGCAATTATAGGCAACAGGTGAGAGAGAATTTGGTCAAAAATGGCAAGCTTGAGGACGAAATTTGGTCGAAGAAGAAAGAGTGAAAGAGAAGGTGTAATAACCCAAAGATTTAGAAGATGGAAAAAAGAGTAAGAAATTAATTTGCAAATTTAAATAAAAAGGGATGAGTTTAAATTTTTTAAAAATTCACATGATGATGATGATGTAATTAGGCTAAATTAATTTAGATTACGGGTAGACTTAAACAAATTTAACCAGGAATTAAATTCATTTGTATTAAAAAAAATATATTCTTTATTTAAACAATCCATATTTTTATTTAGCTTTTCTCTAAATTACCGAAATGCCATAGAGATGTGACCCAAAAAGTTAATTTTCGAAATGCCAACTATACAGTTATACAACTTGGAAATTTCCTCTTGGCTGGTCATACAAGAAATGCCTATTTTGGAGCTTCCACAATATATTAGATTCCGACGTTATCCTCCATGCTCCCAAAGAGGTCTTTCAGTCTTTTCCTTTATGCTTTTTCCCTTTTCCAGACTTGCCAAGCTACAGTGGGCCTTTATTCTATGTACATATATATATATATATATATATATATATAAAGCATTACTCCAAGTCTCCAGTACAAATCCTGTCTAATTTCAGCAGATGTCATCTCCGTTTTGTTCCGGCTGTAGCTCACGGTTTGAAGCTCTTTGCTTCTATAGCCGAAAGGTGAACTTCCTCCCTTGTTTCTTTCCAGCAAATTGTGCAAGCTCAAGCATTGTTTTGTTCTGGAACTTTAATAATTCTATTCTTCTATGTTCTAACTTCTTTTCAGCTCTGTTTTGTGTTGATGCTGGATTTTTGTTCCACTCTGTTCATTAATCTCGACCGCAAGTCCTTAAAGCTATTGTGGTAACAACTTCGGATAGGCAGCTCGTGTTTCCTCCATATTTCTTTATTTCTTCCTTTAATCTGCTATCATAATTCATGTTCTATAGTAATTAAAAAATATATTCTTTTTTATCAGTTTGAAACTTGTGCTATTCAGCCCTTCTCTCACTGCGGCTGTGAGCCTATCTTTGGGGGCTGGTGAAATCGGAAAATCTGAAAGTTGAATAGAGCACGTTTGGTCTTGGTTAACATGTTCTTATACTTGTTTGTTTGTTTGTTTTCTAAATATATATGCTTAGGACTTAGTAACTAAATATGAAAAACCTAGATTGAGGGTTGGTTGTTAGAATAGGAAAGTTAGGATGTAAATTGGGGCTTTTGGATGATTGGCCATTGATGCGCTAAACTGAGGCTGAGTTGTTAATTTGAGCTTAAGATAACGCTTTGGTAACTTGTTGCTATAAGAGTCTCTTTACGGTTTGGTACTTGTTATCAGTATATTTTAAGAGAGAGTCTAGATGTTGATGTAAGTATCATACTAATTTCCCTAATGTATGCATGCCAAATGTTTGAAAGAAAATCTTTTGCAATTGTTTATAAGTGTTATTTCTACGTGGTCCGTCACAAATAGTTTGTCCCTTCAATTGTTGGGATATATTTTATAAGGTAGGTTTCAATTCATTTGATGCTTTAAGAAATTAAATTGTAAAGGTTTGAATTAGTTTTAGTTTAAGGGTAACGCCTTGTATTAGATGATTTAACTTGCTTTATGTATTAGAATTAAATTGAGGAAACATAAGAGTTGGAATTAGAGTGGAAATAAGAGTTGGACTACTTGACGTGCTGTGAAGTCACTAGGTTAGGAATGTAACTAAAGTGTGGTGATACCTAATGGATTGTTAATCTTACCATCATCACCAAAAAAATTTCTTAATTCAACCCATATTAGGGATTTGGTATTTTGAATCAAATGTTAAGCCAAACATGAGTGAAGTTAGAGATAAGAGTGGGGTTTTGTTACTAGGTGAATGGATTTATAAAGTAGTATAGTGAAATTATATTGCAATATAATCTTTATTAAAGGTCATAGATGAATCAATTTAATTAATTCCCAAGGTGCGGTACTTAATATTAATTATAATAATTATAAGGTTTTCAATGTTGAGTAAATTGGGTTAAAATAATTTCATATGAATTAATGAGTTAGTTAACATCATTTTCACTTGGGTACTTAGGAGCCTCCTAGGTTAAGTCCATATCTTATGATAGCAGAACGAGGCAATAGAAGTATCATAACATCATCTGTACTATGAGTAAATAACATCCTAGTGCATATATTCTTATTGCAAATTTTTCTATTTTACATTTTTATAACTTGAAAAATATCATGCTTCTTGATCTCTTGATGTTATGGATAATTATGTTTAATTGAGGAGACATTTTTGGTAAAGTTGTATTACTTAAATTTTAAGCTGTTAATACATTTTTGGAATTAATAGGAATGATTTTAGAAATTTTTATAAATTTGATATTGATCATTTGAGAAAGTGTTTATGGATGAATTTGGTTATTATGATTCCACATACAACTAAAATGTTTTTTATATGAAGGGACTTGAAACAAAACACTAGTTGCCTCTGGTGCACCGTGTTGAACCTTAGCTAGCAAGGGGTACAAGATATGGTAGCCCTGTGTGTTGCCCAATATATGTCGAATAGAGGAATGTATTGTACATGGACATTGGACTCACAGTGAACTTAGGTAGGCTGCATGCTTATGACGGACTGGTTACTTACCCAGGTGGCTATGTGGCCATGATGGATATCTCGTTTTGAGGAAAGTCCTTCCAACATAAAGGAGATTTAAGACATCGTGTTTTGATAAATTTTTTAAAATTTTCTTAATTGAATGCCTCTTATCATAGTTTTCTTCTTAGTTTTGAATTATGTAACAAGATAAATTTTAATATGTGGTTTATGTTTAAACATTTATAATTAACCCATCATGTTAAGAAGCGTGATGCAAGTTCCGAATTTTTTCAAGGCATTATGTAAGATGTTTCATTTATCAGTTCACTTATCTAATATCTACTTTATATTGTTATTTATTAAATTTTGGGATATTATTTACTATTGGACATTTGGTATTTCCGGTAATAGAGCTAACCTAGGATCTTTTTCAATACTGTAAGGTGGACCATCATTCCCTGGATAAGCTTCGCATTATGTGGCTGACTGTATTTTGTTGATTGTAAAAATTATTTCATACTCTACTTGTAGTTCCACATAACTCATAGCCAGGATCTCCCACCCTGATATATGTATCTTGTTGCAAATTGAAATGGGAGTAAAGGTTTCTTATTAGATTTATTAGGATGATTATTTAATTGTAGACATTTTAGGAAGTCCAAATTTTAGGGAAGACTTTGCTAAAATTTTTACAATTAGTTAGAGTTGAGAAATGCTTTAAGGATATAATATGCAATTATGGAAGTATTCATGTGAACTAGTTTCCAAATGCTTCATACCCATATAATTATATTATGAATTAGAAAAAACTAAATTGAGAAAAGAGGCTTAGGGAGGCGGAATTTACCCTGAACTTCATGTTGTTTGCACTCTAGCTTCTAAGTGTGACAAAAGGAGAAAGAGAGCTTACCTCGATAGAATTTGGGTAAATCCATGATGTTATCCATGATTGCACTAGCACTGGAGGGAGGGAGTGTAACACCATCGTTTCTACTCATGCCCATCATCCATGAACATGCTCATGTGAGATAGAGTAAGTGGGTGGACATCAACAGTGGTAGAACGACGGTTGGAGGTGGAGGAGATCGAATGCTCTCTCTATTTAGACTAGGGATGGAGTGGAACAAGGGAAGGGGGAAAATGCGATATAAGGGATAGATGGGCTTTTGAACATATTTAATTTGTTTTTCTTAAATAGAGTTTTTGTGATGACAAAAGTTGCCAATAAATCAACCTTTGCTGGTGACGATTCAAGGTTGTTGCTAAAAGGCTTTTTGCAGCAACAATTATTGCCACTAAAATACTTTTTAGCTGTGCTTTCTCAATTATAAGTTTTGGCACCAATATTTTTTGTAGTGATAGAAGGTTCCTAGAGAGTTTGTTGAATTGAACACCTGAGGAAATGGATTTAGCTTGTAAACAAGAAAGAACATGTGGAAGCATTTATGGAGGCTACCTAAGTTATAGAAAAGTTAGAATAAAAACCTATATGAAACTACCAAAAAAATAGGCTTATTAGTAAGATAAGAGAGTATAGTAAAATCTAAGGATGGAACTAATTATTAGGAATTATCATAATTAAAAATTAAGTAAGACATTATCATCTTGAAAAGAAAATATCCAAAGGATATATATATATATATATATATATATATTGTAAGATTGAATTAGGATATTAGTCTAGTCTTGATAAATATTTAATTAGGCAAAACCTTTGTTATAAAAAATTAAGACAAGGTCCCACCATATTTAACACATCATGTCAAGAAAAAGCTAAGAAAGTGAAAAAGGCAAAAATTAAGTGGAACATTGGGACCACATGTGCATGCATTCATATGTCCCCAAAAGCCTATAAATACCATGCAAAATCCATCAACTTCTCACACCAAAATTATCACAAAGCAAGAGTGTGTGAGAGGGAACAAATTTTAGCCAAGAGAAGGAAGAAGGAGGAAGAAGAAAACTTAAGCAAGGATTAGGTAAAAATAGCTTGTCCATTCTCAATTTACCTTATATCCATAAATAGGATTAGTGCACATTAGAAGGAGGTTATAAATCTTAGTTGCATAATTATTCTATGTCACATTGCATGAGAAGTATCACCATGCATGAGAGTTTTAGCAATCATACTTTATGAATCAAATTATATGTTGTCAATTTCGTAGTTGACTTAAGATTAGGAAAATTGATTTAAGTTTAACTTACTCATATTATGAGATAGTTAATAAGAGAATTTTGAAATAAGATTGACATAGTTAAATTATTGTTATGTAGTTGATGAAAATAATAATAGGATATATAGTTGAATTAACATAGAAACAGTTGTTATTTGACATATAGTTATATTTAGGAAATTTTTATGATTTCATTTATGCATATTTTTCAACATGCAGTTACTTTGACAATTAAGTGCTTTTATTCCTATAGTGAATTTCATGGGACCACTAAATATGAAATTTAATCAAAATAATTTATTTATATACATATATAAAGAATTTTGAAAATTGTGTATTATATAAGGTAAAAGTTGACTTTTTACTAAAATGTGAATTTTGACTTTAAAAATATTCTTATGCTTAAGAGTTTATTTATACCAAATAATGACTATTTAATTATGATATATTGACCATGGCATGAAGATGTGGACTTTGAACCCTAAATTTAGACAAAGTATAAGGATTTAGAACATGTTAAAAATGGTAATCAAACAAGATATTAAGGTTCCATGTGAAATTTGCCATTTTGGGGCAATTAGCACATATAGTAGAGCAATTTATACATGTTGCATTTTTCTTGTGATTTTTAGATGAAGAAAAATATTTTTATGATATTTTGAGAAAATGTGAAAAAGGTGGTAAAAAAAAATTAGTTTTTCTGTCATTGTGTACATGAAGTCATATAAGAAAAATATGTATATGAAAAAAAGCATGCGAGAGAAAGAAATAAATATACATATATGAGAAAAAGAAGGCTCGGAGCTATAAGAATGATGGTATGAGTCTTGCTTGTGATTTCTACCTATAGTACTCTGATAGCCATTGTTTGAATGAGTTATGTGGATCTACTTTAGGGGATACTCTAGCTACATAAGTATGTTTTGCAAACAAAGTTATATTATGAAAAATCAAGTTTTTTCTCACAAAAAATTCTTATAGAATTTGGGTAGTGAGAACTTGACATAGAATTTTTCATGAACTTCGTCATACGTTCTAAGTTTTTCACAATTCTCATAGTAAACTTTCACAATTTTTTTATCTATAAAAACTTTTGGGGAGAATTTTGAGAGGAACACTATAACAAAAGTGTTATAGTATGGCAGAGATGAGGTGCCAACAATTCTAAAAAAAAAAATTTATGAAAAGAAATTTAAAAAACAATCCATAAAAAAATTGCAATTTTTTGAACTCTCACAAAAAAAAATCCATGAAAATGGTGGAATTTTTTTTTTAAAAAAAGAAAGTGGAATGTTAAGTGAATTTTTTTTATTATCATAGAAATTTATGGGGAGAGTTTTAAAAATTTTTATGAAATTTAAGAAAATAATGTATTTTAACTCTTATGGAATGTTTTCGTGAAAATAAAAAATTATAGTTTTTTAATTTACACATAATTGTTCTATTAGAATTAAAAATTTGTAATTTTTTTTAATTCTCACAAATTCTTTTGGTAAAAATAAAAAGCAGAATGTTAAATGAAAGCATGTGAACTCACTTCCTCATTATTGACTACTTTAGCCCCCTTCTCCTTAATCTGCCCCATTGATACTCATTCATGCTCGACCATCCTCTCCATAGCTACTCCTTACCTTCTCTCTCTTCGTGACGTGCTGTAAACCCTAGAATCCCTCAATTCATACCAAATCCAAATTCAAACCCTCTTTCCCCACCACTCCAAATCCACATCAGGCATGATTCAAACCATATAAGGCTTCTAGGAACTAGAACAGGCCTCCATGTAGCCCTTCCAATGTAGTCCTCTCACACAAGCGTCAAAGAATTGGAGCAGAAATGATGGATTGATAGGGAACCACTGGCTAGGGTAGGCTGCCATTTACCTCAGTAAATGAAGGGCCAGAAGCTAATACAGCAAATGACATTGGTAGTATTGAGGACTCAAAATGTAGCATTGTTGAGTTCAACAAAAAGGATGTGGAGGTGTTGTTGAATGAGAAGATGAAAAAGGGAAATCCCTTTGATAAGTTTCTTTTATCTTATAGAATCTCCATCCAGATCATTCTTCATCTAACCAATGATTTCAATTTTGTCAACGTTTAGTCTTTTTTTGTGAGTATTTCGTAATTTTCCCACTTATTTTGCAGAAAAAATGGACCAGATGGCAAATCTTATTAAGTAGCTTAAATTTGTGTAAAATGGTTTAAAAAACTTGAAGAAAGCTGCTGCTACTGGATATAAGGTTTTGATATAACCTTAAATTATTTAGATGATAATAAAACTCTTATGTTAAATTTTTTTAAAAAATTAAGTTAAAAATAATTAAATATTATTTATTATCTTATGGTATTAAAAGTTATTTAATTTATTTTTAATGAATAATAATAATTATTGAAAAACATAAAATAAATTAAAATAGGGCATTGTGTTATTATATAGTATTTTGATAAAGTTATTCTATCTGAATTAATTAATTAAAATTTATATTATTTATTTTATTTTATTAGATTTTTTAATTTGATTGTACTTATAATTTGTTTGGGCTCTAGTATTGAAAATTATTGTTAAATTTTATTTTATCTTGTTAGATTTTGTTGATCTACACAATTTTAATACTAAAGAAAAATTATAAAATGCATTTGAATGAAAATGTGAAATGGTAAAAAGAAGTAACAAAATGATTATAATATTTTTTGTTATAAAACTCAAATGTGTAGATACATTAATTGCATTGAATGAGTTTTAAAAGTAAAATTTAATACTACTTCTTTTAAAAAACGTGGCATGATTGAAATAATATAAAGAAATAACAAATTTCTTTATACATTTTGTAGCAAAAGAAACATTTTAGAAAATGTGGCTTAGCTTAAGCAAATAAAGAAACATAATATCTCTTTCAATTCTATTCATGGTTAAAATTAAATATGTGCAATGCTTTGTGCATAAAAAGAAAAAGCTCCTATCATATCTAAAGCCTACTTGATTTAAATTGGTTTAGTCGTTACAAAAACACAAAAATAAGTTACTAATTTGAAAGCTAAGTTTGGAATGTGCCAAGAGGAGAAAAGCACTAGAATATGTTTATTCTTTCAAAAGTAAAACTTTTTTTGAATATGTACAAAATTTTTGTATATTATGATATTTTTATATACAAAAAATATTATATTATATTACGTGAAAGGTGACTTTTCATTTAATTTGTTCAAAGTATTTATTGTGCTTTTATTGAAGAAAACTAAAACAAAACAAAGCATCATTTTCGCTTTCTCTGCAAGAAAGAAGAAAAGTGAAGCCTATGCAAGCCAAAAGTTATCTTTATATTCACCTATGCTTCATGATAAACAAGATATAAAAAGGCAACGGATATTTTGCAAGTCTCTCTCTCCCGCAATGATTATTTTTTAGTGGAACTGAACTTCAACAGATATAATTTTGAAGCTTCTATATAAATAGAAAAAGATGATCAGAAGAGAAATGAACTAAAGTATAGAATGAAAAGAAAAATTATATTATAGTTCTTCCTTGATCTCTTCATCTTATTTGAACTGAGTTTCTGATATTATCTAACTTAATAAAGCTTAATAAAAAGTGAGCTTATTGTAATTTCTTTCTTAATAAGGGTTCTACATTTATCCTTGTATCATTTTGTAAACTTTTTCTAGTGTGAGGAAAGTGAGTTTAGGATAAGTTTAGTGAAAAACTCTTGAAAAAGAGAGTTTTGGTGAGCTTGTATAAAATCCAAGTGTTGTATTAGTTTGAGATAAGTTAAAAAACCTTGTATTGGTGGTGAGGATATATAAAACCATCTTGATTATAATTTGAAAATTGATTAAAGAAAATCTCTTATAGTTTAGAGAGATTAGACATAGGCTAAGGGCTAAACTAGGATAAATTTGATAGTGTTTCTCTCTTTTGTTGCTTTATTTTTAAAACTATTCTAAATTTAAAGGCTATTCTACTTTCTTATTTGAAATATGCTCCAAATTTATATTAACTCACTCTATTGTTTGTGTGTCTTTTAGTTGTTTTTATTTAGCTAACTCCACTTTTGAAAGGTCTTCCACTTTCTATTAGCTCACTATACTTTAGTCTCCTCTACTTTTGTGAATGCCTAGCTCTCTCCACCTCAACTTCCTCCACTTTGATTTATGTGTAACTCTCTCTACTTCAACCTCTTCCACTTTTGTTTATGACTAACTTATTCCACCTCAACCTTTTCCACTTTTGTGGATGCTTGACTCATTCTACCTCAATCTTTTCCACTTTTGTGTATACTTAGCTTACTCCACTTTAGCCTTCTTCACTTTTGGGTATGCCAAAATTTTATATTATTTAATTTTACCATATCACAATTATTCACCCCTTCTAGATGTGGTTATTAGCTACATCGAAGAAAAGGCCAACATTGTACATTGTATGCATTTTCCAGGTGATTGATAGCTCCCCCACCCCTTTTCATCCAATTGTGCTTTCTTTCAATGGTTAATTTGATCTTGTAAATGTTGAGGTGTTGACTATGTACACCATCTTTCTTTCCTTAATTTTTTTTCCTTGTTGACCAATTTAGGTTTCTTGTTTTTGGTATTAAGCAACGAACATTGGGATTTAGTGTTCGGATACAGGGAAAGACTGGAATAAAAATTACGACATGTAATGATTAGTTTTTTTGAATAATATAATATATTTAATTATGTTAATCACTTTATGCCACAGATTATGTATTCCACGCCATCATGATGGGTTCTTTTTACCACAGAGGATAACCTTTTGGTAAGCAATGTAATTTGTTACATATTTTCTTTAATTTGAATAAGTGATAGCAAGAAATCACATTTATTGTGGAGTCATCTGACCTGTTAGTGTTAGGCATTATAGGTTGTTGAGTATTTGGTCCCTCTATTTGTTGCTATCCCATTCATTTGGTAAAGTTCTAATTGCTTTTTTTTTTTGTCTCCACATAAAATGACTGTTTTACAATTTCTTTTTTGTTTTCTAAATTTCCCTGTTCTTTTTTGGGTTTCTTTGTGTGAGACCCCAACGTGAATGCAGGAGGGGAAGAAAATAAAACCGACGTGATGCAGGCAGGAGAAGAAAAAAAATCGACGTGAAGAATGCCATGCAAGGTTTGACTATTCCATGCAAAAAATCGGACAGCTGCCACGCATGGGTTTTTTTTTCCTCTGTGAGTTTACGTATGTGCCCTCATCTCCTTCTTCCTTCAGCTGGTTTGTTTTGGTCATTTCCTCCTCTAATTCCTGCAGCTCATATCCTCCAGCGCAGCATCACAGAACCGCCATTCTCCTCCTCTGTTTCGCTGGACGCTGGCTCTTCATCTTCTTCAAGTTGCTGGACGCTGTGTGGCTGCTTCTTCCTGCTGACTTGCCCCAGCTTTGTTGCTCCACTCAAACGCATGGAAGCTCCTTGCTGAACGAAACTGGTATGGAGTTAATTCTGCAGTTTGTCTTCCTCTGTTCAGCGTTCTGCTACTCTGTTTCAACGTTAATTCTGTTCGAGTTCCAGCTGCAGATTCTTCTTGCTTTTGGTTCGGTTTTGCTACTGATTTGTTTTGGTTCTGGGTTGAATCTTTGCTGCAGAAAATTTTCTCTCCCTGTGTTGCTAAATTCCAGCGCCTCTTGCTGCCCTGTTCAGCGTGAATTCTGTTCAAAATTTCAGCTGCAGCCTTTCCTTGAAGTTGATTCAGTTTGCTACTGTTTTTGGGTGAGTTTGAGGTTGAATTCCAGCTGCAAGTTTTCCTTGAATTTAATTCAGTTTTGCTGCTGTTTTTGGGTGAGTTTGAGGTCAAATTTTCCAGCGTTTTCTCCCCTGTAACATAATGCAATAAAACGTTTCTGTTGTGGCAGTTGGAAGGGAAGCCTCGTACAGGAGAAAAAGTGTTTGCTGCTGAATTTTGGTGAAACCAAGCCAAAAAAAAAAAAAGTGATGCAAAAAGTGACTTTAATTGGTTTGAATTTGATTTTCCTCATGCTAAATTATATACCAATTTTTCTATATACTAAATTCCTTCAATTTCTGCATATACCTTCCTCAAAAAAATTGATTGTTATACTTCTTCTTACTTATTCAAGTATATGTGTGCAGAATACATGTTTCGATTAAAATGGTATAGCTTCCTTTTAGTTTTTGGATTCGGGTAAACTCCAAAGTTGAACCAAGAAAACGAGTCGAATAAGTCCAAGTTCTTTATGGAATTAATTGGAATGCTTCGTCTTCTAAACTCTGGTAAATGGGTCTTGTAGGGTATTCAGGAGATTGAGATATAGCCGAGGAACGGGTCAGTGAAATTTCTGTGGTATCTCGGAAGGTGAGTAAGTAACGCGGACCAAAGATTCAGAAAATTCTTATTTCTGTTCTTAAGTTTCCTTGCAGTGTTTTAAGGATTGGATTCTCTATCTATGGAGATATATATTTCAAAAATATAGTCATAAGCACATTTACCAAAATTTGATTTCAATCGGGAATTTTGCAAGTTTACGGATGTTGAGTTAAATTGGAAATCCTACTGTGAAACTGATCTGAACATATTTTGTCTGAAACGCTATTTGGTAATTTTCTGGAGCTATCTACTCAGAACCCTGTAGCTAACAACAGTAGATGTTAGCCCTGGTGCACCATGATCTGAACCTCAGCTAGCAGGGGTGGTGCTAGCCCCGTGTGCAGGCCACCACACGCGGAGTCAGTTTATTTTTGCAAGCTGAAAGCTGTGCGTCTGTAGTGATTTTCCCCCCGCGAGCTGTGTGCTCTGCGTCTGTGTTCCAATTGGTTCTGTTTAGATGCGTTCGGTGTATTTTGAAAAAGAGTTTGTTTAAAATCTGTTTCATATGGTTTGTATCTGGATATATATATATATATATGTAAACCTATTTGATTTATGATTATTTTCAAAAGGGTCGGTGTGCTTATTCACTGAGTATTCGACTCATTTTTTTTTGTATATATATTTTCAGAGAGCAGTAGGGACTCTAGCCTGCCCCCAGCCGCTTTCTAGTGACCGACCCCTTGAGACGTCCTTTGGCGAGTCTGCGGAGCTCCTGTGGGTGTATTTAGATTTTATATGTATTTTGTCTGAAATTTTTGTAAAACCTTGTACATGTTGCTCCACTGAATCGTAGTTAGGGCATCCTCATACCCCAGATGTTTTTCTTTGGTCTGATTGTACCCCTATTGGGATATACTGTACTGGCTGAGCGTTTGTAGAAATTTCGGGAGGTCTACATTATAGAGGAGACTCTGCCGAAATTTCTACAAATGCCCTTCAAAGAAAAGATTGCATGTTTCATATGATTCAAATCAATGCCATAAGTATTTCCTCTATATAATTTCCGCTTCCGCGCATGTGTACTTAAAATTTGGGGTGTGACAGTTTGGTATCAGAGCTTAGGTCTTTCTATGGTCCTGTGGAGCAAGAGTTTTCAGTGGAATCTCACTTATGGTTATGAACCCGGGCGTAACTATACTTGAGATGTCATTGAAAACCTTATAGGGTATTCTAAGTCATTCCTTTGCGTCTATTGCCTTGTTATATGCTATTTCCAATCTGGACAATGATTTGAATTATGTTCATATTCTTTTGTAGTGTGTGGAGATGCCTCCCAAAGTTCGTTCGGTTAACAGATTAGCAGCCGTGGATGAGGCTGTAGATGAGGCTTCTGCAAGTGCCTCAGCCCAATAAACTACTCCACCTGTCAGAGGCCGTGGTCGAGGTCGGGGTAGGGGTCGAGGAACTATTCGGCCCCCTAGACAGGCCTCACCTGCGGATAGGGCAGAGCCTCCACAGCCTGTGGAGGAATTTGCACCACCCGTTCAGCCACGACCGGCCGGGCCTCGGGTGATGAGGGAAGAGAGAGAGGTCCCAGTAACCCTCTCCCAGTTCTTAAAATTGAAGCCTCCCACTTATTCTGGGACAGATAGTCAGGAGGATCCCCAGTTGTTCCTTGATGGCATTGAGAAGATATGCCGAGCTCTGAGTTGCTCAAGTGCAAAATCCGCTGAGTTTGCCGGGTTTCAGTTACAAGATGCGGCTTATGTGTGGTATCAGACTTTACTGGGGGAAAGGCCGATTGGAGCTCCTCCAATGATATGGGAAGAGTTTAAAGGACTCTTTATGGACCGCTTCTTACCACAGAGTGTCCGGGATGCTCGGGCCAGAGAATTTGAAGGTCTCAAGTTAATTCCAGGCATGAGCGTTTCTGATTATGACATCCGGTTCACCCAGTTGTCTCGCTATGCCCCCCACCTAGTCCCTACTGAGAGGGATAGGATCAAGCGGTTTGTGAATGGGCTACCTCGCATGTTGTATAGGATGATTGCGCCACAGATGAATCTCTTTCCTTCATACTCAGCTGCGGTGGATTGTGTACGCATGATAGAGATGAGAGATAGGGAGGAGGACACTGCTCAGAGAAAAAGGAAGCGTGAGGGTGATGGGAGACAGGGAGGTAGTTCCTTTGTAGCTGGACCTTCTTATGGTCCCAGGCCTCAGAGTTATCAGAGATTCACTCCAGCTTTTACGGGGCCTCCGACCTCCTTTTCCACTGGTACTGACCGGCCCAGAGCATCTTTCCGAGGGGTTAGCACGATGTCTACCCCAGTTACTGCTCCATCCCGCCAGTCTAGAGGTCCCTGTTCCCTTTGTGGGAAGATACACTCAGGCACTTGCTACAGAGAGACGGGAGCATGTTTCCGTTGTGGGCAGATGGGACATTTGGTGAGAGACTGTCCTCAGCGCTACCCTGAGTCGAGTCAGGCTTCAGTTCGATCTGCCAGGCAATTTTCAACGGGGACTCCATCTACTGGTGTAGCTACGGTTCAGAGTGGTCGAGGTAGTAGCAGTAGGACCGTAGTGGGCAGAGGACAGGCGACTGCAGGACGAGGTCAGGCTCGGGTTTTTGCCCTAAATAGACAAGACGCACAAGCTTCAAATGCCGTGGTGACAGGTACACTTACGGTTTGTTCACATGCTGCTTATTCCTTATTTGATCCTGGTTCTACGCATTCCTATATATCTCCTTATTTTGCAAAGAAGATTGGTAAGAATTCTGAAAAGTTAGAGTGCCGGTTGCTTGTGGCAACCCCAGTGGGGGAATCTGTAGAGGTAGATCGGGTATATAAGGCATGTGTAATTGCACTGGCTAATTGTGAGACGTTGGTTGACTTGATAGTGCTTTCAATAGCGGAGTTCGATGTAATACTCGGAATGGATTGGTTAGCGTCTTGCTATGCAGTGGTGGATTGTCATCTTAAGCAAGTGAGATGTAATTTTCCTGAAAAATCATCCTTTGTCATTCAAGGTGACCGAAGTGAGGCACCAAACAATTTAATCTCTGCGATAGAAGCTCAAAGGCTCTTAAAGAAGGGGTATCAAGGATATTTGGCGATGGTTCGGGATCTGGAAGTACAAGTCCCAGTATTGGAACAGGTTCCTGTGGTAAAAGAATTCCCTGATATTTTTCCTGAGGAATTACCAGGATTGCCTCCTGATAGGGACATTGAGTTTTGTATTGATGTGTTACCAGGCACTCAGCCTATATCTATTCCTCCCTATCGAATGGCACCTCTGGAGCTTGGTGAACTAAAGAATCAATTGCAAGATCTGTTGGATAAGGGTTTTATTCGCCCTAGTACATCTCCTTGGGGCGCACCAGTCCTTTTTGTTAAGAAGAAGGATGGTTCTCTTCGTCTATGTGTGGATTATAGACAGTTGAATAAAGTGACAGTGAAGAATAGGTACCCTTTGCCTCGTATAGATGACCTATTTGACCAATTGCAGGGGGCTCAATACTTCTCCAAGATTGATTTACGATCCGGTTATCATCAGCTACGAATCAGAAGGGAAGATATCTCAAAAACTGCTTTTAGAACCCGGTATGGTCACTATGAATTTCTAGTGATGCCATTTGGGTTAACCAATGCCCCGGCTGCCTTTATGGACTTGATGAATCGAGTGTTTAAGCCATTTCTGGATCGATTTGTTATCGTGTTTATAGATGACATTTTGATTTATTCTAAGGGTTATGAAGAGCATGAACAACATCTGAGAATGGCATTACAAGTATTACGAGAACATCAACTGTATGCGAAACTTTCTAAATGCCAGTTTTGGCTAGAAAGAATTGCCTTTTTGGGCCATGTAATCTCGAGGGACGGGGTGCAAGTTGATCCTAGTAAAGTGGAATCAGTTCAAAACTGGCCGAGGCCTACTACCGTTACCGAGATTCGCAGTTTCTTGGGCTTGGCAGGCTATTATCGTCGGTTTGTTAAAGACTTTTCTAAGATAGCTGCCCCACTGACAAAACTAACCCAGAAAAATGTGAAATTTCAGTGGTCTGAGCTATGTGAAGAAGGGTTTCAGAAATTGAAGGATTGTCTGACTTCTGCACCAGTTTTGGCATTACCCTCAGGATCGGGAGGTTATGTGGTGTATTGTGATGCTTCTGGGATTGGTCTGGGATGTGTATTGATGCAACATGGTCATGTGATTGCTTATGCCTCTAGACAACTCAAGAAGCACGAACAGAATTACCCAACCCATGACTTAGAAATGGCGGCAGTGGTTTTCGCCCTCAAAATCTGGAGACACTATTTGTATGGGGAGACATGTGAGATTTATACAGATCATAAAAGCCTTAAATACATTTTTCAACAGCGGGATCTGAATCTGAGGCAAAGAAGGTGGATGGAACTACTCAAGGATTATGATTGTACCATTTTATACCATCCAGGTAAGGCGAATGTAGTCGCAGATGCTCTGAGCAGGAAATCTATGGGGAGCTTGAGCCATATTGCGGAGAGACGGAGACCACTAATTTTAGATCTGCATGAGATTGAGCGTTCAGGAATCCAATTGGAGATTAGAGAGCCAGGCATGTTATTGGCTCATGTGCAGCTTCATTCATCCTTGTTTGAGAGGTTGAAAAGTGCCCAAGCCAGGGATGCACATATTGGGAAATTGGTAGAGGATGTCAAAGGTGGAAGGAAAAATGAGTTCATTTTAGATTCAAACGGTATTTTGTGGTTCGGTACTCGATTATGTGTGCCAAATGTGGATGAATTGAAGAGGGAACTTATGGAAGAAGCTCATTGTTCTCGGTATACGATCCATCCCGGTTCTACCAAGATGTACCAAGATTTAAAGCAAGTATATTGGTGGGAAGGTATGAAGAGAGACATAGCAAATTTTGTTTCCCATTGTTTGGCATGTCAGCAAGTTAAGGCCGAACATCAGAAACCTGCAGGGCTACATCAACGGCTCGAAATACCCGAGTGGAAGTGGGAGAGAATCACTATGGACTTTGTAACAGGCTTACCTCGAACAGTAAGGAGTTATGATTCCATTTGGGTGATTGTGGACAGACTTACTAAGACAGCTCATTTTCTCCCTGTGAAGACAACCTATAATGTGGCAAAGTATGCACAGCTTTATCTAAATGAGATAGTAAAGCTTCATGGTATACCAGTGTCTATAATTTCTGATCGAGGACCCCAATTCACTTCTAAGTTTTGGAGAGCCTTTCAAGAGGCTATGGGTACCCGATTAGATCTTAGCACTGCCTTCCATCCTCAGACTGATGGGCAATCTGAGAGGACTGTGCAAATAATAGAAGATATGCTAAGATTGTGCGTTATGGATTTTGGTGGTAGCTGGGATAATTATTTATCATTGGTGGAATTTGCTTATAATAATAGTTATCAAGCTAGCATACAGATGGCACCATTCGAGGCATTATATGGGAGACGGTGCAGATCTCCAATTGGATGGTTTGAAACTGGAGAAGTTAAATCATTAGGACCTGAATTGGTGCAAGATGCCTTGGAAAAGGTGAAAGTAATCAAGGAGAGATTGGTAGCAGCTCAGAGCAGGCAAAAGGCGTATGTGGACCATCGACGCCGTGATTTGGAGTTTATGATTGGAGATTATGTGTTTCTCAGGGTGTCACCTATGAAAGGTGTGATGAGGTTTGGGAAGAAAGGAAAGTTGACCCCGAGGTATGTGGGACCATTTGAGGTCTTGGAACGAGTTGGGGCTGTAGCTTATCGGTTAGCATTGCCACCGGAATTATCTAATATTCACCCAGTATTTCATGTTTCAATGTTAAGGAAATATCTACCTGATCCTTCTCATGTGTTACAGAACCAAGATGTTTCTTTAGGTGAAGATTTAGCTTATGAAGAAATTCCTATTGCCATTCTGGATAGACAATCGAAGAGGCTACGTTCTAAAGAAATTATGTCAGTGAAAGTTCTGTGGCGTCACCATACACCAGAGGAAGCTACCTGGGAAATGGAAAGCGAAATGCGTGCAAAATACCCCTATTTATTTGAGAACTAAGGTTAGTATGTATATATATATATAAATTCGGGGACCGAATTTTTTTACGGGGAGAGATTGTGAGACCCCAACGTGAATGCAGGAGGGGAAGAAAATAAAACCGACGTGATGCAGGCAGGAGAAGAAAAAAAATCGACGTGAAGAATGCCATGCAAGGTTTGACTATTCCATGCAAAAAATCGGACAGCTGCCACGCATGGGTTTTTTTTTCCTCTGTGAGTTTACGTATGTGCCCTCATCTCCTTCTTCCTTCAGCTGGTTTGTTTTGGTCATTTCCTCCTCTAATTCCTGCAGCTCATATCCTCCAGCGCAGCATCACAGAACCGCCATTCTCCTCCTCTGTTTCGCTGGACGCTGGCTCTTCATCTTCTTCAAGTTGCTGGACGCTGTGTGGCTGCTTCTTCCTGCTGACTTGCCCCAGCTTTGTTGCTCCACTCAAACGCATGGAAGCTCCTTGCTGAACGAAACTGGTATGGAGTTAATTCTGCAGTTTGTCTTCCTCTGTTCAGCGTTCTGCTACTCTGTTTCAACGTTAATTCTGTTCGAGTTCCAGCTGCAGATTCTTCTTGCTTTTGGTTCGGTTTTGCTACTGATTTGTTTTGGTTCTGGGTTGAATCTTTGCTGCAGAAAATTTTCTCTCCCTGTGTTGCTAAATTCCAGCGCCTCTTGCTGCCCTGTTCAGCGTGAATTCTGTTCAAAATTTCAGCTGCAGCCTTTCCTTGAAGTTGATTCAGTTTGCTGCTGTTTTTGGGTGAGTTTGAGGTTGAATTCCAGCTGCAAGTTTTCCTTGAATTTAATTCAGTTTTGCTGCTGTTTTTGGGTGAGTTTGAGGTCAAATTTTCCAGCGTTTTCTCCCCTGTAACATAATGCAATAAAACGTTTCTGTTGTGGCAGTTGGAAGGGAAGCCTCGTACAGGAGAAAAAGTGTTTGCTGCTGAATTTTGGTGAAACCAAGCCAAAAAAAAAAAAGTGATGCAAAAAGTGACTTTAATTGGTTTGAATTTGATTTTCCTCATGCTAAATTATATACCAATTTTTCTATATACTAAATTCCTTCAATTTCTGCATATACCTTCCTCAAAAAAATTGATTGTTATACTTCTTCTTACTTATTCAAGTATATGTGTGCAGAATACATGTTTCGATTAAAATGGTATAGCTTCCTTTTAGTTTTTGGATTCGGGTAAACTCCAAAGTTGAACCAAGAAAACGAGTCGAATAAGTCCAAGTTCTTTATGGAATTAATTGGAATGCTTCGTCTTCTAAACTCTGGTAAATGGGTCTTGTAGGGTATTCAGGAGATTGAGATATAGCCGAGGAACGGGTCAGTGAAATTTCTGTGGTATCTCGGAAGGTGAGTAAGTAACGCGGACCAAAGATTCAGAAAATTCTTATTTCTGTTCTTAAGTTTCCTTGCAGTGTTTTAAGGATTGGATTCTCTATCTATGGAGATATATATTTCAAAAATATAGTCATAAGCACATTTACCAAAATTTGATTTCAATCGGGAATTTTGCAAGTTTACGGATGTTGAGTTAAATTGGAAATCCTACTGTGAAACTGATCTGAACATATTTTGTCTGAAACGCTATTTGGTAATTTTCTGGAGCTATCTACTCAGAACCCTGTAGCTAACAACAGTAGATGTTAGCCCTGGTGCACCATGATCTGAACCTCAGCTAGCAGGGGTGGTGCTAGCCCCGTGTGCAGGCCACCACACGCGGAGTCAGTTTATTTTTGCAAGCTGAAAGCTGTGCGTCTGTAGTGATTTTCCCCCCGCGAGCTGTGTGCTCTGCGTCTGTGTTCCAATTGGTTCTGTTTAGATGCGTTCGGTGTATTTTGAAAAAGAGTTTGTTTAAAATCTGTTTCATATGGTTTGTATCTGGATATATATATATATATATGTAAACCTATTTGATTTATGATTATTTTCAAAAGGGTCGGTGTGCTTATTCACTGAGTATTCGACTCATTTTTTTTTGTATATATATTTTCAGAGAGCAGTAGGGACTCTAGCCTGCCCCCAGCCGCTTTCTAGTGACCGACCCCTTGAGACGTCCTTTGGCGAGTCTGCGGAGCTCCTGTGGGTGTATTTAGATTTTATATGTATTTTGTCTGAAATTTTTGTAAAACCTTGTACATGTTGCTCCACTGAATCGTAGTTAGGGCATCCTCATACCCCAGATGTTTTCCTTTGGTCTGATTGTACCCCTATTGGGATATACTGTACTGGCTGAGCGTTTGTAGAAATTTCGGGAGGTCTACATTATAGAGGAGACTCTGCCGAAATTTCTACAAATGCCCTTCAAAGAAAAGATTGCATGTTTCATATGATTCAAATCAATGCCATAAGTATTTCCTCTATATAATTTCCGCTTCCGCGCATGTGTACTTAAAATTTGGGGTGTGACACTTTGTATTTAATAGAGATTTTCTCTGTCTATATTTTGGCCAGCAGGAAGTGGTTGTGGGTCATGAAAATAGAACAATGATGTCTGACGGTAACTTTTTTTAGGGTTAATCTTATTGGAGATTTTGTTGGATATACAGATATACCATCTTTTCAGGATTTCTGTCTCGTTGTTCCAAGGCAATTATGCTTGTTTTACTGATATAACCATAATTGACATTTATTGATTTTAACTGCCATAAGCACTATATTGAAAAAGATATATGTTTGCATGTTTTTCTTTTATGGCAGGGTGGCCCTGGTCAACCACAGGATTTGGGTAGAAACATTTTTTCCATGGATGCCGCTAGAGAGAATGAGATTTACCTTAGATGGTCTTGAATATAATAAAATTGGTGTTAGTTATGAAGCTTTCAATGGACAGCCAAACTTTTGGTTTTCACCTTTTTGGAGTTGCTTGCATAATCAATTTTGGAATTTTTGGGACGTTGGTGAAATCAAACAGCAAGAACCATGCTTTCTCTTATTAATTTTTTGAGTAATTATGTCCTCTTTCCTTCCTTTTCTATACACCTTTTGTATAGTTCCATGGAATTATGATATGCGTATGGTAGTTTTTGGCAGTGTGCTAGTCTTTCTACCACATGAAGGAAGCATTTGACACATAAGTTTAACTATTAGTCAGGGGCCTAAGAGTGACTTTTAAGAATTCTTAACACCTTGTATTGCAGAGTTATAATTCTTTTTTTAACTTCTACAATGCATTGGAAATTGTAAATATGTGAATTAATTTGAATAAACTTTCATTGTTAAATTATATAGAGTTTTCTTATAGCTGTTGTAAATTTGAAAGAAACTTTCTTGTCCTCAACAGGCTGACCTAAGCAGAATCAGTAGGAGTTAGGTTCCACTCTATGGTGTGGAAGGAAGGTTTGAAAGGATAAACCAACATCCGGTGTGTTACAGTAATTGTAGTTTAATTATGTTTACTATGCGTCTTCTACTGGAAATTATTAATAACTTGACTTGGTTGCAGAATGTAGGGATTCATTCTTTCTCCATAGGAATCACGGAAGTTCTTAACACAGACCTTGTGGTAGAATTAAGTGCCAATGATGTAGAATATGTCTACCAAAGATAATATTATTCTCTAGCTATAGAGATGTTTTTCATGGATATGGTCCTATTGATCTGTCATGGCTATTCTATTTATTTAATTTGTAAGCTTTGAGCTCTTTATGTCTTTCTAGTGAGTGAATAGCTTTTCTGTTTGGAGAGGCTAATGTTTGAAAATTGGTCTTTTAGCCTGGCTAAACTTGTAAGCTGAGATGTCACTCATATCTTCTTGAGCTACTTGCATTTTATTAGTATGCCCCCCCCCCCTCCCTCTCTTAATTTGGAGAGGCTGAATGGAGTAGCTATTCTTTTATTCTACTATCAAGGGAGATTTCCTGATGTAAGCTTGTGAGCAATCTAGTTTGCAAGATTTGCAAAGCAAACATCAGATATGATATTACTTGCTAATATCTTTTTTTTTTCTTTGGTTAATTTAATCATCAGAGCTGATCTTTGTTGTTATGTAAATGAAGTAGACATTAAAGTTCTTGGTCTTATATCGAAGTACTATTGCTCGAAAGAAAATGTTTGTTTTAATAGAGATGGTGCATCGAAAGAAAATGGCAGAGAAAACACTCTGTGATGCAGCCAATTTTGTTTATGATGATAGTGGGGGAATGATTTTGATTTTCTATGAAATTACAGCAAAATTCCTTTCTTCTTGTGTTAACATATATGCTTTTCTCTAGGAGCCCTGGAAAAATTTTAAGTGTCAGCATCCCTACATTTGAAGCTTTAACTTAATTTGGAGTTGCTACCATCACTACTAAGAATTCTGGTGAGGTGGAAGTATCATATAGTTTGATGGTGGTTCGCTGTTCAACACTTCTATCATAGTTCCTCACATTTCTACTATTTAGATAAGACCTATGCTAAGCTTCATGGGATTTATTTCTGTTTCTTAAATATCTATTTAATTAATTGTTAATCTATTTTTCTGAATTAAAATAGTTTGTATGAATTAACTCAGTTTCAACACACATGCAGGATAATTGCTTGATACTTGATGGTGTTTGTGGAGTTCTGTTCAATCTCATTTCGGTTATACGGTCTTTTAGTCTGTTAAACTGAGGGCGGTTATCAAATATCTATAATGAACAAGGCAAAGGGAAACTAATAGATCCATGATATTTTCGAAGGGTACGTTTATTGAGGACGCACTAATTGATTGAGGTATGTCTGAAGCTTCCATAGCTGTAATTCTACAAAGTGTTCAACAGTTTTTTGGCTTTGATGTATTTTCTTGTCTTTCAGTTTAATTGTCCAAAGGATGTCACCTTGATGGAGGCACTTTATGGAAACATATATGTTCAACAGATTGCAGTATTTGCCCCTTCCAATTTTACAATTTTATTGGCAATTTATTTGTGAATGATATTTTGAAAGTTCTTATGGTTTCAAGAGCAATTCTTAATAACAAGACTAGCTAATGGCATTAGAGTATTAAGGCTTGCTGTAAAGCCCAAGCAGGGTTTTCTCCCTCTCCTCTAGTGGTGTACAGGTTTAGAGTGATAATGGCTTTAATGATATTTCAGGAGTGAAAAGAAAAGGATTTTGATTGTACAACTAGGAAATCTGTTGCTTAATGCTGTAGGATAATTGGATCATCTGCACTGCAATTTTTCATCCGGATAAGTATTTTACATTATTATAGTATAATCTTTGATGTTTTAATACTCTTTTCTGGATCCCTAGCTAATTCAAGTGAAAGGACAGAATAGCCTCATGAGTAAGTAAAGTGGAGGTTGTAAAATGCATAAAAATGTGCGAATTAAAGTGGAATTAAGTGTGAAATGGAGGTTGCAACAATATAATTTGTGGAAGCACAAACTAATGCTAACGCAGTTGGGATGTAATTCTTGCATAGGATTTGTCTTTCTGAGAAACTTCATGAATGATACTTTTCTTTCTTTCTTTCATTGTTTTTTTTTTCATTTATATATTAGTGAATGATTCTTATTATATTTAGTTATTTACTTTTGCAGATTATACACCTACAATAGGACCTATTATATTTACTTTTGCAATGTGCTATATTGTCTCATTTAAATTCTGATGTTGAACTCCTTAGGGCCAGTTACCTTTTTGCATATTTCCAATATGTAGTTATTTTAGCATTACATGTTATTAAGCTGTCACGTGATCTATTGAATATTTGAATTTACGCAGTTTCATTGTAACAATGATTTTTTTGCGATGTATTCTATTTAATATTTGAATTTATGCTTTATAGATTGTAGTTCCCATTGGAGATTTATTTTTTATTCCGATTAGATCTTAATTATTTGACAATATCAGGATTTGTGCCTTAATTTGACCTTGCCAAATTCATCATTCGGCTTCTGTTGTGATTTCAGCAGGTTCAGGCTGTAGCAAAAGCTCTTAGGAAAGTTTGTATTCAATGACAATTTGGCAATACCAAGCTTTTAGTGACTTTTTTAAGGCCAAGCTGCAGAGTTTTTTACGGAGAATCTTGATAATGTGTGAGAGGCTGCATGTAGAGACTTGACTGAACTCGAGGACTGCTTATCTGTTAGCATAACGGGGAAAGAATTATTCTACTGTAATGGTATGACTTGCAGAGCCCACACCTTGTATGACTTATATACTTGTAGTATAATGCTATTAACTAGTCTTGTTATTTTCAAATTCTGGTACAAAAACAAACAATTCCATTATTGTCTAAAGAATATGCTATACTTTTAATCAGTTTTGCACATTTCCTTCATAATGGTTTGCCTATCTTTTATTTTTCTCATGGCATGATACAAATAAATTGCACTAGGCTCTTCTCTGAATAACTAATTTGACCTTTCTTTTTCCTTAAATATTCCCTAGGAAGAAGATCTATACGCAGACAAGATTTATTGTATATAAATGATACTTAAATAAGAAATAGCTAGACACTACAGACTTTATTGCATCACTTGTCTGTGTTAGTGTCAATGCTTATATTGTTCTATGTATATGTTAGTGTCACTGCTTCACATAACTTGAGTTTAGGCCTAACTTAGGATTTCTTGTCAAGTTAATTTGGTGTGCATACTATAGTTCAAAAATCTGTTTTCATCAACCAAATTTGCCTGCCTACTCTGAGTGTTCAGCTACCAGCTTGCATTCCATAAAATTTAGCATTCTCGAGACTTAAAAGGGAAAAGCAAATATTTTAGGGATTAGAAGCAGTTTTATCCTTAACAAGGAAAATGAAATTGAGCTTAGATATGAGAGTAAGGATTTAGGAAGAATCCAGTTTGCTATGTCACTCATTTTATCAAAAGGAAAAAAGAAAAAATGCCACCCATTTCTTGCTACATCAGCTACAAATGATCATACCCAAGGCTTACTGACATATATTCACTGAAAACAGTCTTCTAATTGTTGAACGAAAAACATGCTAGTTAAATGGTATGGAAACAAGAGCATTTGAATTTGTGGATCGTTCAATTTTAGATTATTGCAGGGTATGCCTTTCCAACCACCAGAGACAAGTATAAATGGTTTCCTTGATTCTATTGAAATCATATGGAACAAATTATGGACAATGTTTAAAGACTTTATCACTGGAAAAAATTGCAGGTATTATTTTCTATTAGTAATTTCAGATTACACCATTTTAATTCTAGAAAATATGTGAAATATGTGTATTTCTTGAATGTTTATAAACTCCATCACATGGTACAAATTTTGATTTCATTCCTATTAAGGTGGAAAATTTGCTTGTCAATCAGAACTGAGTTTCATAAACTACTGTAGAGCCTTGTCCCTATCGCGTCCGCTTCCAACATTTTAATGATATAAATGTAGAATTTGGAATGATGATCTTGAAATATATGGAACTGATGGAGAAGAACCAATATCTGTTGGTTCTAAAAGATGAAGGTTTCAACCTACACTGACTGCAGTTGAGAGTTTAGTTTTAACGAAGGCGTAGCCTTTGGAAGGTTCCTTATTAGTTGAAGAATATAGGAAAGAAGGTAGGACAATTTTATATTAACATTAGCATTAAAAATCAACTTATGAAATACCAAAAGCAACTCTAAGCCTGAAATTAATCACCTTGAATTTTATTTCTAATGTGACACTGCTATAAAAATACTAATACATTGACATTGGCTGAGGAATCGAAAACTTTGGCTATGTCATATAGCCTATGCTTATTTTTCCTCATATTTTTGAAAATGACAATTGATCTGCTTCGATGCTTTCTTTCTTTGTTTGGTATCCTGATTCTGTTATTTTTAATTTAATTATTTTTCTACATTAATCACCTATCTACAGAAGTAGGATGTGGGAAGATCGATGTCTATTGTGTTACCTAACCTTTATAATATTTTTGACTTACTTGCCATGACATTATTTGATGCAATTCCTCGTGTTTAAGAGAGATACTAAGTGGCAATGATTTTGGTATATGAAAAAACTTTTGAGCACCCCAGTTATATATTTTTGTTGTCTAAAAATGTTTCTAAGGAAATTCAAGAAGTTATATGGTAGTATAATTGATTTTTGTTTTGTGCTTTAGAATTATAAAATAATTTTTTAAAAAATCCAAAGTCATCACTATAATTTTTTTAAATAAAAAAATTTTAGCCACAACTATTGTTGTGATGAAAGTTTTTTTTTTGGTAGTAGTTCTCATAGTAAAATGTTGTATGAACCCAAAAAAAAATGTATTCTCACAATAACTTATCATGAAAATTCACAATTTTTTTTATGGTTCTCACTATAAAATATCACAAGAATACAAAAACTTAGATTTTTTTTTTGTTCTCACGGTGAAGTATGGTGAGAATTCCACTAAAAAATTACAAATTTCATCATAACTTTTAAAAAATACCCTCACATAATTTTTTCGATGTTCTCAGAAATTTTTTGTGAGAATATTTTTTCACAAAAAAATTCCAAGAGAGTTGTAAATTTCTATAGCTATTTTTTTTTCCACACAAAATTCATGAGAATTTTCACAAAAATATCAGATCTCATCGAATTACTTCTGCAAGATTTTTGTTGTTTTCTTATAGTGTTATAATATAATATAATTATGACTAACTAGTTGATTTTTTTATATGCAGATGACTTGCATCTATTTACTAGTTGAGGTAACTTTTGAACGAACACCTATCCTGAGGTTAGAATGGATGTGTCCTATTCCAACATGGATATGGATTATGGGGGTTGAGTGGGTTTAGTATACCTTTCGTATGAAGAATTAATTAAGGATTATGTAATTTTGTTTACTATGGTGTATTTTTCATAAGTTAGCTTGTATATTGTGGACCTTATAATTTTATGTATTAGGAATATGTATGACCCTGAGAAATAAATAATGGACTTAACATATTTATTAGTTTAATACTTGACTTTATTTCTGTGTTTTGTGCTTATTCTATTTTATTTATGGATTCCTGTAAAAGAGTAAGTAAAATGTTTTATGTAGTTTATACAATTGAATCATTATGCATTTTCAAAATTGATGGTTATTTTTACTAAGAATATCAATTCTTATGATTTTCTTTGTCATGATGTGTTTAAATTAGAAATCAAGTCATGTCAGGCATACTACATAGTCCTTAAAGTGGAATGGACATGGATTAAAATTCCATTAATAGGAAATATTCAAGTAATTTAGAACATTAATGTAGCTATGGTTAATGGTGAAGCACAAGACTTACATTTTCTATGAATACAACCTATATTATTCAATCATATATTAGTATGACATGTTAAATGATAAAGAGAAGTTTTTGTAGAATTTTTGTTGTGATATCTGAAATAATAACTGCTATAAATAATTTATGGAAAACAAATAACATCAATATGTTTAGAATTATAGGTTGTGTAATATTCTCACATACATATAATAAAAAAATTGAGTGAAAATGTAAAGGTGTTGAAATTCACACTTAAAATTCTAACACCTAGTATTAGAGCTCCAATTTCAAACCTAGCAAGTTGAATTGGCAAGGGAAATTTGAATTGTAGCCAATTTTTATATGCATAAGGGGAAGTTAGGTGGAGAACAATTTTTACATATGTAATAACCCAATAATCTTAAGAAAAATTTTGGTTGTAGATTTAAGCTTATGGAAGGGATATATATATATATATATGATATTAAAAAATATGTAAAAGTGAAGTTGACTTTATGCTGTAGAGCACCTAAATAATGGTTCTTTCCTTCATAGAGGAGGTTAAGATTCCTCTTTCAAACAAGCTAAAGAATAGTAATGTAAACTTCCACCAAAAAATGAGGCTCTTAAAGGTTTTAACCAGTCAACAACAATTAGATATAAGTACTTGAAAACACTATAAACTTTAAGGATAATTCTACATATGATAGATAGTAGAAAGAACTTAGGCTTCATTGTCAATCGATGAGTAAATAACATCCTACTACATGCATTCTTATTGCATGTTTTTCTATTTTACATCTTTACATCTTGTAAACTATCATGCATCTTGATCTATTGAAATTTGGATGATTATGTTCAACCAAGGAAATATTTTTAATGAAGTTACCTTACTTTGAATTTTAAATTGTTAATACATGTATGGAATCAATAGGAATCATTTAAGACGTCTATGGATGAATTGAGCGTTATGATTCCATATGCAACTGAAATGTTCTTTTATAAAAGGACTAGGTATAGAACACTATTTGTTAATAGTAGTTCTAATAGCCCTAAGTGTGCCTTAGTTGAACCCTAACTTGTAAAGGGTACAAGAGATGTTAGCCCCATATACTGACTAACACACATGGAATGGAGGGATGCATTTTACGTGAACTTTAGAGTCATAATAGACTTATTTTACATGAGCTTTAGACTTATGACAAACTTATGTGGGTTACAAGTTTGTGATGAACTTGGTTACTTACTCATGTAGGCTTTGTGCCTGTAATAGCTACATTGTAAAGTCTTTTTAATGAAATGGTTTTTGAAAGAATTGGTTTTGCAAACTCTCATATGTATTTTAAAAGTTTAAAAGGTTTTTGAAAAGGTTTTCATTATTTATATTGACTTTAAATTATATGACTTTCATGACTCAGTATATTTCTCATTTAAATTTCTTTTTATGAATAACTATCATGCATGTTGTGAAGTATGATTTCAGGTTTTAAAAGCTCTTATAAGGTGTTTCATAGGCTATCTTACACATTTGCCCAATTATTTCTATATGTGTATTTATTTATTCATCTATTAAAATATGAGATGTTATTTACTTGTTAAACATTTAGTATTTTAGGTGATAGAGTTAAACCAAGGTCTTCTTCAATAAGTTGGACCAATATTCATAAAGTAAATCCTACATTGTTTTGTATGGGGGACTGTATTTTGTTGATTTTGTCTAACATGTTTTGTAATATAGTTGTAGCTCTACAAAATCTACAAGTAGAATCCCCTATCCTAGTACAAATAAAATTAGTTGTTAGAATCTGAAAGTAGAGCACCCCTGATTATATGGTTGATGTTTATATTTGTTGTAAGGATCTTGAGATGTCCTATTTTCTGGGGACATTATGCCAAAATTTTAGCAAGAAATGAACTAATTATGTAAGTAAGGGTTTTAGATTAACAAATGGTATGCTAGGGAAGTATAATCCTAGCTTGTTCGATTAGGCTAATGGATAAGATATTGATATTGTACTCATGCCAGTCACACCTTTAGTTTTAAGGAGTGATAGTAGACTTATAAGTAGTCTAGTTATTGGTGAGAGATCTACAGTTTCTTCACAATTATATATAGATGCCTCTGCTTTATGGCATAAATGACTAGGACATCAATGAACAAGGATTGAGGGAACTTTACTAGAGGAAGTTGCTAAAGGGTGTCAAACAATGCAAAGTTGATTTTTATGAGCTCTATGTGCTTTGTAAATAGAACATGGTTCTATTTAAGATAACTTCACACTATATTGGTGATATATTGGAATATGTTCATAGTGACTTTGGGGTCCAACCCTTCTATTAGCAAAAGGTGAAGCTAAGTACTTTGTTAGCTTCATAAGTGACTTCTTTAGGAAGACTTGGGTGTATTTTGTAAAGGACAACTCTAAGGTATTCTTTAAGTTCAAGAAGTGGAAAACCAAGGTGGAGAAATAAATAGATAAAGAGTTAAGTGTTTATGCTCTAACAATGATGGAGAGTACACGTCATATGAGTTCAATAACATTTGCAAGAAGGAAGGGATAGAAAGAAATTTCACCAATCTTAAGACTTGATGTGTTATATTTTCACATACTTATTTAGGTTTAAATTCCATTTTTTTGATCATTATTATCTGGTATCTTATGCTAATATTGTGCATTTTCATCATAAAATATATTAAATAATGTGAAGGAAGAATTGGTGCAAAACTAAGCTAAAGCAATTCACATAAGCCATGCATATCTAAGTTAAGGCATAGCAATTTTAAAAGTTTGGCACGTTGCAAAGTGTATTACATGACATAGTCGTGCATTTTTACATAGGCCATGTATTTGAGGAAAAATTAAACGCATGACAAGCAATGTATCACATGGCCAAGTCATGTGACTAGGCAAAAAGAAATGACCTATCCTATGTGCAAAAAGGAAACTTTTCTCTAATATGGTCAAACATGAATCCTCTTGACTTTAGTCTATTAGAGGCATGTTAAGGCAAAAGAGAAAAAAAGAAAGAAAGAAGGAAGCCCTTGTAAGAGAAATATAAAAAGGAGTAAAGGGCATCAATTAGAGAAATAACAAATTTAACAAGCCACTGTAAAGCTGCCAACCTCATTGGAGATTTAGGGAATTGATTTTCTAAAATTGGTGTGCTTTTCTTCTTCTTCTTCTTCTTCTTCTTCTTCTTCATCATCATTTGGGATTTCCATTTTGACCATGCGTAACTAAACCCTTATCTAGGGGGTGGATGGATTTAATTGAGTACTATGATTGATTGGAGATTATTGTTTATTTAATTCTTATCATATTAATATATTGTCTTAGTATTATTTTCTTGTAAATGATTGACCATTATTTATATGTTTGCAATATTACATGAAGAATTGAGAGGCAAAATATAACATTAGATCATTAGGATGATAGATTTAAGGTATGTGCTTTATAAAATATAAAAACTTCTTTGTGACTTGTATGATTCATGTATGTCGAGGTGCTATATAAGGATTTACACTGATTTCCACAGATCTTAATGGGTTTATGTTAATGCTTGTGATTATGAAAGTATACATAGGATTAATATAAGTACATATGTTATGTCTTGAAAAAGAATAACATATACCTTAAGAGATCTAGTCATTAATATTAGTAAGAGTTATTAATCATAGGAATGTAATTAATGAAATCCAAACCATGGAGTCTTTAATCACTGAATTGATCAAATTTATTTTAAGTTTCTTTGATTGTAATTAATTCCTAGTTATTTGTTAGTTTAAATCCAGTTAATTGATTTTTCTAAATAATAATGATAATTACAATTCTTGTAGTTAGCAACCCTTCCCTATAAGATGATATATAGACTCATCTGTATTACTTATTTAACTCATACACTTGCAAATTTTACATAAGAACCATAGCAAACAAAGTTACAGAGTGTATGAACTAGACCTGTCTAGAAAAAGCAAAGTCAATGAGGATAGAGATTGATTTATCCAAGCAATTTTAGGGAGGAGCAGTCAATACAACCTGTTTCAATATCAACAGATCACTTACTATGTGGTTGGAAGGTAAATGTGTTAATGAGGTGTGGTATCAGAAAGAAGTGGACTAATGCATGCTCTTTATCTTCAAGTGGATAGCATATACTTATATTCCCAATGATGAAAGGCTTAAATTGCATCCCAAGTTTAGAAAGTGTATCTTTATCAATTATACTAAAGGAGTCAAGGGTTTTAGGCTCTGGGATCCTAAAGAGCCAAAGGTCTTCATTATTAGAGATGTGATATTTGATGAATAAACTATGTTACGGAGTAAGGTGGATCACCGAGAGAATATATCTGGGGACTTTGATGTTGAGGTGGAGTTACTACCTCTAACAAAGTTAGATAATAGTAATATTTCAAATAAAGAGCAACTATAGGGTCATAACATTGCTAAATATAAACCTAAATAGAATATCAGACCTCTTATAAGGTATAAGTTTAATGATTCAATTTCTTATGTATTACTAACTAGTTGTGGCAAGCCAAGTACATTCCAAGAAACAATCTCTGATCTTAAAAAAGATAAGTGGATGGAGTTTATGCTGGAAGAGGTGGAGTCTCTCCATAAGAATCAGACGTGGAAGTTAGTTCAACCTACCAAGGGTAAGAAGCCAATTAGGCATAAGTGGGTTTATTGTAAGAATGAAGGTTCATTAGAAAAGGATGGTATAAGTTATAGGTTAGTTGCCAATAGTTATTCTTAAAGGGAAAGGCTACATTACAACAAAGTATTTTGCTTGGTGGTGAGGCACACTTCTACCAAAGTGTTATTGAGTTTGACAATCTAGTTAGACTTCGAGTTAAAGGACCTAGATGTCAAAATTTCCTTCCTTCATTGCGAGCTAAGGGAACAAATTTTTATAGAGTAGTTAGAAAGATTTGCCTTACTCCAGAGAAGAAACATTAGCAAGCAATGAAATGGGTGCTGAGATACCTTAAAGATACTTATGATCTTTGGATTTGTTTTGGCATTAATAGAGTTTCTATAACCAATTTTATAGGTGTAGATTATTTAGGTGATTAGATGATAAAAAGTTTGCCATAGGTTATATCTTCACATTAGTAGTGGTCCTATCAGCTAGAGGTCTATTCTTTAGAGTGTGATTATATTGTCGACCACTTAGATAAAATACATGGCGATAATAGAGGTAGTAAAAGAGGCTTTGTGTTCGAAAGGGTTGATTGTTGAAAGGCAAAATACATGGCAGAGGAGTCCATTTGACTACTTTGGGATAGCTTGGTTACTGTCTACTTTTCAAAGAATTAGGTGTATCACACTTGCATAAAGCACATTAAAGTTCCACAAAATCAGGGAGTTAGTCTTTTTAGGTGAGATCTTGTTGGAAAAAGGTGTTACCTGTGGAGAAGTTTAGACATTTAAGCTATGTTAGGTTTAAAATTTAATTTAGATGGGAATGAGAATGGACTATAATCTTGTAAATTATATTATGTTTGATATGATAGGGAAAGGAATGAGAATGTCATTACTTTTATATGTTTGGTTGAATGAAAATAATATTAAAATAGAAAAAAGACATGAGAAAAAGACTAAAATACCCCTTAGTAAAAAAACCATTAAAATAATTTTTTTCTTTTTGAGCATAAACAATAAAAATATCATTTTTAGCCAAACAGAATGCATGGCAAGACTCACTCCTTCTGCTTTGTCCTCCATCATCATCTTCCTTTATGATTAGCTCATGAGTTCATTAATTAAGGGAGACATAAGAGAGCTTTTGCATCATAAGGGTTTGATTGAGTGTACAAGTGAGTCAATTTACTTTAGATCTTGACTTTCACCATCAATCTCATTAAGAAGACAAAAGAGACATTAGTATTGAACACCAATGAATGGATCTATCTCATTGGTCATTACTTTCCATTTGTCTCTCATCAAATAGGCTTCATGGTGCCTCGATGGAGATGCTTTTTTCATTTGACATATCCTTGATGGTTAGCATGACATTTTGTTTTAGCTTCTGGATTGCTATTTGCTTAATCAAAGAATGGAATTTTTGAATGACAAAGGATCTTTAAAACTAAACTCTATTAAGGAGCATTTGAGCACTCTATATGAATGAACACTTACATATGATAAATTCCATGATTCCTAGTTAGATTAATAGCTTAGATTGTTGCCTTTTATTTTGTCTATAGTATGAACTAACAAAATTTACTTTAAATGCTTAAATCTTAGCCAAATAGGCTCTTTATATGGTAAACATGTAATAGAATGAATCTCCTAACAATATATAGCCCAATGCTATAATCATTGAAGACAACCATGTTTTTTGTGATTATCATAGTTTAGTTTTTTTTTTTTTTGGTCTTGTTGAAATCTTTGTTGCCTTTAAGGAAAGTCAATACTATCCTTGGATGCTTGATAGCTATACTTGCAATGCTAAGTAGTTGTTGAGTTGAATTTGATACAATAATATTACTAGAATGGATATTGCACATTCATTAAAAAGGTATTTAGAATTTGAGTTTTGACATTTCTCATACTAGTTGTTCTAGTTCTAATGTCAAATTTGGATTATAAGTTTGCTTTTGTGGTGTTCTAATTATAATATGAATCTTAGATTGGATTGTGGCCATGTTGATCACTTAGCTACTCTATTTGCAATTTAGATTTTGATAAACTATATGTTGCATTAGTTTAGAAAGGAACCATAAGATCTATTAGTTGCAAAGCGACTAAGCCTATTTGAAATTCAAGTTTATTGTATCCACTTAATTGCCCATGCTTGGCAAGATATCTGTATCATGTATTATTTATGGGAACCATGCAAATTAGACGATGTTGGACCATAAGCATAGCAATGAAGGTGGACCACACACTAATGATTGCTTACAAGAGCATAATAATAATGTATTGAACTAAATATTAAGGAGGTTGAACTTAAGTAGATTGGACCAATTGATTGGCAAACAGTGGCAATATAAGTGGGTGTTCTATTTCTTGTACCAGGACCTTTCTTGGTTATGTTATTTGTATGTCTTATGAAGTTGTAGTTAAGTGTACAAAGTAAAGGCAAATTTTCTCATGATAGATTTTGTTTATGGTTAGGTCCATGGCTACTATCTATGTAAAAATGCCTTAGGTGCATAAGCTATAATCCATTTGTATTTATGCTCATCTAATTCAATTTGGTGATCAAATAGTGTTTCTGGACATACCCACTTTGCTACTAATGTCTCTCTCAACCATTTAATAACCTTTTGTTTCGAAATGTGCCATGGAGTTGTATAAGTTTTTACTTTCCATTGTCAGATAGATTTGTTTCTTCTAAATAAGCTTTATAAGTATAAACAGCTAGTAAGTAAAGCTTATAAAAGGTAATATTTATCTAAAATGAACTGCTTATTAAATTGTTGTAAGCTAAAGTTATATTTATAAATATAAAAGGAGCTAGCAATAGGTTGATCCTTCTATTGTTGATTGTCAAAATATCATATTTAATTATACTTTCCAAGCTAAATAACCATCTTGAAAAGTCTTTATTTAATTAAAGTGTTAGTAGAAAGGGAAAATTCCAAATGTATAAAATAGCATTAGCACAAAGACATCAACTTGCACAATACCATAGAATAAGAAACTTGAAAACCATATACAAAATATCCTTCAATAGATATAAATTGGGGTTAGTCATAATTAAATAGAAAATGGTAAAAACCAAGGAGTTGGTCACAAAGTTTGGCATGACAAAGTCAACATTCAAATAATTCCATCACCAAAATTGTCTTCAATGATATCTGTAACATATTACACATCTTTTGTAGTAGCTCTATCTTTGCCAAACACCATGCAAAGCTTTTCAAAGTGGGGAAATGGCCTACATCTGAAGGGTGTAGCCTGCTTGTGTGTCTAGGCATCAAAAGGGAATTGAAATTTAATAAGATCATAACCTAACTTGACATTGTGCACCAATATATAAATCACTTCAAATATAAAGCTTATCCCTTTGATTAAAATGTGACCATAATAAACAAACTAAAGCATAAAAATAAAAAATAAAACATTCGTAGATCTCACATGGATAAATAAAAGCTTCATGTTTAGGATCAATCCATCCTATATTTAACAAAGGAAATATGGTACACAAATACTTTCTAACTAATCCAAGCTAGAGCCAAGGTGTTCTGCAACCTGTAGAAGAGTAACATCATAGATATATGATCCATTAGCATACAATGCTTAGAAACCAAATTATATATAACTACTAGTCATAGATAAAGTTATCCATATATAATTTAACACAAAGCATATATCCAAATAAAAATAAGGAAAAAAGATGTAGTAGGACAACTATAGCTTTCACAATGGCATAATTAGATAGAAAAGAGAAAAAAAAATAGATTTAGGAATGTAAGTATATGTACATAGATCATTAATTACTAAAAAAGTTCTTAGTGCATTAGGTGTGGACACAAAAAGGGAATTTTAAGGAGTCATAAGAAGCCTAATGTGGAGCAGATAAAATAATACAAGTACACATTCATGTTGTCATAAATTAGTGCATTAGAGGATCCATATGAAGCATACAATGTCATATGAATGAGTTGAAAATATGAGTAGATATTGTTGTACAGACAAAACAATGGCAATGCTTTAATTGCAAAGACTTGAAAAATGATGTATTAAAACAACTATAGCTTTTACAATACCAACATAGTTATTATATTAATGACTTGAAAATGATGTAGTAAAATAGCACAAGTAGCCATCAAGAATTGAAATTTTATTACTTCAACCAACAAACAAAAAATAAACCCAAAAAAATTATTACGTTAGGCCTATAGTATAACAACTCTAATTCTTAATTATTGTGATTGGGTTTAATTATGTAGTTAATGATTGTAAAATATGGTTTAAAATCATTATAATTAATTAAATTGATAAAAAATAAGAAAATTTGAACATTGATATTATTAGAGTCATTAGCCAAACAACCAAAACCATTTGATCCCACAAGTAACTCCAATTATCAATTAAGACATTTGGTTCACATTACTATTAATTCTAAGCATTACAAAATCCTCTTACAAATACTTCCAAGTTATTATATATCATGCTCATAGTAAAATCTAAGGTTTCTAAGCAAAAATAAGAGTTTGGGGGACTTAGGTCGTGACTTGGACCTTTCTCGCCATGGCTAACTTGGTTACTAGATCTTAAAATCAAATCTACAAACCTTTTATCATGACTCAAGCCTTCCATGGCACGATGAAAGTGCTCTTGGGAACCTATTATTCTAACTTAGTGTTACGACAAGAGAACCTCCAGGAACTCTCCAAACTAGGCTCCCGATGCTTGCCACGATGAGCTTCCCTTACACTACGATGAGTTTTCTCTCTGTTACTCTCTCTGGGTGAATTTCTCGTGTTGTATCGCGACAAGGCATCTCACACCATGGCACTCCTAGCTTCTAGATCTTCCTTGGCTATCACTTAAGTAGTTTTGGCTACGACTCAACCCTCTTCTACACCTAAACTCTTTAAACTTCATCTTACACATACCAAATCTCCCTTAAGCAATTTCCTAAAGTCATTTTACCTTAATTTATAAGGCTTTAATGGCAACCACCTAGCTAACTTGTAACTCCTTACTCTCTATCTCATACCCATCATGCCTTACATACTCATATGCACATGCTTGACATACAAGGAGGTTATCTACTCTACCTCGATGTTTATTCTACATGGCATTATGCATGGGTAGATATCCACTTTAATGTCACATGGACCGGGTGAGCTCTTTCTATGCATCCTCATGCTTGATTGCACTATTAGGACTTATTTCAATCCCAAACATATGCTTTAAACTCATGGAAAGCAAAAAGGGATATGAGACATGCAATTTCGTTTTCGGCAGATTTGGCTTCATTTCTGGGCTGAGTTTGAAAATTTATAACTAAATACAGAAAAATTGTAAACATATGATCTCGGTCATTATAGAAATATTAAGATGTATACTTCATGATAAAAATATGTAGAAGTCTCAATATCTCACATATCATGCGTTTGACATCCGAAATCGTCCACTGGTCAGAGGGGGTTCTGTTACTGTCACAGTTTACTGATATAGACTTTGGAAATGTCTAACTAATTCCATAAAAATCCAATGCTTACAAACGAGATCACTATGGAAAGATGTGGATGTTAGCTAGAGAGAACAAATATCTCCAGATCAGTTCATCGAACCAAACTCCCGGAAACTGATGAAACAGTACCTCGGGTCGGGTAGGATGACTGATTCTGGGCTGGAACTTCAAAATGGCATATCTTCCTCTCTAGACCTCCAAATGAGGTGCTTCCAGTTCCTACAAGTCACTGTGACCATATAGTTTCTGTGTATAAAATTTCGTATCCATTGGACTACGTTTGCCCCTTGGATGACACGGTTTCTAAACTGACCAAATGAACAGTATTTTCTGAAATCCGAATTTCTGATGCCAACTTTGAAATATCATAGAAAATGATATAGACCTCCAAATGACTTGATCTTTAGCTTCCCAAAAAGATCTAAACAAGATCTAGTCACATATCAAATTTCAAAGCAAGAAGAGGTCATTTGGTCAACTATTGACATCAAGTGCAAAAAGCCACTTTCTTGGCTAAAAATGGGGCTCATGGGGTCCAATCTTAATTCTTCTACCTCTATGACTCTTTGAGCACATAAGAAAGCATCTATAGGGACCATCAATCATGGCTCAAGTTTCCAACAACCTAGATTGGAGAAACTCACTACCCCATGCCCACTTAATCATTCATGTGGCCTATACTAGAATCATACTTTTCTTAATCAAAACTTACTTCTTCATTCATCATGGTCTCATTCTCATATATATATATCATGCATACATTAATTTACAAACATTCGTAGATGCTACATCATATACATCATTTATTTACATCCCTTGTCTTATGTACAAAATAGTAACAAAAGAGGCTCTTTACAAATCTTCATTAATCTCCCTAACTTCAAGCTTGGTGGCTCCCATCTCTAGTCTCACTTGGTCCACCTAGCATGTTTGGATGGTGAAGAGGGAGGATGAGATTCAAAGAATCTCAATAGCTCATCTCTCATTCAATCATACATATATAGCATGCAAACAAGTCTCACAATGTAGGCATGGGCATGTTAGCATTTAAAATCATAGGGAAAGCATTTGCAACATTTGAATTGGCCATTCATAAAAGAAAACATTCTCAACATGTGAGTAGGCCATACATAACATATAGAAGCTTGCCAAGTCAATGGATTAGCCTCACCCACTCACTTGTAGATTTTGGACTTGCCTCACCCATTCTCTAAGAGGTTCTTAGACTCAACCCTTACTCTTTGGGAGTCAACCTCACTTTTGGGAGACTCTTTACTTTGTCTCAACCAACTTAAGGGTTTGGCTCATCCTCACCATGGCTAAAAGGTTATTGCCTTTTCCATTCCTCAAGCAAACCAACACAATCACATAAATCATCATTTCAATTCATAATGTATCACCATGCTAACACACTTCTCATGGCTCATATCATACATACATACAAGTAAGACAATGTAAACACACAATTATGCATGAAAGAAGGTGGAGAGAGCTACCTTTTTGGCTAGTCACAACTTTCTCTTTCAACTTGTCTCCTCCCTTGTGGGTTTCACAACCACTTCTAGATGGGAGAACTTCTCTTGAGCCTAACCACACAAGAAGCATGGAATTAATTCCTTAACACTTAATTCATAAGCTAGGGATCTCTTTCTAGCAACCCTACTAAGCTTTTCAAACTAGGTTTCTTTCTCTCACTAGAATCCATTAACTATCCTCTCTCTTTTCTCAAACTGTCAAGCTCTTAAGAAGGAAAGTAAGGAAGAGAGGGCTACATGACTTCTAACCTCCCTCAAGAGTGGTTTTTCACTCTCCCTCCTCTGAATCAAGCTCAAAACATGGCTACTTTTACTACTAAAACCATAGAAAGAGAGGATAAAGAGAGAAGAACAACATACTAAAAGAAAAGCCATGGAAATCCTTACCTTTCTTGTTCTTCCTTCCTCCTCTAGGTTCTCTCTCTCTCCTCCGCCCTTTTCTCTCTCTTAGAGTGAGCTTAAGTCGGTTACAGAGTGAAAGAAGGAGTTGGGACACTTTAAAAAGTCAAATTCTCTATTTTCACGCTTTTCCGGACTAACCCTCGCTATAGCGAGCTATAATCCTCACTACGGCGAGCTCGAATAAGTCCCAGACCTCTGCCTTCGCTACAGCGTGCTCTACGACGAGCAACTCCTTGGTTTTTTTATTGGGTGCCCGAACTCGCTATAACTAGAAGGCAGTCTCTCTATAGCTAAACCATTTCTCGCTATAGCGAACAGGTACATTCGCTATAGCTAGGCTGTAGCTAGCAGACTTAGAAAATTTTTAGCTTCCAAAAATTTTCAGCTTTTCTTTTCTCTTCCCTTTTTTTTTCTCTTTTCTTTTCTTCTTCTTTCTTTTTCTTGGTTGTTACATAACTACCCAACATACTCTCACATCTACTTAGAGATTAGAGTATTGATTTCAAATCTCTTTATCAATCATACATTAGCGAATTCATGAATTATTGATATTTATAAGATTTATAAACCACTAACATGATCAACCATAATGATGCAATAACATACTTCAAGTGACGAGCTTATATCCATACTAATAAGGTTCCACATTAGATATAAATGAGTACATACATTAGATTCCAAACTATAAAAGGCCTAACTCCCTGTTAGATACATCATAGGTCATCAAAATATAAAACTCCTACACTTGGCAATATAATTACATGATGATGCTATTATATAAAATATTAACAAAAGTTAAAATCTATCCTAAATTAAATCAACCCAAGTGCAACATTCCCTATAGAAGGTTACAACTCATAGATGTTCATCTACTTCTTCCCTTTATCCTTACTCAAAGAGTTTTCACCTGAAATAGTTAGCCCATAAAACTAGATAAGATGCAAATCTCAAAAAGTAGAGGAAAATTCCATTCATATGCTTAAAATTAATCAACATATATGCATTAAATTGGATAAGTATCATAAACAACATAATATCAACAAAATGCAATAGTTGAGCTACTAGTAATCACTATCCCATACTAGCAATTACATACAACATGTTAAAGGCTAATAACACCAAGAGAGGCCCATCTACAACACCAACTCCCCAATAAGTACAACCTAGGCTCAGTGTATATAAGAGTCTGATCATAACTCAGTACCCAATCAAAGCACAATGCACGAGTGGCAGTCGTACCACAGCTTCATCATGGATTCACAAGGTCTAATCGCAATATATCAGATAGCCAACCATTTATTTAGCATTTAAAATCATACATGTGCAATAGATATAAGATTAAATTGAATATATCCAAGAAATATAAATTAACTCTAGTTACCTTACTCGAACGAGTTAAATTCTGAAGCTAAAGATGAATCCCCATACTTTAGAGATCTAAATCAAATCAAGGATATTCTCAAATACTAATTGCAACATAAATCAAATACTCTAAGACTCAAGCATCATACACTATCTAGTGGACACTTACCCAGCTACTACAAAACTCTAAATTCAAATTTAGTTGTCCCCACACTAAAAACTTTAGAATAGCACTCCAAATTCTACATAAATTCATACAAAATCCATGCCATATTATAAATCAACTATAAGGGTCTCAAACCAGCAGAAAAATACCTCAAAATAGGAAGGAAATACTTACCCAATAATACCTCTAACCTCAACCTTAGAAAATTATGCAAAAGAAACCCATAGTAATCAGTTTTAGACTTGGGTAGAGGGTGAAAATACTCCAAATGAAAAACTAATTAGTCAAATTGAAGAGGAAGAAGAGATGATTAAGTTTTGTGAAGGTTACCTTGGCTAATTTTGACTCTAAGAGTAGGAAATTATAGGATTATGTCAAGAACTCCAGCCTCTCTCTAAGACCTTCAAATTTTCCCTTACCTCTTGTGTTTTTTTTTTTTTTTTTTTTTTGCAGAACAAGGAAAATGATGAATGTATTTAGGGTTTAGATAGGTTTAAGTCGGGTTGTGGGTTGACTTAAAGACCCAAGTCCAAGTAGAGTTCAAATTTTAGCTTGTTAGGCTAGACATTATGGGTTGGGTTGTAAAATTTTCAAGGTTAGGGATAGAATGTGTTAATCCAATAGCCTAAAACCCATTTGGACTCATTTCCTCAAGTTTGAGCTAAGGCTAAATGGGTTCTTGTCTCACTCAAATTTACTCTTAAGTTTTGGACTTTCAGAAAATTTAAATTTAACTTATAAGAAAACTAGTATTAAGCTCTCCTACTAAACTCATGGCATAATTGGGCTTCTATATTAGGTCCCAAGTATAATTAAATTAATCATAAAGCCCAAATTAATGTTCACCTCTCTTAATGGATTTTTATAATTAAACTAATATAATTCTTAATTAATCATAATTATCTTTAATTAATTTCAAAGCATTACATATGGAATTTTATCATTTAATTCCTTGTGCTTGTAGATTTCACCCTTTTTCAAAGAGACAAAAGTATCGTGGGAAAGGCAACAAAGCCAAAACCCACTTACAAATCTTCTTAGCAAGTTGCATCAAATGAAATCTTGCTTAACTTGTGGTTATAACATAGTGCAATTTAAGGCGCAGCTACTAGTATCACTTATCCTTGTTAATATCTACATAAGACTTTTTATTGCCAAGTAACAGGGGTCCAACATTAGGATTTTTCTAAAAATATGCATCCATATAGTCAATTGTTACTTTCTTCCAGCTACTCTCTTCCTATAATAGCCACTCTCTCCTAACTACATCTATTTAACATTAGGATGGGAAGAATTAGAAAAATATGGATCAATTTATAAGTGCAAGGTAACTACACTTCACCTTTATAATCTCTAGAAAATCACAAACCCAGATTAATATAAAAAGAAGTCAAGTAGATCCCATTTCTTTCTTCTTAAGTTGATCCCACTTTTTTCTTCTTAGGTCAACAGTGCATGAACAAAGTAAACCCATTACACAGACAAGCAATTGAAAAAGAAGATAGATAGTAATAACATTGCAAAGAAATCAAAGGCACCCCTTAATAAATAAGAATAAATTAGAAAAGATAGCTAACCCAGCAAATTGAAGATTTATAGCCTAGCAAATTGAAGGGCTCACAGTCTAGCAAATTAAAAGAAGAGAACTATAGGAGGGTAATTGTTGTAACCTGTGTCGTTGAAAGAAGCCTACATGTTACAGTAGCTTATAAAAGAGGAGGATACATCGAGAAATGTGGATGATTAGTGCATAAGGCATGTTCTGTTCTTGCTATCTATGAAGCTTTGTGTAATACCATAGTTTATTAGCCTCATTAGACTAGTAATCATGCTTGATTCCATATAATTTTCAAGAAAATTATGAACTACAAGGGACTTACTTTTTAAATTGACTCATATTTATGAAAATGTCACTATACTTTTGGTAATTTTTTCGAACCACTCTGGCTTTAGTTTTTAGGCAATTCAACACTCAAATCCTCATTTTCCATTATTTAAAATTTTATCTTAATTTTATTTGACTTTAAATTATTCAATCCAAGGGACTTGCTGTTTAAACTGACTCATTTCGATATTTTTATGAAATACCAAATATTACACTTTGATCATTATGGGGGTAAAGATGGTAATTTGTCACTTTTTTCCCTTGAGGCTTTTCAATTTCCTTCACTTCATTGAAGGGGAGATCTCACCTCCATTTGCTAGAAATACCAATGTCTTAGTAAACACCAACCCATGTACCAAACATGCAAAAAATAAAATCCCTCTCCTTTTCAATTGCTTTCCATTGCAACACCCACATACCAAATATGCCCTTAAGAGATTATGTTGGTTCTCCAAGGATGTTAGTGTTCAAAGGAGGTGATTTCTTGCCAAGGTGGAGCTTATTGTGAATGTGGCTCAAAATTAGGAGAAAGATCACCCAAAGTGTTAAAAAGTCCCAATAAGAAACCCACCGCACCAGAACTCCTTCTTTTCATGGTCAGCAAGGCATCAAAAACACATCAAGAGATAGAAGCAAGAGCATTTCGACTGGGTCCTTTTAAGTCATGGTGCTAGTGCGACTATTTCTTTAAAGTGGGAATCAAGCAATCTAGCCATAATAGAAATTGTAGTTGGCTATGGTGAGCCATCTGCATTTGGATCACCTACAATTCCATAGGCCAGATCATCTAGATGGTCTATCCCTTAAAATACATCACATGAATAGCACCTAAATCCCCTTATATTCTTCAGATCTTATCTATATTTCTCATCTTTCTCAGCCTCTATACTTGGTTACTATTTGTCATTGTGTTTTTCATCAAAATCGTGGGTCTAATTATTGGTAGCTCCAAATACATTGATGTGGTCAGTTTTTTGTAACTTCCTTTAAGTTTTTTTTACCAAAGATCCATGATGGGAAACAATAGTGATGTTATAGATTTGCAAAATATAACTTAGAAAATGGATCCAAAGCTAGTGTGAATTCATATTTCAATCCTTCGCATGAGAAAGCAAAATATACCTTGGGAAATGGATCTAAATCCATAGTCAAATTGTCTACAAGTAGCCCAAAATAAAATGAGCATGTTTTGAGAGCTATTGTTTTTATATATGGGTTTTAAGCATGTTTTATATTCTGGCACTTATCTTGATCTCCCAAATTTATTTTATATTGTATTTTCTTCTATCGTTACTTGTCACTTTGTAATTTTTCTTTTGGATAATGAATGATTGTATTATTTCTATGAAAACTAAAGCTACAATTTGTGATTTTAAATAAAATAGAAAATGGGAAATTAAAAATTATGTTTATACTATCTTAGTTATTATGAAAGGCACAAAGATGTTATGCCATCATTCTTAGCTTTTGCATAAATTACATCAAGGCATGTTTCCTTATTCATAGTTTGATCATGATGTTTATTTTAGAAGCCTAGGTAGAACTACTTAAGTGTCTCTTTACTCTAGATTACCAATGCTAATGAGATAACTTGCATATTGTGATTCACGAGGCTTTCTTGAGATGATAGTTAGGGACTTTGAGCAAGAAAATATCATGGTTTATTTTCTTTGAGGAAATTTTAGTTATAAATAACTCTTAATTTTTACCAATGAATCAAATTTGTGTATTACAATACTTTTCAATTTTCAAGTTCATTTAAGAATAAAGTTAACCTTGTCGCACCTTTGGAAATGTGGATTTGAATTCTAAGATTTACCTATATTGCTAACAATCTATTATCTATGTCATATACTTTGTTTAATGATAGTACTAGTTATCACATGTTTAAAGCTTTGGTTTCTCTAAAAGGTCAGAGGTTGTTTCTTTTATCTCTTTGTACAATGTTGAAACCTAAGTCTTTAAATTACATAGTACCTCATATAATCATAACATAATCACTAGATTTCATAAGAATTTCTCAATTGCCACTATTTTGTTCTTAATGTATATGATAGAGCAGCTATATTTATAAAATATATATTCTTACTTCTTAGTTAAAGGTTTTAGCCATCATTGCTTTAGAATTCAATTTCCTTGATAAGTCAATAATATCAATTTGGTTGTCTTTGTGCTGCTCACTTTTTTGTCATTGTGCTTTTCTAGGCATTGTTTCAATGATAAGCTTGTCCTTGTTAAGTCAATAATATTAATGATTTCATTTCTTAATCAAACATCCTAAGACATAGGATGGTTTGTTATAAATTATGTTATGCATTATGGTTTGCCTTTTTAATAGCACATACACACCACATGGAAAGAATTGAATTTGAACTATGTTTATTGATTGAGTTCATGGCATTTTTAATATCTTAAGCACACAATAGACACACACACACATGCACACACACACACACACACAGATATACACTGATATATCAAGCATGAGAGAATATATGTTGTATAATTAAAATACACACACACACACACACACACACACATATATATATACAAATATGAGAGGATATGCTATTAATGTGTTGTATAACTTGAGTTGAATGTGCTTTTGGTCCGGACAAGCAAAATCAAGTTACATAGGCTTGTATTGGAACCAATTCCCTAAAGAACAAAAAATAAGTTACAAGTAAAGAACAAGATACATATCAATCATAAAGATACAAGCACCAAAAAAATAGCAAGAAAGCATCAATAGAGCATACTTGTATTGGAACCAACTTTAATGCCCTAGACATGCTTGCAACTTCAACTTAGTCACCAAGGCTTGTCTTGTAGGCGGTTTTAGTGTAAAGTCCAACATCAGATAGGAGAATCCTGGGCTAGGTCCATATAAGTAAAAGCAAAGCTCTCTTTTTTTACTAGGCCTTTTCCTGGGAGCTAATGGGAAAAGCTATCTTTTAAGAGAAACGTTAACCCTAGGCCCTACTGGAGAAGCGGTGCCATAGAATACGAGGACAATATCATCAAGGGCTTTGTATGAAAGTGGTATCAAAGCCGACCTAACCGCATGTGCAACCCGAGGATGGGTTGGCCTCAAAAGGGGGATGGAATGCAAAGTCTCACATCAGATAGGAGGATCCTAGACTAGGTCCATATAAGTGGGAGCAAAGCTCTCCTTTTCGATGAGGCCTTTTCTTAAAAGCTAAGGGGAAAAGCCATCTTCCAATAGGAACAAAACCCCAGGCCCTACCGAAGAAGTAGTGCCATAGAATACTGGGACAATGTAACATCCGGTCTTCTAAAAATGAAAGAAAAAGTGAAAAATATAACATACGGTTTCTTTGTAAACGAATGAAATTCACCGGATACAAAAGCAAGTCTTCCAAAATGACTTAGTTAAGGTCTCAAAAAAATTGGAAAGCATTGTAGACTCCTAAAAATGAGAATCCTAGGCTCAAAAGGGAAGAAAAATGGAGCTAGAATGAAGAAACAAAATATAACGAAAGATTAACGAAACATAAGGATATTTTCGTCATTTTGAGTAAATTTTGAAATTTTTATAGGAGGGCTTTTTAAATGAAAGTTTTAAGTTTTTCAGGGTTTTCAGGAGCATTGAAAACCATAGGAAGGTTTGAGACAACTAAAGCTCTTTCGGTGGATGTTTTCCAACGTCAGTTGACCCGAACTTTGACTGATTTGTTCATGAAGGTTTTAATTATGATTTGAGTTATTCCAAAGGAATTTTACTAAATTGGGAACCTATATTTCATAATGGAAAAGACAGTTTTAAAAAAGGAGCTAAAATGAACCAAAAATGAAAATGCCAAAAACGAAAGGCAAAACAGGAATTTTTGAAAAATTATTTCTTCCTCCCCACATATATATATGATGCGCCCTTCTTCTCCTTTCATTTTGGTCGACCAAGTTTTGCCCAAAAACCAGAGAAAACTCAAGGGAAGAAGGTGCATAAGAATAAGGGAAAGGAGAAGGGAAATTTTCAAGAAAAAGGTAAGAAATTATTGGAATTTCCTAGTCTTCTCCTTAGGAAATCTCTTTTTCTCCTTCTCCCCTTTCTCCCCATGGTATTCTTAAAGTTTTTGGTGCTGTTTTAAGGTTAGATCAAAGAGGAAAAATTCGGATTTGAAAAGTGGAGGCTAAAAGAAGTGAGAATCAAGCAAGAAAATAAGAAAAAATAAGATAAATCTTCTATCCCATGATAGATACTTCCTCCCCCTCCTTCTCCCTATTTCGCCCCACTCAAGAAGCCATAGGAGGGCTGGAATTTTGAGGAGAACTAAGGGTGAATTCTATGAATTTAAGGGAGGAAAGTAAGAATATGCAAAGAAATCTAAGTAAAAACCATGAATTTGCAAAATAGAAAAGTTATGGTTTTGATTGCACCTTGAACTCTACCATGAACCCTAGCTATATTTTATGATGTTTAAGTATTCATATGAGTTCCTAAGATACTAAGAGAGCTTCCTATATGATTCCTCCATCAAAAAAAGTAATGAAACTCCATTGGTGCCTTATGAAAACATAACTTCGGCCAAAGAGAGTCCACGCACCTAGAGAGTGTTTTAATTTACAAGCTTAGTTTTGCATCATGTATGATGGGAGAGTATGAGAGGAAGCCTTGAAAAAAGTCTATAAACCATAGAAAGCAAGATGGCCTTATATGTTCCATAATATGGCTTAAAGAAGTAACACCAAGGTAGGTTCCTAAAATTGATTATGTGATGACTCTAAGAGGTTTAAATGGAGTCAAGAATCATAAATAAATAGATAGAATGGATCCAAGATGATATTTTCTTAAGATTACTTCATTAAGTGTATTATGAAACTATAAAAGAGCCTTATGAGTCACCTAGCTTTTCTAGTGATTGTGTGGCGTTAGACTTTTCTTCAAGAGTGTAATTAGCTTCCATATGATGTGCCTAGGCTAAGAGGAATAATCTCCACCTTCTTGGGTGTGTGAAATCAAGGGAGAGGATTCAAAACTTAAGGAAAAAGTGTGTAAATATAATCAAGGTAGCTCTCTCCACCTTCTCTTATGTATAGATGTGCGTTTACATTGTCTTGAAAGTGTGTGTGTATGTTTTAAGCCATGAAAAGTATTTTAGTATGATTTTATATGCCATAGTGCCATGATGATGTATTATGTTTCTAAATGATGTTTATAATGCTTGCTTGGTTTGCTTGAGTGTGGAAAAGCCAAGAACCCTCTAACCATGGTAAGAATGAGCCAAGTACCCTTAGAATTAGTTGAGACAAAGTAAAGAATCTCCTAAAAGTGAGGTTGACTCCCAAGGTAAGGTTGAGTCCAAGAACCTCTTAAAGAAATAAGTTAGGTGCATCCAAGATCCACAAGTGAATGAGCAAGACTAATCCACTTACTTGGCAAACCTATGTATGCTATATATGACTTTTTCAAATGCCAAGAATGCTTCTTAAATGATTGCACATGTCAATATGCTCATGCATGCATTTATGAGACTTGTATTGTATGCATTATGTGTAATTGAAAGGGAAATGAGCTATTGGGATCCTTTTCATCTTATCCCCTCCTCTCTAATGTCTTAACATGTTAGGTGAAATGATTGAGCAAGGTAATGGAGACCACTAAGCCTAGAAGAAGAAGATTGGCATCTAAGTACATGAGTATACCTAGTTTTGCTTCCTTTTTAGCCATACATATGGCATATGATGTAATCCCTTGATGAAATTGTTATGTAACCACATGAGCATATGTAATTATATTGATATGTTATGTATGAATGAGAGCTAAGGTCATATGCAAGAGAATGTGCATTTTAGATATGTAATGGTATACTAGCACAAGGGAAATGCATGTATAAATGGAAGTAAAATGGGTAAATTGATATGTATGAGATTTGGGACCACTTATGCAATTCATACAAGTCATATTCATGCTTTTAAACTTATTTAAGAGGTATCAAACATCAAAGGACCATTTGAACATTTTGATACCCCATATGGAGCAAAATTTGACCACTTTAAAACCTTACACCACTTTTTGTCCAAATGAGCTCTTATTGATTTGAGACTTGGCATGAAATTAGAACTTATTGAGAGCTTTTTGGAAAACTAAAGTGTAGAATTTTTAAAGGTCTATGAAATATTTGATGAATTTTCAAAGTTAAAAAATTTTCTGATTTTGGTCAGTTACTGTTATACTAATCTGGAAATGAAATTTGCCACTCAAGGGGCAAATGATGTCTAATTGCCACAAAATTTTATAGGAGAAATTAGACACTCCCAATAACTTGTGCCAACTAGAAGCACCCCATTTGGATGTCTAGAGAGGGAGATATGAATTTTTGAAATTTCTATCTAGTGTCAAGCATCCAGACTAACCTCAGGTACTGTTTGATTAGTTTTCGATGCCTAGATATGCTTCAACTGATCTGGAGTTATTTTTTCCTATATTTAACATCTGTAGCTTTCTAGATTGGTATCATTTATATGGATTGAATTTTTGTGAAATTAATTGGACATTTTTGAAGTTTGTAGCAGAAACCTATGATAGTACCAATATCCAGCCAGACCTCTACCTCGAATCTCAAACGTCTTCTATGTGATGATTCATGGCCTGGTCATATTTTTAGCATAAAGTAGACATGTGTAGCTTCCTAAAATGGTAAAGAATGCATATTTTTATTTTTCTAAAATTAGTTATGATTTTCCAAAATTTGTGAAAAAATAGGCAAAATTCTAGCTGAGGCTACAATGATGAATTTCATGTGTTCTCTTATCTTGCACGACCTCTAAGATAATTTTGGTAATGGAAATGAGTTGTATCTATGTAATTAAATATTAGAATGTGATATATGAGTCCATATGGCCCATGGGACTTCGAAAAAAAATTGTATCCATGGCAAAATGCATGTATATCCTTTGTTCTCATGCTATCCTTCTTGCCTTATAGTAAAATGCATGGAATAAGACCTTGAAATGGTATGAGATAAGCTACATAAATATGGTGTTACATTTTGCCTAGTAAAAGATTTAAGAAATACAATGTCAATGTAAGTAGCTAGACATGTAGATTAAAGTTGTAATCAAGAGTTCATTGTATATAAACTGATTGCTTTCAACAAAATTTAATTTTTTATTGCCATTCTTCCACACTTTTTTTTACAATATTATTGCATACCATATGATCACATTTAATTTTTTCTATGATCAAGGTTTGCATAAAATGTTATTTTTGTGATACGGCCTCACCAAAATAAACATAGTCAAGTAATATTTTTGCATTAACCCAAAAAGATATTTGTAATCTTTTCATCCATACCTAGCTAATAAGTATGATAAAATAATGAATTTTACGAGTACTTTTCGTCCATATCTATGAACAGGCACTTATTGTCAATTATAGTTGTAATAAAGAGTTCATTGTACATAAATAAATAAATTTTAATACATTTTAATATTTTATTTCTATTCTTTCACACTTTTTTATAACATTAATACTTACACATTATATGCATTTATTCTTCTAGGTTCTAATACATTATATGCATTTACATTAGGCTTGTTAGCTAACTAAAATTGAAGCTACAACATTAACTACAATTTTGGTTTAATGCAAAGCAACTTATATATCATGTAGTAAACTCTAATATACGAAAAGTAATCAGTATAAATGATTCAAATATAGTGTTACTCCAATATCTGATCATATTTTATAATGCTTTCTTGCAAACTTTGTTATTATGGTATTATTGCATACCATATGAAGCATATTGACTAAACTCTAAGGCTTCAAGTGACAGTATCAAAAAACCCATTAGCGCCTTCATTACAAAACAACACTAGTCATAACATAATCCTTAATGAACTAGAATGAAATGCTAAGTATAAAGAACTTAACCAATCTTACCATTAATATTTAAGTGTACATAAGGTCACTCATAGCTATTTGAGAGCCTATAAGAGGTGCCTATGTTGTAATTGCTTATACTAGAATTGCCTGAGGTGCATTCGCCTATGTAAGAGGTGCCTATGGTGCAGTGCTAGAAATGTTTGCTTGCATTTGATTGTCCTAAAAGAGAAAGATAAGGCTAGATTAAGATTTTTTTTTACCATTAATCATAAAATAGAAACACGAAAATATCTATATACTATAGAATTTGTTCTTCTTCTTCTTCTTATCTTTAGTTTCTCAACATAACCCTTGTCTAGCCTCTTCTTCCTTATTCCAGCCCTCTTCCTAAATCTCTTTGCTTGAGCATTTGACTCTATTGGTGGTGTTATGCTCGCACTGCCATCACTTGATAGATTCTGTCAGCTTAAATGAAGCTCTATCATTTGTTCAGTCGATTCTTACATGACTTTTTACACTAATGAGAATGCTTTTAAATTGTTGGACATCTCAATTGCTAATATTATCATCATAGGACCAAGTTATCTATATCGTCATATACTTTCTAGTCTAGGATTTGCTTAGATCTCATTTCCTCTGACATTATGTATGACACCACTTCAAGTATTTTTTGTCCATCCTTTTATGATATATCACTCAAAGAATTTTTTCACATCCCTCACATCATAAACCTTCAAAATGTGGCAAAATAATATTCATATAGTTTCAAACTTCCAATTGTTGCATGAATTTGACATGTTGCTAAGATTAGACTGAACTCTCCATTTTCCTTCTTCATCAAACATATTAACAACATAATTAAATGAGATTCCTTATTTTTGTGTTTTATTTAAGCAGCTGCAACTTGATCTTATTATGCTTAGAATAAGTCAAAGATTGGAGTTGTGTAAATTTGTGAAAGTTATCAGAGCATGGGGGAATTCTATACAATCAATCAAGGTGATTTTTACCATGATTCAAACTCGTGCTTCAATTCATTATACCTCCTATCATCCATAACTGGTTCAAAGTACTAGAAAAACTTATTGATGTCTAGATCTGATCTGATGCAACTCTTTATAGCAACATTCACACTTTCACTTCCTTATGTGCTCTGCATCCCATGTGTGAAAGCCTTCTTCATATAACATCATGCGCATTTCTCCTTAATGTTATAAACTGACATCAGCCATGTTTTTTCATGAACATTGTACAATGATAGCAACTTGCTCCATGCTTTCTTGAATTGTGTTTCCTATTTATACTGATACATGCACTTCTTAAAATTTGTCAAAAAATGTGATCCATGTAATATCCTATAATTTGATAATTCAAAATAGTCCTTAAAGAGTTAAATAAATTATTTAAGTGGGGTCACTATCCTAAAGAAGGGCAGTATGAATTAACATAAATTGAATTTGAATAGTATGGTTAATGAAAGAAGACCTTGGCATAAAATGAATTGAGGTAAAGTAAAGCTAGAATGCTAAATAGAACATCTAGGAATAAGATCAGAAAACCAAGGATGGCTCAAAATCAGAGCCGAAATGTCAAAATAGAGAAATCAAAGACCCAATGGCAAAATCGTAATTTCAGCAAATTTTTAAAAACGTGAAATAGGAAGTTTTAAATGGTAGAGTTGAGCTCATTAGAGTTTTTACAGACCCAAAAAATCATAAAAACCATCAGAATAGTTAAAACCTTTTAGTTTACAATTTAGGTCATTATTTGACTAAAATTTTGACCGAACAATTTGGCAAGATTTTAGATTCCAAAATTTTCAAATAAATGTTTTTAATAAACTAGATAACCTAAATTTTATGATAGAAATAAAAGATTGTTTCCAAAAAAGGTACAAAATAAGTTTAAACATGATCGTCAAAGTATAGTGGTAAAAGTGTAATTATGGAAAAATGATAAAATATCTTCTCTACCTCTTTTATTCTGACTCGCCACATCTCTTTCTTCTTCAAACAAACTTGGAGACCTTTGAATTTAGTGGCTATGGGGTCTAAGAGAGGGGAGGAGAGAAAGAGGAAAAAAGAGTTAAAAGGTAAGAAAATATGCGAAATTTCATATTCTTTTAGTTAGAAACATTGCTATCCTCTTCTTGCTCTTTCTAATGGTGGTCTTGGTTTCTTGAAAATATGATTTTGATGGCTAAAAACTTAAGTGAAGGAAGGAGTTAGAAGAAACTAATTGTATCACAAAAATCCCCATTTGATAAGGTTTCAAACAAGGTATGGTGCCATGATAAAAACTTATTTTTCCTTAGTGTTCTTGCTCTTCTTTAGTTCAACCAAGATAAGGAGAAGAATAGAAGGACTTGAGTTTGATGGAACCATGACAAAATTAGGGGTTTTGGAGGGTAAAGATTCATCTTGTGCCATTAGAATTGACAAAAAGACTAAAGAATGGCTTATGACTCACTTAGAGTTTAAATGGACCTTGTGGATATTTAAAGCCTTAGAAGAATTCATCAAGCTCTTTGATATCATAATTGAATGAGATATAGATCATGGATATGCTAGAGGCTTGAAATTTCCAAAGAAATAAACAAAATTCCAATAAAGGCGTTTATGGTGCTAGGTTCAGCCATGAAGAAGAAGTGACACTTAAGGAGAGTTTTCAATAATTTCAAATTATAAATAGTCTATATATGAATTATAGATACTAATGAAACCATTAGTTTAAATTTAGAAGTCTTATTTTAAAAGGTGAAATTGGGTTCAATTAGACCTAAAGAAACAACTTAGTGCTAGGCTCCTTAAATTATGCATATGATGGCTCTAATGGGTTCTATTAGGGTCATATGGTCTATACCAAGTGAGATTTTGGAGCCAAGAAGTTAAATTGTGAGAGTTGCTTCTTTAAGGGCCATAATATGTCTAAAACCATAGCTTGTATACATAAGGCTAAAATGAGTATAAGTGTGGTTCCATTAATTGTTTTGTACTCTATTTAATGTGTCTAAGCCAAACAAGTGAGAGCATATTTGAGGATGATCATAGAGCCATGGAATCAAGAAAAAATGTCAAGGGGAAAGTGTTAGAAATCATGTAACAAGGTAAGCTTTTCCTTCATTCATATGTATGTATATTGGTTACTTAAATGCTTTAGATTGCTTTCATCTTTTATGTGCAAATTTTGTTTATTATTGATGGCTTGATGATTATATGTAATTGCATGGCATTTGGTTGCATTTGAAATTTGTTTGGCTCTTGAATGGGTGAGGTGATGCCAAAAATCCTTTAAAATGAGTGAAATGAAGTCAAAAATCCCTAAATGCGGGTGAGATTAAGACAAAAGTCTTAATTGTGAGTGAGGCCAGGTTAAAAATCCTTAAAAAATGAATGAGGTTAGGTTAAAAGTCTCTAGAGTATGAGTTGCTTTTATTATAGTCATGAGATCCTTAATACATTAGTTTGAATGATAAATGATTAAATGACATGCATACTTGCTTTCTTTGCACTTGAATGAATCATACATATATGCTTAAATGTTGGATTAGCTATTGAGATTCTTTGAATCTCACTTTTCCCTTATTTCCACTAACCATGGCTAGGTGACTCTCAAAGAAGCAAGAATCATGACCAAAAGTGTAAAGAGAGCTACTTTGACAATCAAGTTTCTTTTAGGCATATTCTTGTACATATAGTTGTGTATTTGTATAATTGCCTATATGATCATTCCAACACTCTTGAAAGCATGAATGAATGATGTAGAAACCATTTATGGAATAAAATAGTGTACAATGTATATTGACCATGTATGTATCATGGATTACATGTGTGTAATGGCAAGTGAAAGTGTAAAATTGAATTGCATGATGTTTAGGACATGATAAACCAATCATATATGCTATGTTTTACATTTGGCATGTGCCCAAGTGCTTACATGAACTAAGGGGATCTATTATGAACCATCTGGATCTCAAGTTGCACCCTTTCAAGCCCTTTTTTGCACCTAAACCAAAACTAGACCAAATGAGTGATTTTTGGATGAATTTTAGCAAGCATTTAAAGCTCATTTAGAGCTTTTCATAGAATTAAAGAATACAATTTTTATGCTCTATAGAATTTATTATGACTTTTCAAAATTAATTAAAAATTATAAAATTTACTAAGCACTATTCATATGATTAGATCTAGTTTTTCATGTATTTAAGGGTCAAATGAACTCCAATACTCACAAAATTTTATAGATATATAATTAGTATTATAAGCTTTCCATAACCATCGAATTTGCATAAAACATAGTTATGTAGCTAAAGATATGCATGATCAAAGTTAAGGTTTTGGTTTAGGTTTGAGAACAGTAACAATTATTGTTCCATTGATTTTTTTATGGCCCAAATGAACTTGTTTTAACTTGAAATTTTTATAATATGTAGTTCATATCCTGAGCTTTTCATATAGTTCTAATTTGCATAAATTGGAGTCTCTTAGCTCAAGATTTGAATTTTTAAAATTTATGTCTAAAATGAGAACCTATATAAAAGTGTATATTCATAACCATTTGATGCACATGCTCCTAGATCCGAAATTCATGGTTCTTTTTATGATGTTTCATGCTGAACAAACTTGTTTAGTATAAATTTCAAGATTTCTAAGGTAAAGTTCTACAATTATACTTATTTAAAGAAATTGAGCCTTTAATGTTGGTGTTTTGCATTGCTAAAAGTAATAAAAATAAGAAACTAATGTTATAAACATGATATGGTATAGGATATGTACTTCTTCTTTGATGGTATGACAATCCACCCTTCATCAAATTTCCTAGATGCTTGATGCTATTTTGAATTAAATGCCAAGTGTATAATATATGCTTTGTAACTAGAATCACCTTTTATATTGCTCTAGCGATGGCTTGATCTTAATCTGTAAAAATAGTAAAACATCTTTTTTGTTGGTATGCCTATAAAAAAGTCTCCAGAAGCTACTTAAATGACTATGTAGTTTCATCATATAACAATACCATCCTAAATATGACCACTCTTTTATAGTTATTAAATCTTTAAAATAATGCAAGAGATCTATGATCACGGTTTGTACAAAATGTTGTGTCCAATGATATCATCTCACCAAAATAAGTATAGTCAAGCAACATTTTTGTGTCATCTCAAAAAACATTTGTAATATGTTCATCCATATCCATATGATAAGCATAATAGAATGATAAATTCTTTTAGTATTATTCTTAGAAATAGCATAAAAGGCATCCAATTTTCCTATACACCATGCTTCTCTGACTTCTACTTCTCAAGTAGTTTTTTGCATCCAACTGGATATAGCCAAGAATAGCTTTTTCTCTAGCCTGCCTACTCATCACTCAAAAAAAGATTTATGTTGAAGCCCTGAATCCTGTACCAAATCAATGTTATAGGTTTGGACCTCATTTATTTTACATTGTGATGGCAACAGTAAACCATTTCAGGAAGATAAAGTAGGTGATTATGCTCCTTAACAAAGACATTAATTCTATATTTATTATTCACACTTACAACATATATTTTTGCTTTACAATTATTCTAGTCTCAGGCCAAGATTTGGTGGTCATGAAGTCCCTTTTGTCTTGTATTCGTAAACCCTCTTTGCTGCAAACATATCTAGATGAAACTATGGAGTCATCTTCCTTACTATTGGTCTTATTATATTTCCTCACCCAAAATTTGGTTTGCCCAGCATAAACAACTCAAAACTTCCATGATTCCTCTAGTCTATCAAATTCCATACCTAATCTCAAAATCAAATCAACATCCATAGATTGGTTCCTAAAAAAGACTTTATTAATGTGGGGAAAAAGTCATTATTAATAAGTAATTTAAATTTTGTAACAACAAAATATAAAATAATATATACAATGAACAAGTCATTTGTGATGCACTTTTATTCATGCATTGATTAATAAAAACAGACAAGAAAGAAAAAAGCCTCATTGCATGCTATCATAATGAAGAACTTATAATATACTTATCTATGAAGAATGCTCAAGAAGAAGAAAGATGCCAACCCAGACAATATTTCAATTCTGTCATGCACTGCATGTTAACCTCATTACATTCAATTACTCGTAATGTTTGGTTTTCATTCCATTTAAACTCCTTATAATATACTTACTTCTCATGCAATTGGCGCTTGGTTTGAGTTGGAATATATGTACAATTATTGTTTAATTAGTATGGCATACTTGATTACCTTGCACTGCTAATATGAAATATTTGATTCCTTGCATAAATAGATAGAAGCATAAGAGAAAGAGAATATGTTGTTAGAACCAAAAGGTACAAATAGCCTCAGAGAAATTCAGTAGAAGAACAAGTATTATTTATTGCCATTCTTCCAATCCTTTATTGTACTGGCATTAAAGTTGAAATTCATCTGACGTTCATTGATTGAAATTCATTGGGCAAAAAATAAGATTAAGCAACAAAAAAAAACCCTTATTAATGTGAATATATATATATATATATATATATAACATCAAAACTCATTAAAATAAACTATAAGAATTAATAACAACAAAACTTATAGAAACTTATTACAGTAAACACCCTTATTATTTTTAAAAAAACTTGCATATATTTCATATTCACCGTTAGTTACAAGCTTTGCATATATTTCATACCCAACATTAGTTAAAAAGTTTGCATATATTTTATATTCATCAAATATAATTTATGTCTCATTCATAGTTATACAAATTATAAAACCATATCATGAGAGCATTTAATAGGAGCATGTGCAAAAAATAAGATTAACGGGAAAAGAAAAAAAAAAAGATACAAGTGCCAACAAGATATAGGGTGTATCATTCTAAAACCTTGTTTCACTAAGAACCCACCATTTTACTTATTTAGGTGTGACTAATAGAGTTTGAGAGTAATGCGCATATTATCAATAAAATAAAATGGTCTCATGGTCCTTAGGTTATAAATATTGTTTGGTAGTAAGCAAACATTGATCCTTTACCAATCTTTTTTCTTTTTTTCTTTTCCTTCCACAAAAGATTGATTGTATGGTAGCAAGAAAAAAAAAAACCCCCGCCTTTGTTTCAACTATTGGCAACATGCAAACTAGATGAAAAAAACCTCATCCTCCATTGACATTTTTTTTTTTTACCTTGTTTCAGCTAACAACCCCTTCGTTATCTAGTATTTTGCAATATACAAACATTTATGAACAAGTGAAAAAAAAAAAAAAAAACCTCAACTCCATAACATTGAATATATGAATGCCAACCCCTCCCTTGTGCTAACGGTAGCAACTAGTAGTACTAGTGATATGAATAACAGACAAGCTATAAGATAAAATCGCATCTCAATGATATGTTGATGGAAGCAAAACAATGCTCTCTCAAAAATGGAGAATGGTTGGTTTTGTGCTTGATCAAAACCCCTAAGGTAGACAAATGCTTCTTCTTGTCTGAAAGCTGATGCTTTTCCCGCGCTTAAGATGAACGCAAATTTTTTGGAGTGAGGCTGGACTAATATGTTGAAAAGGGGCTACAAATTTTGACCAGACCATCAAAATTTATCGGGAGAATGGCAAGGAAAATTTCCTCACTGACAATTTTTTAAGTGATTTAGTGAGGGAATATCAAAAAAATAAATCTTTCGCCAAACCTAAATAAATTTACAGCTCATTAGCTAGAGAATATCCCCTGTTGACAAATTGCTCAAGGAAATTATTTAGCGATCACAAAATTTAGTGCGAGGTTTCACGCATTTGTTTTCCACATCCTAGTGAATCAACAAGGGATTTACTATCCCTCACTGGCCCCTGCTATTCTATATCCTTCTTGCAGCATTTTTATCAAAATATTAATAACGGTGGTGGCGGGGTGATAATGTTGTTGGATAGGTATATAAGAGATGAATTGAGAATAATTTTTTTTCAAATAACAAGTAGTAGGTAATTTAGTCTTTTATCTAAACAAAAGTATTTTTATGCTATAGGAAGATAAATTTCCACCTCTACATCAGATTGAAAATCTAACATTTTGAAGCTCAAGTCGCTTAAAATAAAATAAAATAAAGATTGCGTAGCAAACACCAACAAGTTATCGTTATTTAGAAGAACATTTATACAAGATATAGAAGAGTCCATCCTTAGTTAAAATTTCGAGGAAAATAGGACACCTCTTATCACAATAGAAAAAGAAGTAAAGGGAAAACGACCTGACAAACTGATTAGTGCTGGCCCAGTATTGAATGGCATGTGTCTTAAATAGCGTCATTTATCATGCACAGCCACCTTGAACCATGTGGAAAGACTTGAGTTTCTGGTTTAAAAGACACCACCTAACTCTTAAAAAGGGTCACCCTCTATTAATACTCATTGAGGTATGGGCGGTGTAATGTTAGCCACCCTGAACCCCATCTTGCCCGTCCAACAATGCTTCCCGAGCTAGGAAGGCTAACGGGAATAATACATTTGTAATCTTCAGTAAATTTAAAATTTTAAAATTTATGAGAATATAATATTAAAATTTAATACTATGCATATATAGTTATAAACTTGAAGAGAACATCTCATCTTAATATGACTCTGCCACTTTCCCTCAACCCTCCTTCATCTGAATTTCTCTACTTCACAATTCTCAAGCAATTGAACAAGAATGTTCGTTGAAAGAGATTACCCTTAGTATAGGCAATTAATGTTTGAGTAAAATTGAATTTTATATTTATATAACTTTTAAAATTAAGTATTCGCTATTTAAAACATTAAAACCTAGATGAGCAATTGATTTATGAGCAACTTAAAGGTTAGCTAGCTTCGTGTAAGATTTTCCTGTGCAATTAATTTCTTGTATTTATAAAATTAATGTTTTAAGCTTTCATTCAAATAAACTGTTTTATTCATGATATGTAAATATTTTAAAATTTTTGTTATATTGAAATACTATATCCGAACACTCACCCATAAGTTAATTATCAAAATGATATTTACATGTTGCACTAGTAAATCTCAATTTATTAATTAATTTCTAGTCATGATGCGAGGCTAATAGGCTTCCAAGTATATCTTTTCATAATCAAGTAAAACTCCACCCAACATTCCTTGCATATACTGTATTTTCCTCTGCTTCTGTCCCCATTGACAGGTTGTTGCTCGATACCAGTCATAAGTGAGTCTTGGGTTTGATATAAAACTGAAATACAAAAATATTATTGAATTGATGAAAAATTAATTTAAATGGAAAGGAATAAAAAAATTAAAAGCACGACCTATTGTCATCTTGGCCTTCCACACCATTAAACGGGGCTGTGCACACTGACAGGAACATTGCCCTTTGGTGTCTTGTAATATTTGACAGTAGATAGAGTGATGGTAGCGTGAATTGGGAATATTATAAACTCTAATTATGATGTAATTAAATATTATTAATTACAAAATAATATTTTATCTATTTTATTAAATTTGTTATGATATGTATATTTATTAATTACACAAGTTATATTAATTCTATTACTTATTAAATTAATATTTTAAGGAATTAAACATAAAATATTCAATAAAATATTAATTTATATTTAATAATTATTACATCATAACTAATGTTCACAGTGTTCTAGAACTATAACTCTTTACAACATGCTGCAACGAATTGTAATTTTGGATCTCATTAATTAGCGAGTTTAAATATTTGCATGGCATTCCCTCCGGTTCAAAATATAAGTCATTTTTAATAGATTCACACATTTTAAGAAAAATTAGTTACATTCTTAAATTTTCAAATATTACCATGTCTTTCCAACCTTATTCCTGTAGTTAATACAGCTGTTGTCATTAAACGAAAGATTTCTAATATAGCTGTTGCCATTAAATGAAGGGTATTATGAGAAAAAAAATAACAATTATTATCAAGTGACTTACATTTTGGATCAAAATTTTTTTCCTTTGGTGACTTACATTTTGGACCGGAGGGAGTATATCCCATTCCCATAATTACACGCAAATGCATGATACCCTCATTTTGCACAGTGAAAATTAATTAATCATCTTAGCCAAAAATTTTGTACATTCCAAAATTTATGTTGTTTCGTTTCAAATTTGTTGTATTTCAAATTCCATAAAACAAAACTTGATTGAGTAGATCTAGTTATTAGTAGTTTACAATAAGATACATAATCAGGTTATTAATACTATTATCTATAAATTAAAAAGGAAATTTTGCTTGTCAATATTTCCCTTATTAATTTTTCTATAATAATTTCTTTCAATTAGACATGCCATTTTATATTTTTTTCAGTCTCATATGAAGACTTCTTTGTTTCTTTTAATTATTATAACATTAAGGAATTAAAAAATTAACAAAATTGCAATGAAATAATTTTTTTTACGTCATAATAATAACTATTTTGTTTGGTATTTTATAATTTTAAAATAATTTGAAGAATATAAACCAAATCATTATTCATATAATAATATTATTGATAAGTTTAAAAAGTTCTATGTTAAACAAATCTATATAAACTATCCAAAAACAATTATCTAAATAAACTTCTAATTTGTTTGCTCTTTTTTGCAGATTAACTGGTTTGTCACAATAGTTCAAGTAAAGTACAACGTGAACATATGGTGGTTGCCATAACCTGCTTCACATTGCACATCTTGGAAAGTAAATCAACCACCACTCACCATGGCAACTTCATTTATCGGATTCTTTTCTTTTTGCTTCTCATTTTCAATTGGAAAGTGGTTGTAACTTGCAGCTAGCACCACATTATATATATAGCCATCAATGGTTCCTAGCCAATAAGCTCAATTCTCAAGTCCCAACCTTCATCTTCCTTTCTATTTTTTTCTTCTCAATTATTCCATCCTCCTGTATGCAATTTGCTAATTAACTATGCCAAAATCATCTCATAACAAACATATTGCAGCCATTGCGTTCCCCTTTGGCAGCCACCAGCTTCCTTTACTAAATCTAGTCATCAAACTAGCTCATGCTTCTCCAAATATCACATTTTCATTCATCAGCACTGCTAAATCCAACCAAATCCTCTTCTCCAAACCAAACATCCCACTAAACATCAAATCTTATGATGTTTCTGATGGAATCCCAGAGGGACATGTACAAGGAACCCGCCCATTTGAAAAATTGAACCTGTTTCTTCATGCTGGTCCTGAGAATCTCCAAAAGGGTATAGATTTGGCAGTGAAAAGCACAAATCAAAAAGTCACTTCTATTCTAGCCGATGCTTTTGTAACCCCTTCTCTTATTGTGGCTCAGAACCTAAATGTCCCTTGGCTTGCACTTTGGCTTCCCGTTTCAACCTCACTCTCTGTCCATTTACACACGAACATAATACGCCAGCAATGTGCTGATAGAACCAAATGCAGATCATTGGATTTCCTTCCTGGTTTGTCTCAGATGCGGGTCGAGGACATACCAGAGGACGTCATACCGCGTTGTGGTGAAGAAGAAGAGCCGCTTTTTTCAAAAACACTAGCTTCTATGGGAGAAGTGCTACCTCAAGCCAGAGCAGTAGTAATTAGTTTCTATGAGGAGCTTGAGCTACCCCTTGTTGTTCAGGACATGAAGTCCAAATTGCAGTCCATGCTTTATATTGGTTCTCTTACTCTTTCACCATCTGGCACAAACACAGACACAGACACGGACCCAACTGGGTGCTTGCCATGGCTGGATAGGCAGAGTCGTAGATCAGTGGCTTATATTAGCTTTGGAACTGTGGCGGCCCCACCGCATCATGAGCTTCTAGAAGTTTCAGAGGCACTGGATGCTAGTGGGTTTCCATTTCTATGGTCTCTAAGGGATGATCTAAAGAGTCTTTTGCCAAATGGGTTTCTTGAGAGGACAAGCATGAGAGGGAAAATAGTGCCTTGGGCTCCTCAAACACAGGTTTTAGCACATGGGTCTATTGGGGTGTTTGTGACTCACTCTGGGAGTAACTCAGTTGTTGAGAGTATTGCAAACGGAGTGCCTATGATTTGTAGGCCTTTCTTTGGAGATCATGGGATGGCTGCAAGAATGGTGGAAGATGTGTGGCGGATTGGGGTCAAAATAGAAGATGGGGTGTTCACCAAAAATAGATTGCTTAAAAGCTTGAATCTCATTTTGGTGGAGGAAGAGGGGAACAAGATTATAGGAAATGCCTTGAAGATGAAGAAGACTTTGGAAAATGCGGCTGGCCCAGAAGGGAAAGCAGCGCAGGATTTTAAGACTTTGGTAGAAATAATTACTAGCTCTTAATTTAGTTTCTTGCTTTATGGAAGCTCTTTTCTTCTTTCGACAAAGTTCTCTCTCTCTTTCTCGTCTGAGTCTTGTGGTTTTAGTTGATGATGTTATTCTCCCATATTTAGAGCTTACTCTCCACATTTGCAACAATTATCTAGACAATTTCGGCAGAAGTAACATTATTAAGGGACAAAATAATCGTAGGTGATGTTCAAGAGTCATTGTGCTTTTTTTTTTTTTTGGGAGGAAGTTGTAATACTTGTAGAAGCTTTTATTATACTGCGTTCTGATCCTCCGAAGTGCAAGCTTGTGACTTCAAAAGATTTACTCTATGGTGAACATATAAACAAAGGAGAGGAAGAGTATTAAATAAAGAAGGATATCTTTGTTGCAAATTACATATTTAGGTCTATGACCACCCGAAAATGTTGAAAAACGGATATGTTAACATAATATTTGAAAGCTAAAAAGTATGCTGCAGTTTTTTTTTTTCTCTCTACTACCTTCTTTAATAAAATAATTAGTAGATGTTTTTATAGTTTTGCACATTATAATTGTGTTATTTAAAAAAAAATTTACATGCCACATTTTAATTGGACAACTTAATATTATACATTTTATTCCCCAAAAATAAAAAACTTTGCCAGGCCACCAAATAAGCATGCTGCTCTAAATGTCACATTCTCATTCATCAGCACTACCAAATCCTACCCACGGTTCTAAATTGCTGAGCGCATTACATAATTCAGCCAAAATATTACAGATGCGGCACGCATCACTTGCAATTGTGGGGTGATTCTAAATCACAGTTATGCGCCACAATAGAACGGTGCTGTGGCCACAATTTTTCATTGTGTTTTTTATTAAAAATTATTAAAAAAAAAAAAGCTTAGATTTCATCTCAGAAACTTAGCAGCCGATCCAAGCCCTAAGAGAATCAGATCTAGAGAAGAGGAAAGAGGTTTAGCAAGAAATCAGCAAAAATCTTCCCGAATTCATTCTAAATTACCTATCAATCTACCATTGTAGCACTCCACTAGAGTCTTCAATTTTAGTCCCTTCTTTGGGGCCTCTGCTTCCGTTCTTCATTTGTTTTTCCTATTCATTATATTTGGCTAGATTTAAATTGACGGGGATGGAGGTTGCAAAAATAGGGGATGGAAGGGATGGTGGCTGGTGGGGTTAGGTTGGGACTTGGGAGAAGGAAGAGGCAGATGCAGAGCTGCTCTTTGCTCTAGCCCTACGCGGCACTCTTTGAACGTGCGAAAGAATAGAGGACGACGGGTTTATTCGACTCATCACATTGTACTGCGAATTAAGCTTTTAAATCGCGACCATGGTTGCTGTTAGGATTGCACTGCAGTTTTTGCTAATGTGAGTATTACGGATACTGAAGTTTTAAATTGTAACCCGCATTGTAAAATGCGATCGTAATATTGCAATTATGGGTCATTTTGCAATGCTGTCCGCAATTTGAAATTTTGCCGCCAATCATATCCGAACACGAAAAAATTGCAAGGGAATCCTCTGGAGTTCGCTGCACGAAGTACCATGTAGAGTTCGCTGCATTATGGCCATCCATTGGAGCAAGAAGCAGGGGTCATGAAGCTGCCACGGTGCCACCTATCCTTGCCTCTATGAAAACGGTAAGCACAGCGTTTAAATAACTGTCAATCAAAACGTTTCTTGCTCACCCACATTTTCCTTTTTCGTCTCAGTCAGCACTCACACTTGGATCCCAAATCCTAGTTTAACAAAATCAAATACAAACAAAACAATCTAGGTCAAATCCAGCAAAGGGTGTCCCGACTACGATTGGGGTTGAGGGCCACTATGTTGGTAATTATGCTGTAAACGCTACCAGGAAGCCAAGTAGTAATATGATATCATGCATTTTTTATATGTTAATTTGAACTTGAATCTTAGTTACTAATCAAGTTAACAAGGGTTATTATGTCAACTTTATGCATTTTGAATAGAAATTTAATGAACTGTGATGAGAGAAGAAAATTGCAAGAAAGACCAAATCCATGCACCTAATTTAGAGACTCAATTTGTCTTGTACATGGTGCCTAAACCTAACTTGGAGAGAAGAAAATCAAAATGGGAAAGTTATTACAAGAAAAGAAAAAGAGTTTTCTAAAATTATAAAAAAAAAATGAAAAAATTCTTATACATTAAGAACTATGACAAAAATAAGAAACCCTAACAAAAGAGTATAGATAAGACAAAAAAAAAAAAAAAAAGAAGCAAGATAGGCACATTTTAGATAAGGAAGAGCTTTGGAGAATGGTTGTAACACATGAAGATTTGAAATTCTATCCAAAGATTGTTGGGCCATATTAAATAATTTCTCTTTCATCTACTTTTCTTTTCTTCTATTGTAATGAATTCATTCAATTTAGTTTTTAAAATTTTATTTTTAATCACGTGTAATTGAACCCTTTAGATATAGGATTTGGATGAATATATTTACTAAATATGATTGAATTTGAAATATTTATGTAATGACTTTTTATCTAATTACTTTATTATTCAGTTATATTTTCTTTTATAATTTGTTTTTCACTTATTCTGAATTTTGATCTATAGTAAGATGAATTGAAAAGTGAATTATTATAAGAAATTATTTGAATAGTAAAATCAAACTCAAATTTTCTAAAAATAGTAATCTTGCCTAAATGGATTATAACCTAAATGCATACCAAGCCATTACATGCAAGGATATCTTGAATTCCATAAGACTTAAATAGTTTGTGTTAGAGCATATGATCACAAGAGTAGATGTAGGCCTAGCAAATATACATATGGTCTATCAAAGGGAATTTATATAATTTAGGGAATTAGCCGTTAATTAAGATAAAAATAAATTGCATGAGTTAATCTTATTAAGTTATAAGAAGTGACATTAAAATTCAAATCCTAAAGCCTTTTTACCATTAAATAGTCTGGTTCTTTATTTTCATGAATTGTGCTTCATTCATTAGTTCATAGTTTGTTTAATTCAATTTAGTGAATTTTTTAGATAATAGGAATAATTTAGAAAATTGATACTTGATCAACTTTCCTCCTAAGAATGATACTCTATTCATTCTTATATTATTTATGGGATCTTATGGATTGTTCACAACATAATTTGAGTCTAATCCCACCCACTAGAAGAGCTAACCATGTTATAAGTTTTTGCTAAAAGGCATTTTATAGGAATCGCACTCACAGCATAATTATGGTTGCTAAAAGAGGAGTCCAAGGTCAAACCAAAAGTTCACCTCCTTCCCATTACCAAGATTCCACCTCAATCTTGTTTGAAACTCATTCCAGACTTTTAGAATTCCTTGCCAAATAAAAGATGCATTTAATTAATTAGAACACATAAGTAGTGGATCTTTAGTTTGAGTGTTTTATCGAACACCCCTTGTTGCCTTGACTATTATCTTGGGAGATTTTAAGCATACTATGGATCAATAGTTTTGGCCATGTTCTTTATTGCCTTTATAAAGTAGTTGAGGCCATCAAGTTTAGCATGCAAAGACGAGGAGGTTAATCTCTCATTTTGCCTAGATTAGATAAATCCCTTCTTCTTAATTAGGGATCTAATCTTTCTATTTCTTGTGTAAGTTTTTCTAGGCATCATGGAACAGAGAAATTTTCTTGAGTTTGAGGAAAATGAAGAGGCATGTTAGGTATTCCATGTGGTGGAAGAAAGGGAACACACAAAAGGAATCATACATCTATATTAAGTGATCTTTACAACAAATATGGTCTCCCCAGTGATATATTAGGGTACATATAGTTACCTTAGCAATGTCTGTCAATTGCCCTACTACTGCTTCGATCTCAAAGGGACTTTATTTAGTTGGAGCTTAGGGGTTGCATCTTTATAAAGCCTAGTGGATGCCACGGTTGAGTGCACTAGGTTCACATGGTTTTGAATTCTTTGACTTGAAATACCTAGTGCATCCAATGGCATTTTAAAGAAGCTTGCAACAAATTCTACCCACACTTAGGGTAGTAGGCTTGGTGGCCTAAATTAGGTGGAGTCCTTAGGTTTGCCTTTTTTAAGCCAAAACCAAAGGTGTTCTTGGAGGCCATCAGTAGTGATTGTTGACATAACTGTCTTTTACAATAAACATGCTGACTAACAGTTGTTTGTGCCTATGATAAGGTGATTTTGTTGCCATGTTTCTTTTCTTCTTTGGATTTCTCATAGCTCCATGTGTCAAATTTGTAAAAGCTTGTTGTAGAAACTTGTAAGTCATGCATAAAGATTTACAAGGGTTTTACTTTCTTAGCTTAGAGGAAAAATAAGGGTTGTCTATAGCTGCTAATGTAGAGTAAAGCTTTTGGTAAGGTGACCCTTTTCTAGGATAATAAATAAACCAATCCCTATAGTTTTTAGAGTTTGTTTTCCTTTTATAGTATGGAATTCATGCCAAGTATTGTTTGGCTTTCTAAGGTTATGTGAAGTTTCTCCAGTTATATAGGCCTTGACAATATAGGCTACATTATTTTGGGTTTATGAGAATATTAGACTTGTAAGAATTTTATGACATTAATGAAAATAATATTGAACTTTTCAATAATATTAGTAAAAATTTCCCATTTTAAGATAGATTTAATTTTTAATATCTAATAGCAAAACATAAAATTAAAGTAAGAAAAATTAACATACCATGCTTGAAAATCAATTCATTTTAGGTAGAAGTGGCAAAGCACTAGGAACCCAGTTAGATATTTAAATTCAAATTTAAAGAAAATTTCTTAAATTGAATTCAAAAAAAGAAAAAAAAATTCATTCATCATAATCATATTCAAAACATCTTATATTCAAAATTTATTAGGTATCCAGAATATCCAAATGATTTTATAAAAATCAAGGCAATGGTATTAGATAATGAATGTCAGGGTAATGGATACTTGCAATACTTAATGTTAGACTTAATAGAATATGTGAAACTTATTAATGATATCTAAATGAAACAAAAGCAGAAAAACTATTTACCTCTAGCCATTACCAGGATCTTAAAGATTTTTCTACAAAGAGATGCTTCTAAGCTCTTAGATTCCCTCTCTTAATAATGTGTATGCTTTTTTAAACGAGGAAACTGAGCTTAGGGATCTCTTATTTATAATAAACATGAGATTCATCTCCTCATCAAAGATGCATTAATGGAAGAGGTAGGGGATGAATGTAATAATATGCCTCTGACATGAAATCGCCAAAACCATATTCAATCCCAAAAACCAATTTTGATTTTGCAAATGGTGCAAAGGATCAAATTAGATGAACCAAGTAACTTGCAAGATTTGCATCCTACAACTTGTTACTACTATTCACATTCTTTTACTTAGTCCTTATACCATATCCATGATGATTCCCAAAGTTCAAATGCACCGAATGCATCCCAAAAAAGGAAACTATACACTTGAATCATAGTGATAAGTCCTCTATAGCTGAGTATTATCTTTTTATATATTATGATGTATTTCATTTCCTCAACCCAGTATAACTTAATAAATAAGCCATATACTTATTTTAGGTCCTCTTAATGTTATTTTTCTCAAAACATAATGCGCACACAAAATGAGAAAACAATCAAACTAAATAAGATCTTTATTATGAATGATATATGTAATATACATAAAAAACTTAAAATGGAACCAAGTCCTATTCTAGATGCATGATACTTGAACATTTTTTGTGGCATGTCTTTAATTAAAGGATTAGCTATCATCAACCTAATGATAATGGATTCAATGGTCACTTTATTTTTCTTGACACATTCTTGACTGGCTAATTACTTAATATCGATGTGCTCATTTTAGCTTCCACTCTTATTGTCCTTAGCCAAAAAAAATAGTACCTAAGTTGTCACAATATATTCTTAATGGTTTAGAGACAAAATCCATAATTCTAAACCCAAAAATAAAGCCCTTCAACTGTACACCATGTGAAGTTTCCTTGAAACAAGATACAAATTTAGTCTATATGGTAGAAGTAACAATCAAAGTCTGCTTTGCACTCTTTCAAGATATGGCTCTATTAGCAAGCATGAAAATGTAATCTAATGGATTTTTGTGAATCAAAACATCCAGCAAAATCTGAATTTAAGTAGATGACTATCTCAAAATTTTCAATTTGTTTGTACATTAGCATGTAATCTTTGGTGCTTTTAAGATAACCCATAACCTTCTTTGTATCTCTCTAATGATTCATATCTAAATTACTTTAATATCTATCTAACATTCTAATCACAAAAGCAATGTTAAGTTTTGTACAAAATTTGAGCATATCTAAGACTTCCAATAGCTGAAGGGTATAGAATGTTATACATCTATTTCCTTTCCAAATCATTTTTTAGGCATTAGTTAAAATTGAACTTGTCACCCTTTATAATGGGTGTTACACTTGGTGAATAATCTTTTATCTAAAATCTCTTTAAGACCATATTGATATAGGTTTCTTATAACAATCCCTAAATGCATTGCTTTCTATCTCTATGGATCTTAATGCTAATGACATAAGCTGCCTTAATCATATCCTTCATATTAAAATTCTTGGAAACAAATTGTTTCACCTTGTATAATAGCCCATTATTATTAGTTGCAAATAATATATCATACATATATAACACTAAGAAATAAATTTTACTCCCATTGACCTTCAGGTATATACATTGATCTATGACATTTTCTATGAATCTAAATAAGGAAATGACATTATAAAACCTTAAGTACCATTGGTGAGATATTTGTTTCAATCCATATATAGATTTTTTAAGCTTGCACACCAAATTCTTATCAGTACTAAAGGAGAATCCTTCAAGTTATTTCATATATATATATATATATATCTTGCTCTAGTTCTCCATTGAAGAATCCTATCTTCACATCCATTTGATGCACTTATAAGTCAAAATGGGAAACTAATGTCATTATTGCATGAAAATAATCTTTCTTAAATACTAGAAAGAAAGTCTCTACGTAATCAATTCTTTCTTTTTGAATGAATCCCTTAGTCACAAGTCTTGCCTTGTATCTCTTAATATTACTTAATAAGTCTTTTTTCATCCTATAAACCCATTTGCATCCAATGGCCCTAGAATTACTAAGTAGCATGACAAGATCTTAGACTCCATTAGATGCTATAAAATCTATCTCTTTCTTCATAGCATTATGCCATAATTCAGATTCTCTACAACTGATAACTTCTAAAAGCATTTTAAGGTCATTTTCAGCTCTAATATTGTAGTCAAATTCTTATAAGTATACAGCATAATCACTAAAAATTACTAACCTCCTTATCCTAGTTGATATTCTTAATGTTGGTTCAATGTTCTCTTAAAGAGCATGTGACTCAACTAGTTGCTTAGCAATTTTTGGTAGCTATTCAATAATTGGATCAAGTTGATCATAGTCAATAATTTATAGATCCCCAATGATTGGTCATTCAATACCCATTCATCTTTAAGGGGCATTGATCATAACTAATACATTACTTGATGTGAGAGCTTGAAAGCCAAATTGATCATTCTCAAAATTCAAATTCTAAGTTTGATCATTCCCATTAATCAAGTCATTCTCAAGAAACATTGCACTAATTGGTTTCACAATTCTAGTGTTATGAAATAGACAATAAAATCTATATCCCTTAGATCTTTCAGCATACTTAATGAAGTAGCCATCAATGGTCATTGGGTCTAGCATCTTCTCTTATGGATTATAAATCCTTGCCTCAGACAAGCTTCCCTAAATACATATATGTCTTAAGCTTGGTTTCCAACCTTAAAATAACTCATATGGCATCTTCTTAACGACCTTAGTTGAAACTCAGTTAAAAATATATGCAGTTGTCTTCAAGGCCTTATCCACAAGAATTTAGGAAGCTTAGAGCTACTTAGCATGCTCCGAACCATGTCTAACAAAGTTCAATTTCTTTTTTCAACTATACCATTTTGGTCTAAAAACCTAAGCTTTATGTATTAGGCAACGATCATATATTCGTGAAGAAACTTAGCAAATGAACTAGGTGCCTATCCATTTTCAATATATCTATCACAATACTCACCACCTCTATCTAGTTTCATTATCTTAATTTGTTTATTACATTATTTCTTTACTTCTACCTTAAATACTTTAAAGGCATCTAATACCTTATTCCTATTATTAAGCAGATAGAGGTATATGTATTGTGAGCAATTATCAATAAAGATGATGAAGTATTTTTAACTATTAGAGTCCATATCTAACCTACAAATATTTGTATGTATCATTTCCAATATGGCAGTACTACTCTTAGCAACATTATTGGTCTTATTAATATGCTTTCCTTTAAGACAATCTATACAAATGTCAAAATCAATAAATTTAAGAGTATTGAATACTCTATCATTTACTAATCTTTTCACCATCTCTATTGAGATATAACTAAGCCTTCAATGCCATAACATAGAGGAATTTTTATTAATAACATATCTCTTGATAACTATATCACTAAAAACATACATTGAATCATAAGGTGTACTATATTATAATTGAATTAAAAAAAACTATCACAAATGATTTCATTCCTAACAATATTAGATTTATAAAATAACTTAAACATAATGTTTAAAAATTTAAGAGAATATCCAAATAGCACAAGTTTTAAAACAAAAAATAAGTTTCTAGAAAAACTTGGTATATAAAAAGTCCCTTCTAAAATCAAAGCAAAGCTAGTATCAAGCACCAATACGCATTTTCCTATAGCTTTCACTTGTGAGCCCATCTTATTTTCTAAATAGATGAATTGCTTACTACCTAATGATTTCCTTTAGTTTAGAAAGCCTTACAAGGTATTAGAAAAATGGTTTGTAGAACCAAAATCAATCCATCATGTGTTACTACTAACATATACCATATTAGATTCATAACAAAAGAACGAGATTGAATTACATTTCTTATAAAGTCAAGCCTTGAACTTAAGGCAATCCTTTTTCATGTGCCCCATCTTCTTATAGTAAAAACACTTGGACTTTTTCTTAATGTTAAATTGGATGGGTACCTTGCCTTTCCCCTTCACTTTGGCTTGCCTTGTACTCTATCCTTATGTTATTGTATGTGCACTTTCTCTCATTTCGGCTAAAATTCTTTCCTTTCCTTGAGCATACATGGTTAATAATTATTTTACTAACCATTTTTCCTTTTACATGTTGTAAGAGACTTTGAAAGCCCCATATTGAGGTGGTAAAGAAGTCAGTATCTTAACCTTGAATGGTTTCAACTGAACCACTATAACATTATTTACATGATGTGCTCTTACACACCTTTTACGTCGATAAGCTTAAGAGTTATTAATTAGGTCATTAGAGTACTTGTTAAAGCCTTATCAAAGGACTCGAATTGTTCATTAATGGCCTTAAGTAAGCCCCAAATGTTTTCATGTTCTCTAATCGATCTACAAATGCTGGCAGATATCTTAATCTTAATATATCATATGCTGAGACAATTAGATTGCTCCTAGTGTTCATAAAGATCAAATTTTGAATTATCAATAATTTTCATGGGCATAGGAAGCTTATCCTTTCTAATAACATAATCAACGTTCATCCATCTAATTAGAGAAGAATTTTCTCTTTCTAAGCCTTATAGTTATTTCCATTTAATTCAAAAACTTGGAAATCACAAATTTTCAAAGGTTGATAAACTACTAATAATTATATGCCACATCAAAAATTTGAGCTAAGTAAATATTTTATATGACATGTCTTACCAATGCAGAACATGTCTCTTAAACTAGGAGGCTAGTAACAAATAAAACGACATATGGGTTAAGACTTATTTAATTAAGTCTATGCATAAATATGATAAAATTAGCAAATTATATCCCTTATCATAATTCCTATAAGCAAATTAAGAAAAGTAAAATTCTTTATCCCATCCTAATTAATCATATAAAATATAATAATATTCCTATAGGATAATGATTACCATATTAAATATATTAATTATAAATTGATGTCATTTTCTTTATGTAATTCTTAATTTAATTTTAATACCTAATGTACAATTTTAAAATAATCAAAAGTGCTATGGCTAAACTTTAATTAAACTAATATTATATGGATCATATGACATTGAAAAATAAATATTTTTATGTGACTAAACATAAATGAATAAATGAAAATTTTATAATAAGAATTAAACAATTAATCAACTATGCAAAGATGTGACTAATTAATTAATTAAAATTTTCTCTTTAATTTTAAACCAAATGTGTTATAATTATTGCCTAAAAATTAATTAACTAAAATTAGGTATAAATTACATGACAACATAAAATAATTTTTGATAAAAGGATTATCAATATTGTCAAAAACTTACTCAAATTATCTAAAATAATTTGACCAAAATTTTTGTACAAATTAAATGGCATTATAATATTTCACAATTTATTTTGGACCTAAAACTTAATGTGGGCCACTAATTAATGACATAATCTCAAAAATTGTTCCCAAAAAACCAAAAATAATTTTGTCCAAGGCCCATAGGTTAAAAGATCTAAAAAGTCCCAAAATATGGCCAAAAATGCCCCAAATGGTTTTTATGGAATAAAAATAGACCAAAAAGCCACCAAAAAGGCCCAAAACTCAAGACCTAATCAGTCATTAGTGAAATGCTAAGTTTCAATAATGCACGGTCAAAACGATGCATCTTTTATGGAGGGATCCAAAATGCAGTTGACAACCATATAAAATGACATGTCATTTACCACTAAAGTCCAAAACGGCATGTTGTTTGCATTGCCTTCAACTTCTAGCTAGGTTGCTTTTAACCCCATTTGACACTGCCTCAAACCTGACATTATACTTAACGATTTATCATGCTATCAACCTTCATTTTAGGTGCTTCCATTGCAGAAGGCAACAATTAAGAGATTACCATAATCAAAATGAATTAAAAAGGCTCAAAAAATACAATATAAATATGGCAAAAAACCATGATTTGTAAGCTTAAAAAATGAGCAAGGTAGAGATATTTATGGCTCTAACACCAACTATTAGACTTAAAACTCATTAGTGATATCTAAATGAAATAGAAGCAAAAGAACTACTTACATTTTGCCATTGCCAAAACCTTGAAGCTTTTCTTCTTAGGAATGCTTTTAAGCTCTTAGATTCCTTTTCTTAATCATACGTATGAGTTTTTAAACTCAATGGTCTAAGAAAATTGAACTTAGGAATCCCTTATTTATAGCAAACACAAGGGATATTTCTTCCCATTAAAGATGCATCAATGGAAAAGGCGAAGGATTATGCCTCTAACATGAAATCACCAAACCATATTCAATCCTAAAAATCATTTTTGGTTTTGTAGATGGTGAAGAACCAGATTAGATAAACCCAGCGATCTTGCAACTTGTTGTTGCTGTTCACCATTAATACTTATATTTACCTTCTAAAATATAATATCAAATATGTTTTAAATGTTTAAACATTTGTAATTATTAATTACTTCAAACAATCAGTAAAAAGTTAATATAACAAAAAAAAGTAAATGAATAAAGTTTATAATATGTTGTCTAATCTTTTTATATATAATATCAAAGTATGAAGTTAATTATCATGCATTTATTTTAATATTGAGTAATTATTGCACAACTAGCATGATTCGTTGACTGATATGCACCAATCGGAATGGATAAAAGTTCACGCAGCAAGAAATCCCACCTAACCGAAAGCGCTCGATGAAAAATGAAACTTAAGAGCCAGTGATTAAACTTATGGGAGAACATAAGTTAAACTTATGAGTGAACTGTTGTAACTTACTGAGATCATTCCCAGTAACCAAGATGTCATCAACATAAATGAGAGTGATGATGACAAATTCGTTTTGATGCAAGACAAAGAGAGACGTGTCACTTTTGGTGTTGTGAAAGCCCCAGTCAAGTAAGACATTTCGTAATTGATCAAACCACGCTCTTGGTGCTTGTTTAAGTCCGTAAAGAGCCTTGTGGAGCTTGCAGACATAGTGTGGATTCACAGAGTTAACAAATCCTTCAGGTTTAGACATATAGACCTCATCAGAGATAACACCGTTCAAAAATGCATTATTAATGTCGAGTTGTTTTATCGGCCAATTGAGAGAAATAGCTATGGAAAGCACAAGACGAATGGAGGTGATCTTGGCAACAGGATTAAAAGTGGCACCAAAATTGATACCTGCATCCTACTGGAACCCCTTGGCAACAAGACGGGCCTTGTGGCGCTGGATAGAACCATCAACGTTGTATTTAACTTTGAAAACCCACCGATAGTCTATAACTTTTTGGTTGGGAGATGGAGGTACCAAGCTCCATGTACGATTCTTCATAAGAGCAGTGTACTCAGAATTCATAGCATCTCGCCACTAAGGAGATTGAAGAGCTATAGAGATATTAGTAGGTTCAGATTCACAGCTGGGCTCAGTGGAAGTAAGACCAATAAAGGGGTATTTGGGTTTAAAGGTTCCTGTTTTGGCACGAGTTATCATCGAATGACCAGGTACAGGTTGCACTGGAGTTGAGGCGGGACAATGGAGCATGAGTTCAGATCCGGAGAAGGATGGGAGAGATGGACTCACACTAGAATCAAGTGGATGCAGCATGTCATCATTATTAGCAATTGAGTTGGCATGATCTGAAGTAGTGGGTGACACGTCATTTGCACAAGAGGAAGTGGCACTACAATCTAGTCGTATACTTACTATGGGTGACACGTCATTTACACTGGAACTATGATTTGAACTTGGAGAGTGCACACCAGAGGCATCACTATTGTGAGCTGGGGCATGTTCAAACTGCTTAAAGCAAATAAGAAAGCTGGATGGAAGACTAGTGGACGAGAGCGTAAGTTGAGCGACATTAAGAAAACCCGTCAAAAAGGGAAACTCTGTCTCGTTGAAAGTCACATGCCGAGAAATAAAACTTCTCCCATTTGCATTAAGGCATTTAAATCCCTTATGTAAGCTACTATAGCCAAGAAATACACATTTGGCTGTATGAAATTGTAACTTATTCTGATTGTACGGTTTTAAACATGGATAGCAAGTAGAGCCAAAAACCTTAAGCTTTGTGTAATCAGGTTCTCTATTGAAGAGCATCTGAAATGGAGATTTGCCTGCAAGAATAGGAGTAGGGAGTAAATTAATTAAATATGTAGCAGTGTGAAAAGATTCCCACCAATACCGTAATGGCATATTTGCTTGTGCAAGCATTGTGAGACCAAACTCAACAATATGACGATGTTTTCGTTCAGCTCTCCCATTTTGTGCAGGAGTGTAAGGACAAGAAAAGCAAAACTGAATTCCAGAATCACGAAGAGTATTCATTAGTCCTTGAAACTCTCCTCCTCCATCACTTTGCAGTACTTTGACTTTCCTTTCAAATAATGTCTCAACCAAATTTTTAAATTGAATAAATGCACCTTTGACGTCACTTTTGTTCTTAAGGGGATAGATCTAGGTAAAGCGGCTAAAATCATCAATAAAATGAACATAATATTTGAATCCATTAACTGAAGCAATGGGTGAGGGACCCCATACATCTGAATGAATCAAATCCAAAGGACTTATTGCATGTGAGTTGGAGTTTTCAAACGGAAAATTTTTCATTTTACCAAATTGACAAGCTTCACAAAATGGAAGACCATTATTATTGCTAATCTGAAAATTACAACTACGCAGAACTTTGGATAAAACATTAAATGATGGATGGCCCAAACGGCGATGCCAAGATTCAAGATCACTATTTGAGAGTCTTTTATTGACTTGATTCATTGCTACGCAGTCTAATGGTTCATTATTTTGATAAATTGCAAGACAAATTGGTGAGACTTCATCCTTATTAGGAATCAAGATCCTATACAACCCATTTTTACACATCCTGCCAAGCAACACTGTTCCTGTCTTCTTGTCCTTCACAAGGCAAAAAAGATGATAAAATTTTAAGTAGACATCATTATCACTTATAAGTCTTGAAACACTAAGAAGCTTTTTTGTGATTTGAGGTGCATGAAGAACATTGGTGAGAATTAGTTTTCTACCATTTTCGGTAATTATCTTTCCATCACAAGTATGCTCAATAGGAATCATATTTCCATTACCAACAATTATACCAACTTTACCTGAGTATTGCAAAGTGTTATCCATTTGGGAGATTTCATTGGTTACTTGAGAGCTAGCCCCACTATCCATATACCAACTGGGGTCATTAACAACATTTGGAGTAGCTGTGAATGTTGAGTGCTGCGAGGGAACTTGTTGTTGAGAATCTGATGACTTCGAATTATAGCCCCGGTCAAAGCGATAGTAGCATGTGACAGCAGAATGTCCAACCTTACCACATACTTGACATGTGATACGATTATTGCCTTGTGTGAATCTCGCTCTGCCTCTTCCAGCACCTTTTGTTCGAGTAAAACCACCTCTAAAACTACTATAATTTTGATCTTGTCTTGCTTTGGGTATAGTTGTCAGGTTCACAGTGGGTTGCTCGAGACTAAGATTGTTGAAGTCATTTAGTTGCTCGAGTCTAGTTTCGTAGGTTAGTAATAACGCTTGAAGCTCAACCCAACTCATATTCTCTTTCTCGAGCAGTTAACAAACAATGGGATTATACTCTGCATCAAGTCCTGCAAGAATTTGTGAGATTAAATCATTGAGAGGAATGGGATTACCAGCCAACACTAGGTTGTCAGAGATGGCCTTCATTTTGGCGAGATACTCTTCCATCTTTAAGGAATCCTTTCTCAAGCGTTGAAGTTCATTGCGGTATAGATTCACACGGGCACGGGTATGTGATCCTGTTAACTCTCTAGCGGCTTTCCACAGCTCAAAGGATGTCTCATGATCAACAAGTTGAGCAACAACTTCGAGTGTCATGGTGGTATATAACCACCCAAGGAGCAATTGATCTGCAGCTATCCAGTCATCATGGGCTGGATTTGGTACTATCTCGTTGCCAATGGCAACAAATTCTGGTGGACACATGTGGGTACCTTGAACAAAGCTTTCTAGACGATAGCCACGTATGATGGGAAGCATAGTGGCTTTCCAAAGGATATAATTTTATCTGTCCAACTTGACAGAGCTAGTGGCACTTGACGCTAGTGAATTGGCTTTCGGAAAATAGCAAAGGGCGATGGGGTTTGTGGAAGAAGGATTTGAATTGCCAGTAGTAATGGATCCCATGGCTTGTGCCTTCGGCTTTGATACCAAGAAACAGTTCGAGTAGATACGAAGGCGGAGAGAAAGGGATGAATGGTTTTGTTTATCTTGAACACAAAGTAGGGTTACATGTGCGTAAATATATAATAGCAATACATGACAAAGGAGAGAGAGATAATGCATATCTGAACTAACATATCCCATATCTGAACTAATATATCTGAAGTATATTAACTATACGTGAGACGTTATCTACGTTATCTTCTCGAGATTATTGATGAGTGTTGTTGTGATCATCTTGACGATGAGCTGGGCTGAGTAGTGTGTTAACACTGCGTTGCTTTCCCGTCAGCCCCAGCAGCTTTTTGCATTGTCCTTTTCATCTTCAAGGCATTTTCTGTAATCTTTTTCCCCTCTTCCTCCACCAAAATCATATTCAAGCTTTTAAGCAATCCATTTTTGGTGAACAACCCACCTTCTATTTTGACCCCAACCCCCACCATTCTTGCAGCCATCCCATGATCTCCAAAGAAAGGCCTACAAATCATGGGCACTCCATTTGCAATACTTTCAACAACTGAGAGACTCCCACAGTGAGTCACAAACACTCCTGTAGACCCATGTGCTAAAACCTGTGTTTGAGGAGCCCAAGGTACTATTTTCCCTCTCATGCTCGTCCTCTCAACAAACCCACTTGGCAAAAGACTCCTTAGATCATCCCTTAGAGACCATAGAAATGGAAACCCACTAGCTTCCAATGCCTCTGAAACTTCTAGAAGCTCATGAGGCGGTGGGGCCGCCACAGTTCCAAAGCTAACATAAGCCACTGATCTAGAACCATGCTTGCTCAACCACTGCGAGCACCCAGTAGTGTCAGTGTAAGATGGCGGCAATGGAGGCTGGGGAATAGAAAGATTACCAGTATAAAGCAGAGACTTTGACTTGGACTTCATGTCCTGAGCAAAGAGGGGACGGTCTAATTCCTCGTAGAAACACATAACTAGTGCTCTAGCTTGAGGTAGCACTTGTCCCATAGAAGCTAGTGTTTTAGTAAATAGTGTCTCTTTATGTTCTTCACCAGTTTCGAGGACGACGTCGTGTGGTAAGTCCTCAACTCGGAAGTGGGACAAACCAGGAAGGAAATCCAAGTATGCGCTGGCATGTAGTTCGTGAGCATTAATCTTGTGGCGTATTAAGTTAGTGTAGAAATGGGGAGAGAGTGAGGTTGAAAGGGAAACCCAAGCTGCAACCCAAGGGACATTGAGTTTGTGGGACAGAGAAAGAGAAGGAGTACTCACAAAAGCGTCAGAAAGAATACAAGTGACTCTTTGGTTTGCGCTTTTCGCTGCCAAATCTATAGCCCCTTGAATATTCTCAAGACTAGCCTGAAGAAACAAGTCCACCAGTATTGGAAGTGGGGGAAGGGTGCCCGGCACGTGATCCTCTGGCACTCCATCAGAGACATTGTGGGGTTTGATGTTGGGGGGGATGTTTGGTTGTTTGGAGAAGAGGGCTTGGTTTGATTTTGCAGTGTTGATGAAAGAGAATGTGACATTTGGAGCAGCATGAGCTAGTTTGATGGCCAGGTTTAGCAGAGGAGGAGGGTGGCTCCCAAAGGGGAAGGCAATCACTGCCACGTGCTTGCACTCATCATGCAATATAGCCGTCATGTCTGGTTCGGTTTAGCGACCGAGAAGAAAGAAAAGAAAGATATATAATATACGTCGTGTGTGTGAAGGTTGGGACTGAGGTTCGGGACGTCTGCGCCTTATCCGCATTCTCCTGGCTCTCTATATATAGATGGACGAACATATTCCGTACAATGCCAGGGCTGTCTCCCATCTCTAATACGGTCATCCTTTGTTTTTTTAAATTTTTTTATACTGTTGCTTTTCTTTCTGTAATTTGGTTTTTTTTTATTAAAAGAAAAGGAGCCTACCTCTATATACATATAGACAGGGGGAGAGAGGATTTATTTTAACGAACTGAGATAGCTAGTTCTAATATATAATATTTTTTGTTAAAAAAAAAGTTATAATGATTCGAATATGTATATATATACATATAATAATATACCAGCATCTCCTCCGGCAAGAAGTAGGGGATTCAAAAATTTTTTTTAATGGACTTTACAGAAAAAAAAAAAAAAAGAAAACACAGGGTTCGCAGAAAAGAAAATGTGGGGTCCACTGTAAGAAAAAAAAAATGAATGAACAATAAATTTTTTTTATGGACTTTACAGAAAAAAACACGGGGTTCACAGAAAAGAAAATTTAAAAAAAATGTGGGGTCCACTGTAGGAAAAAAATATGAATGAACAATATATATACAATATATGCAGTGTGGAAACAATGTTACATTAATATGATTTTATAAATAATATTAATAAACAGTGCAAATAAATAAGATTCTATTAAAATTAAATAAGTTCAACCCGATGCCGCATGCATCATTACAGTAGTTTGTCTAACACTACAACACAAACATACATGAAATGAAACGTATATTTGAAATAAGTCTAAATTTACATGATTTTAACTTTTTATGAGTTATAAACTAATTTCATATGTGTGTGTGTATATATATATAAAGATCTATTGATAATTTCATAAAAAAGATAATAATAATAATAATAATAATAATAATAATAATAATAATAATAAGTAGGGCAATTATCAAACTTATAAATAAGAAGAGACTCAAAGTTAGAAGCAATGCATATTCAAAAAGCAAGTTGAAAAAATTAATAAGCAAAAGAGGCAAAATATATTTAAAAATACAAAAAGATTAAATATCAAATAAAGTGAAAGAATAAGAAAATGAGAAAAAAATATACAAGCGAAAAGGTAATCTTCACTCTTTCAATTTAGTCGACTAATACAAAGACCTTTTTCAACTTTCCAATTTCCTAAAGTTCGATTAGATATTGACTTAAAATTTTTTCAGTTTTTAATTTTATTAATTTACAAGACTTATAAAATTATTAAAGTAATCTGTTGTTCATAAATAAGCAACAATTAATTATGTTTTGTCATTTGAAGTATGATATATATATTAAATCACTATATAAATTATTAATTATATCATCATATTTTTCATATACATGTAAATTTTATTTGCTTAAAGAGATTATATAAAAAATTATTATATACACACACACACACGAGAGGGGGTAGGAAAGGGAGGGGTCCCTCTCGCTATATGGGAAACTCTGTATGACTTTTTAAATTTACACTCCATTTTGTAGCATGATGTAGAAGATGAAAAAAGAATTCTTGTTTAAGGAAAAGAAATTTATTTCCTTCAGATAAACACATAAATTAAGAGTAATTATTGTACTAAATTTACATAAAATCAATTATAACTTTGTTATTATTTAAAAAAAATAGAGATATAAGAATTATTTTTCTATCATTTTTTTAATTCCAATACTCTTTTATCTAATCAAACATAAAAATAAAATGAAATTTTTATTTTTTTCTATATTATACCAAATATAATTATTTCATTCTATTCATATCTTTATTTCTTTTCTAGTTCCATACCTGACAATTTTACATATCAAACAAGTGTCAAAAAGATGAGTCTTCCACCAAAAGAAACGGATATGGATATTATAACTTAGAATAATATAATATTTCAAAAAATTAGATATAATTTCTTTAAACTATAATTAAAATTATAATTTTGGTAATTAAACATGAAAATGTAATATTTTATTTTCCTAAACTATTACAACATAACACTTTATAACCTTAAAGTACTATCATAAAAAATAAAAATGTCACATATCAATTAAAAATTACAATTTTAAAATAAATATAAATTGGAAATCGTGCAAGGAGAAACATAAGATATTATACAATAATTTATGTAATTTTTAAATATTAATGTTAATTAACATATAATTCTTTTGTAATATTTAAAGAGATAAAATATTACGTTTTAAAATTAGAGTAATAAAATTATAATTAATCTATAGTTCAAAAAAATTATATGTAATTTTTTTTTCATTAAGTATAAGCAACTTGTAACCTATTTAAGTTGTTTTTCAATAAGATGTTTTTAAAATTTATCAGGACCTTATGTTCAAACTTCTTGTTTCCTATATTTCTTAAATTTATATATACAATTATATGTTAGATCTTACAGTGTTCTTTTAAGTTGTTTCCTACTTTGTTAATATTTTTTTTTTTTGGGGTTCATTGTTGTCATTGCGGGATTTATTTATGCATTTTTTAATTTATCTAATGGAAACTAATTTAAAATCTAAAATATTCTTTTTCCTTAATTCTTTTGTCGTGATTGTTAAGAAAATAATGTCAATTAAATATATTAAGTGAAGGACTTAATTCTTTCAAGTAAAATAATAGCGACCACTGACGGCGTTTAGGTCATCATTTATATTGTCAAGACTGCCCAACTCCCTCCATGTGCCAAATGTGATTTCAACTTTCTTTCCCATTCGGAAATTAAACACCATACCTACACTTGGTTTGTCATTCACCTACATGAATGCTGAGACGACTTTGGAATTGAACCGTACAGTTCAATGAATGCAATTAAACAATTCTTATATATACAAAAAATAACTAAAATTTATTTTGTACGCAAAGTTTACATACATTATATACACTACCTTTAATTTTATATATAAAAAATAAATAAATAATTTATAATAATTAATAACTAACTCACGAGAATTAAAAAATTAATTAAAAATAATTAATTTATTTAATTTTATTTTAAATAAAAATTATTTTTTAAAAATATTTTTATTTAATGTATATATTTTTTAAAAAATTAAAGACAACTATTATTTATAATTTAAAAAATTCACTTAATAGGTAGTATAATTCGAATACTATAATTAATATATAAGATATCAATGATTTACTTTTATATTTTAAACTAAATCAAATCTCAAAAAATTCTTTTATATATGAACTTAGAGGTAAATTCTTTTATATATGAACTTAAGAGGTAATAAATTTTATCTGTATAAATTAAATTTTAATTATTAATTACAAATGATGTATGATGCACCACATGTAAAAAAATTTCTAAATGAGGTGGCCAGTACTGGTCACTGGTTTTCTTATTTTCTTTGACAACAATGCACCGCAAAACAAGCGATGGGCAACTATGTTGCCACGTTGAACTAATGCAAACTTCATCGTATCAGTAATTGTAAAAATTTTAATTAATATAATAATGATAAATAAAATAGTTCCCTTATTTTAAATGTCTACATATTTTCTTAACTAAAAGACAAACAAAATTTTGACCTCTGAAAACTATATTCTTTTAGATTAAAACTCATATATCATCACCGATGTTACAACAAAACAACTATATCAATCTACTTGAAGCATTGCCCCTTGCTCGCAGCAAATGTGATTTAAACTTTCTCTATCAAAAATTAAACGTCGTACGTACACTGCGCTCTCTCAATATAAGTTTATTAATGTTTACTAAGAGACCAAAAAAAAAAATGATGAATAGACATTGAAAAAAGTACTGAGTCCACCAAAAAAAAAAAAGAAGGGTATGGATACTATAAATTGGAATGGTATAATTTTAACTATAATTTAATTATGATTTTATTACTTAAATTTTAAAATGCAATATTTTATTTTCTTAAACTATCACAACACAATACTTTATCACTGAGAAGTACTATTTTCATTTTAATTAAAAATAATGTCTAAAACTATGTAATTTTAAAAGAAATGCAAATTGGAGACCATGTAAAGAGGGAAATTAAGAAAAAAATAGAAACATAAAATATATTTGACCAATCACATAATTTTTAAATTTTTATTTTATTAACTAATATATAACGTTTTTCTTTTTGTGATAGCTTAAATATATAAAATGTTATGTTTTAAAATTTGAATACTAAAATTATAAGTAGTCTATAATTTAAAAGATTATATGTGTGTGCGTGTATATATATATATATATATATATCTATATATATATATATATATTCTCTCGATAATTATAAACAACTTGTAACTATATTTAAGTTGCTTCTGAATACGATGTCTTAAAATATATTTGGACCAAACTAAGTTAAAAGTAGAAAAAATTTAGGCGTAATATGAGATTTTTTAACAAAAATATAATAAATATATATTAATTTTTATAATTCAACATCATATGATTATATTCCTAAAAAAATTACACAAATAATATTTTTGAAGAGATTAAATATAATTAAAATAATAATAAACAAAAGAGGTAAAATATATTTAAATGACAGAAAGATTAAATATCAAATAAAGTGAAAAAAAAAAGAGAAAATGAGGGAAAAAATACAAGAGAAAATGATAATCTTTACTCTTTCAATTTAGTCTACTAATACAGAAGTGTAAGAGAGACCTTTTTTAACTTTCCAATTTCATAAACTTTGATTGGATATTGACTTAAAATTTGGTCAGTTTTAATTTTATTATTTTAAAAGACTTATAGAATTATTAAAATAACTTGTTATTCCTAAATAAGCAAATGTTGTCATTTGAAGTATGATATATATTAAATTACTATTATACAATATTAATTATATCATTATATTTTCATATACATATAAATTTTTTAAAAGAGATTATATAAAAATATTATATTATATTATATTATATTATATTATATATGAAAGGGGGGTAGGAAAGGGAGGGTCTGGTTCCTCTCTCTATATATATTGTTTGGTAGTTAGATTAAGAGAGAAGAAATTTATTCCTTTTAGATAAGTAGATAAATTAAGAGTGATACCAAAAGTTATATAATGTTGGATATATCTTTATTATCATTTTTTTTTTTTAAAGTATAGATATAAGAATTATTTTTTTTTATTATTCTTTTTCATTCTAACACTTTTTTTAATCTAATCAAACATACAAATGAAATAATATTTTCATTCCTTTTTATATTGTACTAAATATAATTATTTTATTTTATTCATATCTTTATTTCTTTTTTAGTTTCATACCTAACAATTTTATGTATCAACTAGAGAGATGAGTCCTTCATCAAAAGGAAAGGATATGGATATTATAACTTGGAATAATATAATATTTCAAAAAATTACATCTAATTTCTTTGAACTATAATTAAAATTATTATTTTGGTAATTAAACATGAAAATGTAATATTTTATTTTCCTGAACTATCACAACATAACACTTTATAACCTTAAAGTACTATCATAAAAATTAAAAATGTCGAATATCATTTAAAATTAATATCTAAAAATCAAAATTTTAAAATAAATATAAATTGGAAATCGTTCAAGGAGAGATATTATATAAGATATTTATATAATAATTTACGTAATTTTTAAATATTAATGTTAACTAAAATATAATTTTTTGTAATAGTTAAAGAGATAAAATATTACTTTTAAAATTAGAGTATTAAAATTATAATTCATATATAGTTCAAAAAAATTATATGTAATTTTCTTTTTCTTTTCAATTAAGTATAAGGAACTTGTAACTTATTTAAGTTGTTTTTCAATAAGATGATTTTAAAATCTATCAGGACCAAACAAAGTTGAAAGCTATTATGTTCAAACTTCTTGTTTCCTATATTTCTTAAATTTATATGTACAATTATATTTTAGATCTCACATTGTTCTTTTAAGTTATTTTCTAATTTGTTAATAATTGCTTCTTCTTTTTTTTGTTCATTGTTCTCATTGCGGGATTTATTTATACATTTTTTAATCTATCTAATAAAAACTAATTTAAAATCTAAAATATTCTTTTTCCTTAATTCTTTTGTCGTGATTGTTTAGAAAATAATGTCAATTAAATATAGCAAGTGAAGGACCTTATTCTTTTTAGTAAAACAATAAAAACCATTGATGGCATTTAGGTCACCGTCAATATTGTCAAGATTGCCCAAGTCCCTCGTACCAAATGTGATTTCAACTCTCTTTCTGAATCAGAAATTAAATGTCACACGTACACTTTATGTCTGTCAACCGTCCAAATGAATGCTGCGGAGAAGTTCAATGAATCCAATAATGAGGCAGCCAGTACTGGTCGCTGATTTCTTTTTCATTTACTCTCTCAAAAATGCACTGCAAAACAAGCGATGGGCAACTATGGCATGTCCTTTTTGTCTTTCATTCATCAATAACAAAGTCTTCTTTCGTTAAATACGGTTAGTTACATCAATGAATATTATAAAATTTGATCATAAATCATATTTTTAAATAAATTATTTAAATATAATTTTTTTAATAATTTTTCCTATACTTTTTTTAATTTTTTTTTATTTTTAACTATTAGACTACTTTCTATTTTATCTACTCTCTTAATTGGAGTTTTTATAGGTCTCCTCTATACATGTCCAAACCATCTAAGTTTTGATTCTACAATTTTTTTTCATAATAGGTGCGATGTCCACTTTTTTTTAATGCATTTATTTCTAATTTTATTTCGTCTGGTGTGTCCACTTATTCAACACAACATTCTTATCTCTTCAACATTGAACTTATTCTTTAATTGACTTTTTATTGCCTAACACTCAATTCCATACAACATCACAAGTCGAGTAACTCTACAATAGATTTACCCTTAAATTTGAGTACTATTTTTCTATCACAAATAACATTTGAAACACTTATCCATTTCATTCACCCTACTTGAATCTTATATTTTACATTTTCTTTTATTTCCTTGTTATGTTATATGATAAATTTAAGATATTTAAATTGTATAACTTGTGATATGATATGCTCTCCAATTTTCACTTCTCTATTAGAATTAATGCATTTCTTTTAAACTTGTATTCTATATACTCTATTTTATTTCTACTTAAAATGAAATATGTATGCTTCCGAAACTAGTTTCCACATCTCTAACTTCTTATTCATTTCTTCTTTTAATTCTCCAACTAAGACTATGTCATCTACAAAAAATATGTATTGTAGTACTGACTCTTGGATATGTTTAGTGAGTACATCCATGACTAAAGTAAAAAAGATGAAAACTCAAAGTTGACCCATAATGTAGACCAATAGTTATAAAAAATTCTTCTATAAGTTTACATTTTGTTATAACACTAGTTATAACTTCATCATGCATATTCTAAATTATTCAAATATAAACCATATGAACTCTTTTTTTTTCTAAAGCCTTGCATAAAACCTCTCTTGGCATTCTATCATATGCCTTCTCCAAATCGATAAATACCATATGTAAATTTTTCTGATTGCTTCAACATCTCTTATTAATTTTTGCAACAAATATATCACTTCCATGGTTAACCTTTTTGGCATAAAACTAAATTGATTTTTCAGTAATTTGAATCTCTTATCTTAATTTTCGCTCAATTATCCTCTCTTATAATCTGTCTTCGATATGCAAAAAAAAAAAATATTAATTGAGAGGTTTATTCATTACAACGTTTTTTTAACATTTAAATTTTTTTTAATTTTTTCTTTTGGAGATGTTGCAACCCAATTTTTTTTTCTTAACATGGGTTAGCTATGACCTATTTTATGGCATATGGGTCGCGGCATTTGAAATATCACAACCCATATATTATTATTATTTAATTTTATATGGATCACAGCATATCATATGTTGTAACTCATAATTTTATTTTAAATTTTAATTTTTTTAAAAAGAAATTTAATTTGTAATTTTAATTTAAAAAAACACATTTAATATAATATTCTTTTAATATATTTTTAAGTTTTAATAAATTTATGTATAATATAGAATTAAAAAAATATAATATTTTTCTTTTGTAATGTTTATATTTTTATTAAAGAAAAATTTATAAAAGAATAATATAAAATTACAAATAAGTAGAAAATGTAAAAAATATATATAAAGAATAAAAATGAAATAAAATTTACAAGTATACAAAAATAAGTAATAAATATTAAAATAAAAAATAGGTTTATCATTTTCACTAATATGTCATTCAATCTCGCATTGAGGCCTTCTTCTCAGCTATTGTAGATGACGCTGCAATTGTTCCTTTTCTTTTTCTTCTTCGTCTTCTTCATTTTCATCATCATCAGACGATCTATTATTAATATTACAAGTTGGCTGAGATAATTGAACAAGTGGAATAAGTTGATTAGGGGTGCAAAATCCCTGTTGAAAAAATAATCTCTACTATTCAAAAGATATACCGGCATACTCTGTGCTAAATGCAAATATATCGGAGAATAGAGTGGCAAAGGGTACACCACTAGCTTACATGGTTTGAGATAGCAAGGCAAAAAAATACAACTGAGGAGTTGATGGCATGAATGAAGACGGACTAGTACTGCCAAAATCTATGAGTGATACACCAGGAGTAAAAAAAGAATGACCAGCACCCTCAAAATTTGGAAAAGGTTTACTAGTGCAAAAGATTGTGCAAAAGAAGATGGACCTGAACCATCAAGGTTTCCATGGACTAGCATTAGCATGTAATAAGATGATAGGGCATTTGTTTCACATCCATTATTACGTGTAGTATCTACTAATAGGTCTCTAGTGAATATAAAATCGTGTTCTTGCTTTCTTAGGCGAGCCTTTAGCTCTGGTGGCCTCTACAAATGAGAAATGAGTGGAGCAAGTTGAAAGACCATCATCTCCTGATGTTCAGTTAGGGTTGCAACATCATCCTAATATTTCCACTTGCCCTCTCCTTGAATCCCACATAATCAAGCATCAGAGGGTTAGTAATGGCAAGCTTATACAAGTGGTCTGATACATCAACTTGTGGGGAAAGAAAAAAGATAAGCAATTATATGCTTGGATGAAGTACAAAAGTATATAGAATAAAATTAAGTACAAGTGTAAAATACTTTATTACAAAACCTTGAGAGTTACTCTCTGGATGGATCCACTATTGTGTATGTTGCCAATACCAATGCATGTAATCGGAGAAGCAATCTAAGGGAAATATCTCTGTATCCATTTGGGCGACAACCGGCTGCCATGCACTCCATGCAGTAATAAATACAATGTGTTTACGAAGCCAATCTTTCTATGTTTTTCCTCTCAACTAAAGGGTATGCAAAGACCGCACATTAAATGACATCTGGAGAATATTTTATTGTCAATTAAACTGGTAGAGGACACGGTTTGCACAGCGGAACTCAACAATCCAGAAGCAAACAATAGGAACATATGCATATCATATATCTGGAGAAACTAAGTAATAGTCAAGAATTAATTATTAAATACTCGAATGGTCATATGGTGCCAAATAAACTTATCATTCTTTATCTGATTCAACAATATTTTATAGGTCTATAAGGCCTCTATGGTTAGATGAATATATTAGGGGACATACCTCGATTTAAAATCTAGTGACGGACTCAAGGGGTATATCTCTAACTAAGGGTTTGGTTGAGAGGGTAGTGGTGGGGCTAATTACAGGAACCGATCCCTTACCCATAAGTGCAACAATATCAAATAACCATCAATATTCACTTTATCATAATTTGTTGCATTGCACATTTTTCTATATAAGTGTGCCAAAACTGTCAATCTTCAACTTTAATGACTAGTCTCATTGAAATTGGCAAGCAATAGCAAATACATCAATATGACCCTATGCCCAGTTCGATCTGTCATCAAGCATCCCTTAATCAATCTCATAATATATACCTGAGTAAATTGTTATATAATCACATTATCGGCATCATTCAAAAGGGTTGCAAATGTCTAGGTGAGTCATGGGACACTGAGCATCTATCCATCCATTATCTCTGGAGGTGGAATCACGCCAAGTAACTATTGGCACACAGTCCTCCAATTATAATTTTTCTAACCCCAGACTACCTGTCCAAGCACAGTAGCCTAAGCTGGATAGCAACACCTTGTAGAGTAATTGTTGACTCCCTTTTAGTCAAGTGAAAAGTATGTGTTTCTGGCCACCATCTCTTCATAAGAGTTAAAACTAATGTTGCATTAAAATCGAAGTGGCAGAGTAAGTACATCCCATGAAAACCCACATTGATCAGGTAGGGAACAATGGCAAGTGGAGGATTGAAGATGTGATCTTTCTATACTACCCGTCATATAAGTAGAATGCAAGTAACTTGCAATATGCATTTATAATATTAACATATAATAGTTTATAATCAGTCAAATAAAATAATTTTAATTATATTATATTACTCGTCTTTACCACAGCTTGTGACACGTGATAAGTCTACAAGTACAAAAGTGAGTCATCCTCAAGCTCCAAATCTACAATGCTAAGATGACCAGCCATTATACTACTACAGTATCAGAGTTAGAGCTAAAACTATCACTTTTAAATTTTTATAGTTATGAAGTAACTTTTGTATAAGAGAACTATAAATCCAGTCTGAAAGAAATAGCAATTGTTACAAACAAATTCACATGTCAAGAAACTAACTCATCAATTGTGATATAAGGGAACTTTAAAGCCAATAAAAAGGGTAACTGTTACTAAGAAATTCTCATGTCAAGAAACTAACTTGTCAAATGTTATATACGGGAACTACAAATCTAGTCCAAAAAAATGGAATCATGTTATAAGAAAAATTTATAGTGAAATTATATTAATCAAGTAAGATACATGATAAAATGAATTATACCAACATCTACTCGGTTGCCGAGATAGGTAGGTTGCTCGATTGAGGCTAGCTTATTTGCATAGGCCACATTATTGTTGTTCTCTTAACTCTTACGTCAATTTATTTCTCATTTCAAATTCTAGAGGACTTTGCCCTACCTCTTTAGAGAATCATAGTAGGATTAGGCACAAGCTGTAGACCTATTATTTGGGGCCAATATAGTTCCCCTCCCATGGGCTGAAACTTCATCTTATACATATTGATGATGGTGTTCAGTTAAAAAAGTCAATATATGTTTTGAAGAAGATCAATAGAGACCATAGTATATGTAGCAAATATATATTAGTATAAATACTTTTGAATTTGAAACTCACCATAGATCAAGCATTAGGTAATTCCACAAGGTCCTAAACATTATTATTTGCTATAAATTCTATTTCATCAATCATGCATCATGTCACAATTTAAAATTCTCTCCATTCATTTCCTGAAAAAATGTTACAAGATCATCCTTAATACTTATGTTGGTCAAATTCAATAAGTTACACCAAACAATCACTAGGTGTTATTGGCTTTCTAGTCTTAGTTGATATCAGTTCAACCTATTAGACAGGTTGAGATTGTTGAATAAGAGTATCATCTACCACTAGTCGAGATGCCTTATCTGCATTATAAGGTGCTTTATCATGAATGGTGGTATCTTCAAGATGAAGATGCTTGTGATTTCTAGCATGATTAATTAGGATTTCAAGAACTTCATTATGCTTCATATTCACCCTAAGAGGATAGGTGTCATATAAAGCCAATGTTCCACCATAACTAATAGAGATAGTTTGCTATATGTGATCATCCTTATTGACTAAGTCATATGGTTGATCATTTTCAAGACACATCTTTTAATTTTAGAACTACCATGCATAGTAACAAAGGAATTAAGAACATCCTTAGTTTTATGGAACTTAAATAGACCATTAAACAAAGACAATTTTCTAATAGAATTAGAATCCTTCAATAAATTAAATATTATTCTATAAATATTTAAAGAAAATCCCAATGGAATCAATCAAGAAACTAAAATTAAATTCCTACAAAACTAGGAACATAAAAGGCCTATATAAGATCTTGTAAGGTCCTATAGTTTCTACCTTAAGCCAATTCCATTTCTTAAAAAGACTTTATACTCACTAGGATGTAGATTCTTGATGTTGAAAAAGCCCTTCATAGTATTCAAAATGTGAATTGTTGATCTAATATCAATCTACCTTATGTTATAACAAGTATTAACTAAATGAGATTCAAAACATACAAAGGATGAAAAAAGTATACCTTTCTTTACCAAGCAGGCCTTCCTTTTAAGGCAATCTTTACTTATGTATCCCTTCTTGTATAAGAAGTACCTAGTTGCATCCCTATTCGATACATGAACAGGAGCTATGCTTTTTTCTTGCACTTTCCCTTATGGTCCTTCTTTTTGAAACCATTTGCCAGATGAGCCTTATGTGGTGCACCACCTCTCTTAATGACCAACCTATGTTCCTATTGCATGCACATGGACAACAACTCATCCATTGTCCATTTCTCATTATACATGTTATAGGAAAATCTTTAATGCTGTAAAATAAGAAGGTAATGAATTAAGAATGAGTTACACAAAGAAGGGTTCATTCAACACCATCCCAGGGGACTTTAGTTGTGACATTAGATATCTCATTTGCATATTATGTTGGCATATCCCTTTTATGTCCGTTAGTTTCATATTATAAAGCTGAGCCATTAATGTACCTACTAGTGACTTATCTAAGGAAGCAAATTATGCATCAATAGTCTTCAGATAATCCTTTACTATATGACATTTCAGAATGGACCCATGAATGTCACTCTTGATGTGTTGTTTCACAATTATCAAACTAAGGTGATTAGATTGCCCCTAATGTGCATACAACACCTTAGTATCTTTGTTACTATCATATGTGGCTAAGGGTGGCTCATCCATACAGAGAGCAAAATCATAGTTAAGGCATCTTAATTGAAGAAAAACATAATCTTTCCAAGCCTTGTAATTGCTTCCATTCAGAATAATTTTATTACTATTACCTACTAGTTAAAAAAAATGTAGAAGTTGTAAGGTAATTACAAATATTAATAATACTTACTAGAATATTATGAGATAATCAATAATCACAGTTAAAAAAAAAATGCATCATTAACAGTGCAAGGCATATTAAATATAAATTATTGTATCACTAAAATCTCTATGTATAAAAGAACTAGCATAACATATATTTATGTATAATTTATGATGAAACTAGCATGTATTCATATTCCCTAATACTTATGAGCTATTTGAAAAATATAAAGTATTTTGTATTCCTTCCTAACTAGACATAAACTAATAATTATATAATTGTGGGATAAAAATATGTAGATTAGAATTAATATTTTTAAATCCATATATGATCTCTATTTTCATAAAAATAGGCCAATAGTGCATGAACACTGTTATAAAAAATGTTGTGACTACTCTTTAATTTATGCGTGTTAATCATAAAATATCAAAGTTCATTTTGTGAATTTAAATCTACTTATATATGCACAAACTAATTTCATTCTTGTGAGAATTTATTTAATTAATCAACTAAACTATATGTGATTAACTATATACAAAATTCTCCTTTTAGAATTATTTTATAAAGGTACTAAAAAATTTGCCTAAAATAATTTCCTATAATTTAGATTAAATTAAAAAATTTCAAATAACTTTACAAAACCTAAAATGTGCCATAGTTGCTTAAAATAATTGTTTCTAATAATTTAGACAAATTAAATATAACTAGTAATAAATTTTCAAAATTCTTATTGTGTCCAAATTGCCTAAAAATAAAATTTTCATAATTAAAACAGTTAAATAATACTTGTTCATAATTTATTTTGCCCAAAAATCAATTATGGGTTAAAAAAATTGAATTAATCCAAAGGACCAAAAAAATAAATTCAGGATAAATAAATAAAAAGGCCTAAAATTAATATCATGCAAAATAGCTTAAAAATTGCCTCAAAAGTTGGCTTTAAAAGGCCCACAACAAGTTTTCACCCAAAAGGGCGCTTTCTAAGTAAGTTATGGCCTAATATAGCCCACAACCCACTTTCACAATGCCCTAGCACCTCTTTTAAGATTTTTTTTGGGTTTCAAATAGAACGTGGTCCGGCCCAGTTTCTTAATCAGTGAAATAGTATGTTTCACTCTTAATGGCTGAAACAACTTGCCGTCAACGATAAGGTCCAAAATGTTACACAAACATGTCCAAAATGATGTTCCATTCACGATCAAGGTCCAAAATGACTTGCCATTTGGGTTGTCTTCTTTCTAATGTTAGGTCATGACGACCCGACCCAAACCATAATGGAGCTGCCATACGACCTAGCTGTTTCTAGTGATTCCAAGCTAAAGGTTGTTCAAATGGCGATCTTGATTAGGATCACATGAGCATTCATTTTCAAACATTAAAAAGCATAAATCATGTATGAAGAATTCAAAACAATATATGTACAGTAATGATATTTTTTCATGATTTAAAGACAGAAAACCATAGCATGTAATTTCATTCAATATTCATTCCATCATGAAGTTAATAATCATAAAAACCATATATATATATACACACACAAGTATAGAAAATGCATACAACGAATTTAAATGATTCAATTTCATAAATTTGAACTACATGAGAACTTTTCAATTTCTCTGCAACCTTAAAAATTAGGGTCTTTTGAATTCTCAGATAATATGCAATATTTGCTAATAATTTAAGTAAGATTTAAAGTAATAATTATTAAGAAGATAAATATTAAGAATTTTTTATAATCCAAATAATCAGTATTTAAACTAATAACAATTTAATTAAAAATATAAATTACAGTAATAAGTTTGAAGGGTTAAAATAATTAAAAGTCTCGCTGAGCATATTGTAAATATATAAAACAGGACAGTTATGTCGCATGCCCGTTACAATTTAAGGGGTCATACTCTTCATTTCTTATACCGTGGATTGCAAGTTTGAATCCAAGGAGGCCACCACAGTTAGCTTCTCTGAAAAAAAAAATTTACATTTTTCCAAAATTCCTTATTTGCTTCCTTTCAGATTTTTCTTAACCAACTACACGTGTCCCTTTTACTACCGTAGCTTACCATCTTAATCTGTGTTTTGCCTTGTTTTCAAGTCACGAAGCTTCCTCTGTACACCTCGGTTCACGCAGCTCCAAGAATATCAGTTTGCTTTTTTTAATAACTTGGCATATTGAAATAAACTCCATCTAAAATGGACGAAATAATCAATGTATAAATATATCTGCACCAGGCACTGACTCAAAACTTATAAACCAATATAAAGCATAATCTCTAGCATAGTTGATCAATACTGTAGAATGATTTTGATATTTTAGAATCAACTCTTAGAAAACATTTTGTAGATAATTTCAAATTCACTAAAAATAAATGAATGTAAAATAATGTAAACCTATTTCCATTTATTTGCTGTGTCCTCCACCCCCCTTTTTTTTTCTTTCATTGGTTTTCTGAGAAAATTGCATTGACTGTCCCATGTATTATGTATACACATATCTATTATCAGCCCACAATGGTTTTTTTTTTTGCGGGAGGGTTTTTTTAAAACCCCCTTGCCCCCCACCCCCCCCCCCCCCTCCCTTCAAACCGAAACTGCCCATGCTTGTCTTGCCGTGAAACCCACGTTAGAAAGCTAACCCGTCTCTTGATTCATTTCTTCCTAGAGTAATTTCTTGTGTTTTCATCACTGGGTTGCTTCATTCTCCTTAAACTTTTGGCCAAACATTTTGCTGTTATTGTTTGATGAGGTCAACCGGTAATTTGCTTTTTGTGCAGCGCCCTTCCTTATCTTACTTTGTGAATCACTTCCACCTTAATTTCCTGTTTTGTTTGTCTTGATGGCAGTTCCGTAAGCAATTCCCACTCGTTACACAGTTAAACCATCTATCCTTGCTCGTAGCTTCTCACGGTCTATTGTCATTAGGAGGTGCTGTTATGACTTCCATGGGCTTCCCCACTTTTCTTCTTTTCCGTGAAAGTGATGGAGCTCCTTAGGTGGGGAGAGTTAGCCTCAGTAAAACAGGCAAGGATGCCTTCTTACTTGTTCAATGTCTATTGGTTATATTGTGAAATATATATACATATATATATATACATGTATCTGGGTTAGTTTGATTTATGGAATTGGTATGATGTAAGAGGAAAATGAATGTCAAGATAAAAGGTATTGCGTAATTTATATTTGGTATGATTCAAAAACAAAAGAAATATTTTTATATTTGTCTGTTGGTAAGATAAAAAAAGAATGTTAGAATGGAAAATTACACAAATTGATCAAAATGCCCAAGGTAAAAATTAGAAAGTTTTCGTATCTATATGAAAGAGTAAACCAAAATCACCAAATCTAGATCAATGGCAACTAATCTCACATCCTTTTTCGCATTTGACATTGGAGAGTATATGATTCTCATGATTTTAGTTCGGTGGACAAAGGAGAAGCCACAAAGTTATGAAGAAGAAGAAGTAGTGTGCAGATTTGCGACTTGCGATTTCAATCTCCAATCTCTGTTTGATTTGCGATTTCATCATTTTGCAAAATTTGTGCAAAATACCAGTTGCGATTTACGATTTCAGTTACAAAATTTATGTAAAAAGCATGTTGCAATTTTAGTTGCAAAATTTGTGATGTTCACTCGGCTACTGAGCTTCCATGGCTATTATCCTTCATTATTTATGTTCCCTTGCATCATCATCCTCCCCCTACATGTGAAAATTGCTCCAATGTTACGAGATTCCACTTCTTAACAAATCAAAGGTGAGGCCATGGTGTTCACATTTGCAGGGCAATGTTAATAGCTGGGGATAGCAAATCGGCATCGGCGGCGTCAGTTGCAATGAGGAGTTCCTAGCCTAGGATCTTATATGATGGCGGGCTATGTTGAAAACATTGATGGATGCTCAACTTTTTTGAAACTGGGGGTAAAATGGAGTTTCAACCATTTTGACTTAAGAAATATGTTCCTTTGTGCATGTTTGGGGCCATAAATCCAATAGCATGGCCCTTAACCCATAACACTTAACTTCTGCAACCATAAAGTGCTATTTCCCTCCCTGAGTTGAACCAAGCATGCATAAACACGCACACATGCGCAGATGCACGTGCACACACATACATTTTAGTATCAAAACAATGATTCAATAAAGTTCATTTTGAGTAGGACTCTCTGTTATAATTTTCTGCATGTTAGACAATTAGATATTGTAGATTTTCTCCTAAGAAATGTTAAATGAGTATCTTGCTTGTTTTGTTGCTTGTTATACGCATGAATTTATGTGTCTAATAGGTTAGCATGGCATCGAGGAGAACTTAAATTAAGATTTTAGAAGATTAACAGTAACCATACAATCTATGTTAGATAGGTTAGAAGAATAAGTAGTTAAACAAGCTGTATCGCTTAGGTATTGGAGCAAGTACAGGAGGATTTAAGGAGGAGAGATGAGGATAGAAATGTGGAGAAAAATCCTATAGAAGTGGGTGAGCGAGCAGAAAATTGTGATGTACTGCAGGGAAGGGAACCAACCCTATATTACTAGTTTTTATCCCATTTCCAAAAAGCCCATCCCTCAGCATTTCAAAGAAAGTATGATTCCATTAAGGTGGAAAGGTGGATTATGCAATTAAAGAAATATTTATAGTTATAGATTGTACGTAAGAGCAAAAAACTCTGTTAATGGCTTATATGCTTAAGGGAGAGGCTGAGTTCTGGTAAAAGAGTGTGAAGATAACCTTGATAGCTAGAGGAACTCAAAATCAACTAGGAAATCTTTTAGAGATTATTCTATGAAAAGTATTTTCCCTTTTTAGTGAGAAGTAGGAAGGAGGTGGAGTTTATTAAGTTAGTGCAAGGTGATATGACAGTAGATCAATACGTAGCCAAACACATAAAGTTATCTAGGTTTTTTTCTTATATGATAGTCCATGATGAGAAGGCCTAGACTACTTCCAAGTTAGAATAAGGACTTCAGCTAGAGATCAGGGATAGAGTGATCACCCACAAACAGAGAAATTTTGAGGAGTTAGTTGAGATTTGTAGGTTGGCAAAAGAGAGTATCTAGGATGCGAAGGAAGAAAAGGAAAAAAGTATAGTCAGAAAAGAAAGAAAGGGAGAATAATCCTTTCGAGAGAAGAGGTAAGGGAACACTTTAGAATAAGAAACTTAGAAAGAGTGGAAACCAATTCAAAGGAAAATAGCAAGGCCAAGGTTCCATAGTGAGGATATGTAATAAATGCAGTAAGAACCATAAATACAGCCCCTGTAAAGCCAATAAGAATATATGCTTTAGATGTGGACAGCTAGGACATTTTTCCCAAGATTGCAAAGTCAAGAAAGAGTTAGCCCTAGAAGCCAGGCCATAGACATAGGGGCGAGTATTTACTTTAACTCAATAGGAGGCAGCTCAGTTGCCTAATTTGATCCAATATATGATCTTAATTAATAATTGTATTATAAATGCACTTTGATTCTGGGGCAACCCACTCATTCATTTTATGTGATTGTGCTAAGAGTATGGATTTGAGAATTAATATGTTACCATTTGATCTATCATTTTATGTGCCTCTACAGAAGTCAAACATGGCATTGTTCCAATCACCTATTACTCCTATATTCTGTCTAAATGTACATTATTTTGTTTAGCCCCAACCAGTGAGTTATGGCCATAAATTCCTAAACTAAATTTCTTAGGACCTCAACTATGCATACGACCAAAGTTCAAGGCTACCTAAGATATTAGATTATCAGTTTCATACAAAAGCGATAATTGAAATTGTTTTCATTTACAAACATTGCACTTCTGTTAATTATAGTTAGCCAACCAAATGAAAGGCCATCTTTGTATCATTGCAACGTAGAACCCATGTTCACATATGTGAGAGGCTCGTCGTGCAACCCTCAAAATAAAACTAAGTTGATAAAATATGCAGTTAGTGACACAACCTAGGTTATCTCCCTTGGAATTGGAGTTCAATGATTAATTGAGTTTTCCAAATGTTAAAAGACTTTAAAAATTTCTAAATTAGGGGGGTTTTGATTTACTTAAACTAAGTAAAATGAAATTAAAATAAAACTCCTAAATTCTACCTAATTATATAAATTGTGGGTGGAGGATGATCTTGTGACTAGCTTTGGATTCGTCTCTTGGTATCCACTATCCTTATCCTAATCTAATTGTAATTGATTCTGACCTAAGAGTTCCTAATTGTGTTCATAGCAATTTATCTTGGGTTACCACTCAAGATTCAAAAGATTAATAATCCAATGTTGAATTGAGACCTCAATCCCACATTAAATTGTTAAATCTTGTTTTTAAGATCAATGAACATCCAATTTAATTGATTAACTGATTAATTAGCCTTTGAATCATCATCCTAAAATGTTTAATTAACCAACTAAACACTAAGGAATCTTCAAATTAAACATTCAAGCACATAATCTCACTCATGTATTTTATCGAACACCTTTGAAGTACACATAGGAAATTAGATAATAAAAAAAAATCAATGTCCAATCAGATCAATTAATCAACAAAAAGGTTCCCTAATTAATGTCTAACCAGCCACTAATTACAATTACATAAATTCCCCATCAAATACAACTTAACCAAGATAATATATGGAAGAAAAAAAGTGTAGGAAAATAAATAAATCCTTAGCCAAAAATTCTATGTTCATCCATGGATTCAAGCTTCTCCAAGATCTTCTTCCTTGCTAGTCACAAATGGATTAGAACTTCATGGGATGGTGGAGATGGATGGAAGATGGAATGGAGGTGATGGATGAATGGGTGAACGTGAGATGGAGTGGTGAATGAATGGATGAAGGGGGCGTAGTCGTCCGAGTGAATGGATATATATAGGCGAGGGTTTCCGAAATTATAGAGGCGTGAATGTGCTGGACTGTGTGAATGGATGAGGGTATGAATGAAGGGGTCCAATGAATGAAGGAAGCGTGACAGAATGAAGCCTCCAGATTTTCATTTAAAAGTCACGTGCCCCAACTTCTACTTTTCATGTGTCACCCGTAACTTCCTTAATCATTTTCCACGTTGGCCTTCATGCATCTTTGTATCCATGGCTTTTCTACTTATTCGTGCAGCTCATTCCATGCTGAAAGCTCCTTTTTTTTCTTTTTGTATCACATGTTCAAACTACTTGTTCCTTCCATATGAAGCTCTTCCCTACTCGTGCCCATCCAGTACCTTCTCTTCTTCTTAAAAACATACCAGAACCCGTAGCTATTTCTTCTTAATTTCAGTTGCTTTTCTTTTACGTGTTCCACGTTCTGCTCCTTACTTCTCTTCGTTCTCAGCTCCTGTCGCATCATTTGTGAGTTGCTTCGTATTTTACTCATGTTTTTGCTGCAGCTGTGGTCTCTTCTTCTTTCTCAAACTAGACCCGCACTTTCCCACGTAAGAATCCTCCTATGCTCTCGTGGCTCTGCATGTGTATAAGTGTAGGCCCCACTTCAATTTATAATATTCCACCTGTCCTTTCTACTGTTTCTGCAGCTTCTTCACGTAAATTTCAGCATGGTTTCCACGTGATTCCTCCTCCTTGCTATTTCTGCATGAGGTCTAAAGGTTCAATAATGAATGAATGAAGCACAGTATTTTGTCCCTTCTTACCAGGCTTTTCTGCATCTCTGCTCCTCCTCTGAAGTCCAAAAATCCAATCAATATTCAGCAGCTTCCTCCTTCTCCAGCTAGCGTCTTCTCAGCCTTCTTTGTTTGTTTCAAACCGTAGTCTCTTCCTCATCAAACACGTGTTCCATTGCTGCCAGCTCTTGCTTCATGTTGTTGCGTGGCTTTTCTTCTTTAACAGGTGGTTATCTGCTTCCTTTCATTCTACTGCTGTCCAGACGTAGCTTTTGCATGTTCTGTAACCACGTTGAGCTTCCTTCTCCTTTGTTTCTGCTTCTCTTCGTACCACATGTTGCTTCCTTGGACTTAGAGAGCTTCCACTCTGTTTCAGCCACGTGAATGTGTGTCTTGTTTCATCACAAAAATCTCCATTCCATCTTCTCTTTAAGTAGCCACCTGGAGTGATTTTTTTCTCTATTCAATAGCGTTTGTTCATCTTCCAACTCAGCTCCCTTCATGCATATGCAGCTTTTCATTTACGTGTCACTTCTCTTTATTTTACAACGTGGCTTCATCTTAGCTTTCCATTTCAAACTTAATGAACCCGTAGCTTTAATTCTTTCCTCCACATATTCTGCACTTCTTCTCCATGTTGCTTCCACGCTAGCTGCCCTTTACCAATCTCCACACTATTCCACTCTTATTTCCTCCAAACTGTATACATGAAGCCTTCATCTTTTCTTTAAATCAATTTCCATTCAAGCTCAATTTTGCATTGAAAATCTGCACAAAAATAATGGAAAGAATGAAATAGAAATATTCACAAAATTCATTTAAAAAGATTTATACATTAAAATTCCACAATTTTGCAAATAAATTCCTAAAATATAGAAATGGCTTCTAAAACAAAATCTTATCTAATTAAAGTCTTAAAACCATATTTTATTATTAAAATGCCTATGTTTAGGAGAATAAAATAAATAGAAATATATGTTTATCAATATGCATAACTAAATCCACATTCACTAAAACTAGGTTATTTCATTAATACTTATATTTCCAAAAGATTTATGAAAACTAATTACACAGATGATACGTGAATTAAACATTTTGTCTATTTATTTTCTGCTAATTTAGCTCCATCAATGGCAAAAGTAGTTCTTGGAAAGAATAGTTAGTTTTATAATGAAATAACAATCCCAGTAGTTAACATTGTATTCAAGGATACATATATATATATATATATGACATTGAACAAGATTCAAATCACATTCGATAGCTAGATAACAATTTATAGTCCTTCGTTAGACTATCATGCTTAGGTCATTGGCCAACAGGATAGGGAATAATACCCACATCAACTGTCTTAGTCAAGAAATAAACATAAAAGCAACTAAGCACAGCATAATTCAGTAATTTCATAAATTCAATTCAATGCATCTAATATACATATAAAAGAAAAATAGTATTAACTACCTATTTCGTCACCATAGTTTTGTCAATTCAGTCCCTAACCCTTGTTGTCACAATTTCTTTCTTACAATTTTAATCATACAATACCCTAGCTAAGGATAAACCATAGCCAAAGTTCAAAACAAAATTAAGCTACAAATTTTTAAATTCCATAAATTATAGTTTGCTTCTTATATGAAAATTGGAATTCTTAGCCTAGGATCAATGAAGCTTCTATTTTCCCTTCTCCTAATTAATTTAATGTCATTAGAATTAATTATACTAAACTTAAAATCTTAAATTCCAACTTCTAAACATAATTTGGATGGCAATTAGGCTCACCAAAAATTTTCTTTCTTTACCTTAAGGTTTTTCTCTCAATTATCATAATAAGGTACATGTATATATATACATTCTGATCATGGATAGTGATATGTCTCCATTTGGTACCAAGGTAGCTTGTACATGTTTTGTCTCTTCCTTCTTGATTTTAAATTCCCATTTGATGAATCCATATTATACAAATTCATTTAACTAAGATTAACAATGCCAACTCACTCTCCCTCCATTCTAGCTCTTAGCCTATGCATCATTCAAGAAGAAAGTTTCATGCTTTACCTTCAAGAAGACTTATGGTTTCTTCCTACACCTCCTTAATAGTTTCACTTCAATTCTTCTTAGCTGACCAACCAATAAAATATCACAATTCAACTTTCCAATTGGTTAGAATGGAAACAACCAAAGATTAAAAAAATTTTCTTATGCTTACCTTTGATGAAATTCCTTAAGACCATCTCCTTACATCCACGACTCACCTCCTTATTCTCAAAACTCTATGGCTGACCTGAAGCTTTTTTCTCCTTCTCTCAATATTGCTCTTGGCTTGGTTAAGACTAAACTAAAAGAAAAATACAAAAGTGCCACCTCATGCTCCTAATCGAATGTGAAGCTATTGCAATTGAAATAAAAAATCAATTCTTCCTAATTGTTATTTGATGGTCGTGCAAGGTGTCTCTCCCTGAATTTCCACATCAAGGAAATATATTTAATTAAGGTCTCACATCTTGTACAGTTCGAAAAAAAATATGGTGTCATCACTAATTGCATATTCATTTGTGTATATATATATATATATATACATTTCATATAGATAGTGGAATGTCAAGGTGGCATTGCTTGTAGCTTTGTATTTTATTTGTTTATTTACTCAACCATCCACCAACTAGCCATACAAGATGCCAAAAGCTCCAAGATTCATTCAAACTCTTCACTTAAATATTACTTCATGATTTGCATGGCTAAATGGATTTGATGCCACATGACTAAATACACACACATTTATATATATATATATACATATGTTAATGGAGGGTGGTCAATGTTATATACTCTAAATTTATCTCTTCCTTCTTCTACTAAAGTCCAAGCCACTCAGCTGCCATGTGTCATATTCTTATCACCAACAAAACATAACACCTAATGATGCTTCCTCACTTATGCAGCCAAGAAATCCCATATTCTAACTGAATACACGTATATATTAATATAAGCATGGATAATTGAATGTCAACGTGGCAAAGGTAGTAGATTTGGTCTCTTAGGCATTTGCTACATGCATGTAAGTCACCTATTATGTAACAAATATGGAGTGCATTCCTCTATGTTTATTCATGGACCACCATATCGAATGTTTGTATAAACATATATCCAGATAGTGGGTAGGTCAAGATGGCACCAATTTATGAGTTCCCTCATCTCTTATTCACTTGTTAAGTTGTCCAACACTGGCTATACAAATATAGATGAAGTATATTCATGTGTGCTTATGCGTTAGATGAAAAGTGACATGCCAATGCTTTGTTAAAGGTCTTTTAGCATATATTCCCTCATTAGTCCTAATTAGTCAATTAGCTTCTAATTAATCATGATTAATCTCCTAAGGTATGCTTGAATTTGCCCCTTTAAGTTTTCTTTGGTTGTCTAAGTTATATTAACACTTAAGGAAAATTTAGGATGTGACAATTCCTTCTCCCTTAAAAATTTTATCCTCAAAATTTACATACCTTAGGAAAATAATGTTGGATATAGCCTTTTCATCTCCTCTTCTATTTTCCAAGTAGTTTCATATGAGGATAGCCCTTTCTAGACCACTTTAACTAGCAAGATGCTCTTGTTCCGGAATTGTTTGATCCGATTGTCTATTATTCTTTTTGGCTTTACAACATAAGATAAATTGTCTTGCAAATGCACAAATTCATGTTCTATGACATGTGAAGGGTCTAGTTGATATTTCTTCAATTAAAAAACATAAAAGACATTATCAATTTATGAGAGATTCAGGGGAAGGTCAAGTCTATATGCAACTGGTCCTATCTAATCAAGAATTTGGAAATGACCCATATAACGAGGACTAAGTTTTCAAGATCTCAAGGATTAACCTACAGTCATGACTGGAGTTACCCTAAGAAATACATGGTCACCTATTTCAAATCTTAGGGGTTGCCTTCTTTCATCTGCATAGTTTTTCTATGTACCTTATGTAGAAAGTAATCTTTTCCCGATGAGTTCTATGTGCCTTGAGGTCTAATCCATAATATCCGACTTTAAAAGTTTTCTTTCTCTTAACTCAACCTAGCATAAAGGGGATTAACAACTCCTTCTATAAAAGGCCTTAAATGGAGCCATCTGAATATTGGAATAATAACTATTATTATATGTAAATTTGGCTAAGGTTAGATATAAAGTCTAATTCCCTTTAAACTCTCAAACATAGGCTCTCTCAGTATATCCTTAAGGGTTTGAATAGTTCTCTCAATCTACTTATCTATTTGGGGATGATAGACAGTATTAAACCTCAATTTGGTACCTAAAGTTTTACAAAGAATCTAAAATTTATATGTAAATTTAGGGTCTTAATTAGAGATAATACCATTAGGAATTTTATGAGGTCTTACAATCTCACCAATATAAAACTAGGCTAGTCTGTCTATGGTATATGTAGACCTGAATGGTAAAAAGTGAGCAGACTTAGTCAGTCTATCTACAATTACTCAAATAAAGTCATGTCCTGAGGAAGTTCTAGGCAAACCTATAATAAAGTCCATGGAAATGCTATTCTATTTCCATTCAGGAATCTTTAAAGGCTGTAACATTCTTGCGTGCTTTTGATACTCTACCTTAACCCTTTGACAACTTAAACACTTAGATACATAGTTGGCAATGTCTGATTTCATGCTAAGCCACCAAAAACTCTTTTTAAGATCTTGGTAGTTCTTAGATACAAGGTAAACTTACTTTTGTGGGCTTCTATTAGTATGGTGTCCCTCAAGTCACTCTTTTCAAGTACATACAATCTATTGTTATACCAAATCAATCCATCCTCAGATTCCTAAAACTCTTTAGACTTTTCCTGGGATATTTGTTTCTTAACCTTGCCTAAAAAATTCATCTGAAGTTTGAGGATCCTTAATTTGATCTCACAGATCACTCCAAATTCTCAGCTCACTTACCAAAAGACTACCAAAGTATAAGGAAATAGAAAGATTTAAATCCCTGAAGTCCTCTATTAATTTTTGCTTCCTAATCATCATTAATGCCAAGTGTACATACTTTCTACTCAAGGCATTTGCAACTGCATTTGCTTTTTTTAAATGGTACTTAAGGGTAAAATCATAATCTTTAAGAAATTCTATCAATCTCCTCTATCTCATGCTTAATTCCTTCTAATCAAAAAAGTGTTTCAAGCACTTGTAATCACTATAAATCTTGATTTATACCTATATAAGTAGTGTCTTTAAATTTTAATGGGAAACACTATGATTGCTAGTTCTAAGCCATGGGTGGAGTAATTTTTCTCATGAGATCTCAATTGTTTGTAAGCATAAGCTACTACCCTATCTTGCTACATTAAAGCATATCCTAGGCTTTTCTTGGATGCATCACTATAAACCACAAAGGGTTCATATGGATCAGGTATCACTAAGATAGGAGTGGAAGTCAATCTAATATTTAATTCTTAGAACCTCTCTTCACATGAATAACTGGGAAAATCCCTTGATAAACCTCCTATAGTATCCAACCAATCCTAGGAAACTCCTAACCTCCATAACTATTTTAGGCCTCTCCCAATTTACTACAACCTTTATCTTACTGAGGTCTACCGCTATCACTACCCTTTTTTCAGAAATCACATACCTTAAAAACTTAACTTCTTTAAACTAAAACTCACAATTACTGAGTTTAGAAAATAATTTCTTTTCTTTTCAGATTTGAAGAACAATTCTAAGGTGTTTTAATGCTCATCTATGCTCTTAGAATAGATTAGAATTTCTTCTATGAAGACTACCACAAATTGATCAAAACAAGGTTTGAAAATTTTATTTATATAATTCATAAAAATAGTTGGGGCACTGGTTAAATCAAATGGCATTACTAAAAATTCATAGTGTCTATACTTAGTCCTAAAGGTAGTTTTAAGAATGTCCTTAGCTTTGACCCTTAACTAATAATATCCTGATCTTAGATCTATTTTAGAAAAAATTGAAGCTCTTGCTAATTGATCTACAAGGTCATTTATCCTAGGCAGTAGGTATTTATTATTTATAGTGATCTTATTCAACTACTTATAGTTTATACACAATCTCATACTCTCATCTTTCTTTTTGATAAATAGGATTGGCACACCCTATGGTGATACGCTTGGTTTAATGAAACCCTTCTCTAATAGTTTCTCTATTTGCTTTTTCAGTTCAGCTAACTTAACTAAGGCCATCCTATATGGCACTCTGCATATTGGACTAGTACCAGGCACTAAATTAATGGAAAACTCTACCTCTCTATTGGGAGAAAGACTATTAATCTCATTAGAGAATGCTTTGGAAAAATCACTAACTATGGGTATATTTTTTATTCCATCTTCAACCTCAACTTGTAGGGAAAAGAAAACTAAAAACCCCTAGCAACCCTTCCAAAGGAAACTTTCAACCTAGGTAATGGATAATATAGGAAACTTAATGGAAAATCGAAAATCAAAAATACAAATAGGCAAAGAAACCAATTTACAAGAACCAAGGATAACATTATTTGCAAATAATCAATCTATGCCAATGATAAGATCAATGCCACTTATAGGAATACATACTAAATCAAGAGTAGTGGATTGTCTATCAAATTGAACTACACAATTTAAACAAACATAAGAAGTAACAACATATCAACATGTGGGAGTAGATATAGACAGATCAAATAGTAATATAATGATTTTCAAATCTAGACTCTTAACACAGTCATATAAAATGAATGAGTGGGTTACCCTAGAATCAAAGAGTGCATTTACAATACAATTATTAATTGAGATCATACGTTAGATCAAATTAGGCAACTAAGTCGCCTCTTGTTGAGTCAGAGAAAATATCACCCCTATGTCTATGACCTAGTTTCTGGGGCTGACTCTTTTTGGACTTTGCAATCTTGGGAAAAGTATCATGGTTGTTCACATATGAAGCATACATTCTTATTGGCTCTGCAGGGGTTGTATCCATGATTCTTATCACATTTATTGCATATCCTCATTACAAAACCCTAACCTTGTTGTTTCCCTTTGAATTGGTTTCCACTTTTACTCAATTTCTTATTCCAAAATTTTCCTCCACCCCCTCTCTTGAAAGGATTATTCTCCCTCTCTCTCTTTTCTAACTATACTATTTTCTTTTCTTTCTCCGCATCCCGGATACTCTCTTTTGCCAACCTATAAATCTCAACTAACTTCTTAAATTTTTTTCGTTTGTGGGTAATCACTTTATCCCTAATTTCTAGTTGAAGTTCTTATTCTAACTTGGAAGCACTCCAAGCCTCATCATTATGGTCTCTCATATAAAAAGAAAACCTGGCTAACTTTATGTGTTTGGTTATGTATTAGTCCACTGTTATATCATCCTGCACTGACTTAATAAACTCCACCTTCTTCTTACTTATCACTGAAAGGGGAAAATACTTTTATAAAATACTCTTTGAAAGGTTTCCCAATTGATTGGAGTTCCTTTAGTTGTTAAGGTTGTCTCCACACTCTTTCACCAAAACTTAGCCTCTCCCTCAAGCATATAAGCCACTGACATAGCTTTTTACTCTAATGTACAATCCATAAATCTAAATATTTTTCTAATTGTATAATTTAACTTTTTGCCTTAGTGGGATCATACTCTCCTTGAAATGCTGGGGGATGGGCTTTTTAGAAATGGGATAAAACTAGTAGTATAAGGTTGGTTCTAAGCTCCCTTCTCTGCAATACATCATAATTTTCTGCTCTCTCACCCACTTCTATAGGATTATTCTCTACATTTCTCTTCTCATCTCTCTTCCTTAAAGCCTCTTGTACTTGCTTCAGTGCTTAAGTGGTGGCAGTTTGTTTGACTACTTGTTCTTCTAACGTATCTGACATAGATTGTTTGGTTGTTGTTAATTCTTCTAAATTTTAAGTTTGAGTTCTATTCGATGCCATGCTAACCTATTAGACACATAAATTTATATGTATAACAAGTAACAAAACATGCAAGATACTCATTTAACATTTCTTAAGAGAAAATCTACACTGTCTAATTGTCTAACATGCAGAAAACCATAAGAGGATGTCCTACTCAAGACAAACTTTCCTGAATTGTCTACTATCATATCTTGGTGAATTATTTTGAAACATAAATTAAGGAAGAATAGTATTAGTGATAGGAATTAGAGAGGTAACAAGTAGCTAAAGTAGGTGAGTATAAAGTTAAAATTAAGCACAAAAGTAAAGGACATACTAACTAAAATAAACTAATTGGAAACTACTAAGGTAAAGAATTAATTGAGTTGATAGGATAGTAGACTAGGATTAAACATCTAGGCACTCAATCCCAATATTTTGATATCTTAAGGAGTTTTTAAATCCTTGAAGATGGTAGATTAGAATTATTAAAGGAATTAAAATAATGTTAGGGAACTAAAGTAGGCAAATGACAACTAAAATGTGTTAAATATTAATCTAAGGCAATAGAAGAGTATAAATGTATTTTGTAGAATTTAATTTAGTAAAATTGATTGATCAAGTGAGGGTAACATGTGGAAGGTTATATTGACCAAGTTAATGTAAGATGAAAGGAAATGTGAATTGAGTCATAAGGCATTAAGGAAAACTAATGTACTTGTTTTAGGCTATGTTTGAGCATTTCATTGGACGGATGATGGTGTTGGAGAGAAAGCACCACTAACCTTTTTGGTAGCAAGCATTATACATTTTTATCTTTTCTCTTATTTTTGTTAAACCTCCAATTTTGTTCATTCTATGTGTTTGTTGAGACAAACATTTTAGGTAATGCCTTAATGTATATGTTATCAATGATATTAAATCTTTAAGACTATGATATGCTATATGTGTGATATTATCAAAATGGATATGAAATGATATGCTGACTTAAAATATGATATTTAGAAACTCAAGTAATGATGAGTTTGTCTTAATATGTTTTAATGGTACTACCTAAGTGTTTTGATTCTAAAATACCATACTATTAATTATGTAATTTGCTTTTTGGACCACTTACTTTGGGTGATTTTTTTTATACGAATTATACATTATTATATGACAAACACACACACACACAAAGAAGGTAGGATTATGTAAATTACTTATTGCTAACAGCAGTTTTGTAAGTGTAACATCCGGTCCCTCCATAAACGTGAGAAATACAATGTTCGATTTCTCCGTAAACGTTAGAAATGGGCCAAATATAAAAGGAAGTCCTCAAAATAGAAGGAATTGGGGCCAATTAAAATTATGATAAAATTCTAAATAATGGAAAAATGAGGATTTGAGTCTTGAATTGCCCAGAAATCAAGGCCAAAGTGATTCGAAAAATTTGCCAAAGAAAGTATAAGCATTTTTGTAATTTTTGGAAAGTTTGGAAAACTCACAGAAAGGCTTTTTAAACAAAAAATTTGAGCTTTCTGGAGTTCTCAGAGGCCTTGAAAACCATGGGAACTCCTAGAATAGTTGAAACCCCTCTGGTGAGCGATTTCGGTAAAGGTTGACCAAAACTTTAACCGAATGGTTCAGAATAGATTTAAATCCAACTTGAGTGGTTCCAAAGGCATTTTATAAGTTAGAAATTCTAAATATTATGATGGAAAAGACAGATTTCTAAAAGGAGTTGAAATGGACCTAAAATAAAAAAGCCAAGAAGAGGGACTAAAATGCAAAAGTAAAAAGTTACATAAAGTGACTTTTAGCTTCTTCTTATTCATGTTCCAGCAGCTCTTTTGATTAAAATGCTCTGTTTCTGCCCAAGAAACAGAGAGGAGACTTAGAGAGAGAGTGGTGCACAAGAGTAAGCTCAAGGGAAGAAGAAAAGCCAAGCGGAAGGTATGAATTTATAGAAACTTTTGCTCTTTCCTTTAGAAAACTTCTTCCCCTCCTTTCCTCCTCCCTTCCTATGGATTTAGTGAGATGTTTGGTTTTTTTTTAGCCTAAAACAGAGGGGGAAATTTCGAAATTTAAGGAGAGGGTTGAAGCAAGGAAGAGAGCTCTTGAGATAAGCTTGGAATCAAGATGATTTTTTATCTTGGTTGCTTCCTTTTTCTTGCCTTTTGTGTGTGGAGTTCTACCAGAACAGAACTATCTTGAGGGGAGGATTTTTGTCTAGAAATAAGAAAAAATTGTGGGTTTTAGACCATGAGGAGTTAGTAAATGCAAGGAAATTGGAAGAAAAGCTAATGAAAATCAAGTTAGGAAAGTGTAGAGGTCTTAGACACTTTGTAAAAACTGACTTAATTCATGAATTTTTTTGCATGTGTAAATGTTCATTTGAGTTTCTAAGACCCCTAGGAAGCCTCCTAAGTGTCTCTCCCATCAAGGAAAAATCAAAAACTCTATGGGCTCCAAATGGTGTGTCACTTTCGGCGAAGACTAGAGGAATAGGCTAAGGGTTGTTTTAATATATTCTAGCCTTGGTTTGGGACTTTATATGATGGGAGAGTATGAGCAAAATCCTTGAAAAAAATTTAGAAGCGATGGATTGGGAGATGAGGCAATAGCTTCCATAATGTGACCTTATAAAGTAACTTACATCTAGGGTTTTGTAAATGAATATGTAATAGCTCCAATGACCTTAAATGAGGTCAAGAGGCCTAGAAATGAGAAGAGAATAGAGCCAAAAACTTGAATTATGATGATTGCTTCAATAGGTCATTTATGGAACCATTATGTGACTTATGGAACTAAGTATGTTCTTAAATATAAGTTTAATGTCCTAGCTTATTTCAAGAGTGTAATTAGCTTCTATATGATGTGTCTAGGCTAAGAGAAATGATCTCCACCTTTTTGGGTGTGTGAAGTCAATGGAGAGAACTCAAGGTTTAAGGAAAAAGTGTGTAAATGCAAGTAAAATAGTTCTCTCTCTTTTCTCCCATGCATGAATGAATGTCTACATTATCTTTAAATGTGTGTACATGTATTTTAAGCTATGAATTATGTTTTGGTATGATGCCTATGTTCCATGGAACCATATTATTGCATTATGTATCCAAATGATGCCTAGAATGTTTGCATTAGTTTGCTTAAATATAAAGAGGCCAAGAACCTTCTACCTTCGGTGAGGATGAGACAAGATGTAACGTCTGATTTTTCGTAAGATACCGAAATGAGTCAGTTTTCAAAGCAAGTCCCTTGAGATGAGTGATTCAAGGCCAAATAAAATTTAGATAAGATTTTAAATGATAAAAAATGAGAATTTAAGCCTTGAGTTGCTTAGAAACCAGGGTCGGAGTGATTCAAAAAAATTACTGAAAGACCAATGACATTTTCGTAAATAAGTGTAATTTTGGAAAAGCACCTAGGAGGACTGGTAAAGCCCTTCCGGTGTACTCTTTCCGACGTCAGTTGACCCGAATTTTGACTGATTCTTTCAAAAAGGTTTTAGCTCCGATTTGAGTGATTCCAAAGCATTTTATTAAATTGGAAACCTATTTGTTATGATGGAAAAGACAGTTTTCAAAAAGGAGCTCAAACGAAGGAGAAACGAAAATGCAAAGTACGAAGGGCAAAATTAAAAATTTGAAAAAGTCACTTTTCCCTCCTTTCCTCTATGTAGCACCCCACTTTCCTCCCCATTTAAAATTAGAAAATTTTGCATAATTTCAAAAGGGAGAGCAAGGGTCTTGGGGGCACCAAAAGAAGAAGAGAAGAAGAAAAAAATTCTAAGCTAAAGGTATGGAAAATTAGTTGTTTTCAGGCTTTCTCTCCACCAACCTCTTCTCCTCTTTTTCCCTCTTTTTCTCCATGATTTTTCTAAAGTTTTGAAGGCTGTTTTGAAGGGAGAACAGAGGGAAAATTTCAAAATTCAAGTAAGGAGGTCAAGGAAAGTAAGAACAAGCAAGGAAATTCAAGGAAAACAAGGTATTTTGTAACTCTTCCACTTGGTCTTCTTCCTCCCTTCCTTTGAGCATTTCGAACTAGACATAGACAGCCCCAAGGAGTTAGATTTTCAACCAAACCAAGGATGATTCTTAGGTATTTGATGGAGGAGAATAAGAATATGCAATGGAAACCAAGAAATAGGCATTAAAAATCAAGATGCAAAACCTAGGGTTTTAAGTGCACCTTCTAATTTCTAAATTTGTATGATGCTTCCTAGGTCTAAGTAAGAGTGTAAATGAGTACTTGAGATACCTTAGATGCTCTCCACAAGCTTCCTCCTTCAAGGAAGCAAAGAAATTCCCATGGAGGCCAAAAGATGCCATAGTCTCGGCCTAGGCTAGTTTATGTAGGTGGGGGGATTTTCAAATTTTTCTAAGGCCATTCTTGAGTCATATTTGATGAATATAGATGAAGGGAGACCTTGGAAAAAATTTAGAACTCATAGAAATTAATTTGATGCCATAGGTTTCATAATATAACCTAAAAAAGTAACATGGTGCTAGGCCTTTTGCCTTAATGATGTGATGACTCCAAGAGGCTTAAATGGAGTTAAGAATCATAATTGAAAAGAAATAATGAGGCCTAAAAGTCATTTGATGGGTGTTTCTTTATTAGGTGTGATTATGGACCATAATGGAGCCTATAGAGCAATCAAATGTTTCATCAAGTTATGTAGCCTTAGAACATGTTTCATGAACCTAATTGGCTCCCATAAATTGTATTTAGGCCAAGAGAAACCATCTCCACCAAATTGTGAGTGTGTGGCCGAAAGAGGAGGCTTGAAAGCTAAGGAAAAAGTGTGTGAACTTGTGCAAGGTAGCTTTCTCCACTTTCTCTCATGTATGGATGTGTGTTTAGCTTGTTTTAGCATGTGTGTATGTGTATTTTCAAGCTATAGAAAGTATGCTAGCATGCCTTTACATATCATGATCATTGATGCCATGTTATATTTTAAATAAATCCATGATATTTGTATAAGCTTGCTTGAGTGTGGGGAGGCTAAGAACTCTTCTCTTTGGTGAGGATGAGCCAAGAACCCTTGAGCTTGGTTAAGATAAAGCAAAGAGTCTCCCAAAAGCAAAGTGAGCTACCAAGAGTATGGTTGAGTCTAAAGTGCTCAAGAAATGGGTGAGGCAAGTTCAAAATCCTTAAGGAGAAGTGTGAGGTCAATCCAAACACTTGGTGAGCTCTTGAATGATTTGTATGAGTTACTCACATGCCAAGGTTGCTTGGAAAATGTCTATGATTTCTATTTTTTCATACATGCATTTGAAAAACTTGCTTTGCACATATTATGTGTGATTGCATGGAAGATGAGCCATTGGGATTCTTTGAATCTCATCCCCTCCTCTCCAATGATCTAACATGCTAGGTGGACCAAGCAATTACGATGAAGGGAGCCAACAACGATGAGGAAGAGAGATTAACAACTTTGTGCCTTGTTTTGTTTATTTTAGAACCATAATGATGGTTCATGTGTATAAGGTTGTATATGTACTATGAATGTTGAGACATGTGTAAATACCCTATTATGTGATGTTTAGATGTATGATTATAATATATGACCGCTAGCCCCTATTTTAAGTATGTAAGGCTATAGAATGAGAATTTAAAGTTTGATGAATATGTGTATAAGTGAGAGTTGAATAGCCAAAATGAGATGCATGAGGTTTGGAATCATTTGGACAGCTCACACAAGTCTTAAATATGCTTTTAGACTTGCCCAAAAGGTGCCAACACCAAGGGAAGACCATTTGGCAAATTTGGTACCTCATATGGAGCCAAATTTGATCATTATGGAACCTTATGTCACTTTTTGGCCAAATGAGTTAGTATTAGTCTAAAATTTGACATGAAATTAGGTCTCAATAAGAGCTTTTAGGGAAGCTAAAGTTCATAATTTTCGAAATTCTATAGAATATTTGATGATTTTTCAAAGTTGAAAAAATTTATGGAAATGGTTTGATGTACTGTTACAATAGTCCCAAAATTTTTTCTATCACTCGAGTCTCAAATGATGTCTAATTACCATGAAATTTCATACATAGAAACTAAAAAATCACAGTGACCTGTGCCAATTAGAAGCACCTCATTTGGAGGTCTAGAGAGAGAGATACGAATTTTTGAAATTTCTGTCCAGTATCAGTCATCTTGCCTGACCAGAAGTACTGTTCCATCGATTTCTAAAATCTGGGCTTCATGAACTGATCTGGAGATATTTTTTCTCTCTGGTTAACATCTACAGCTTTCTAGATTGGTATCATTTGCATGGATTAGATTTTTTTGGAATTAATTGGATATTTTTGAAGTTTATATCAGTAAACTGTGACAACATCAGAACCTAGTCCGACCTCCAGACTATTTCACGTATCAAACGCCCTGTGTGTGGGTTGTTATGACTTGTACATATTTTTAGCATGAAGTAGACATCCCAATATTTCCAGAATGACCAAGATTACATGTTTTCGATTTTTTTAGATTTAATTATGATTTTTCAAAGTTTGCCCAAAAATGAGGCCAAGTATGGCCGAGAATGAATATTCATGTCCCATGTCTCTTTTCAGTTTTCATGGGTTGAAAGCATGTTTTTATAAGGCAAATGAGTTGTAATGGTATAATTAAATATGAGGATGTATAGCATGAGCTCACACCGTCCATATGACATCGAAATGAATTTTTAACCATGATGCAACACAAGAAAGTGTATTAATTCAATGGAATTTCTCACTTTATTCTTACTATATCTCACATGAACATATAAGGGATGATGGATATGAGTTAGAAATGATGGTGTTACACAACAACCCTTAGAAGTGGTTGAGACCAAGAGGAAGTCTTCCAAGAGCAAGGCTTAGTTCAAGGCCTTTGAGAAAAAAGGTGAGGCAAATCTAAAAACCTTAAAGAAAGGAGGTGAGGCTAATCCATTCATTTGGCAAGCCTAAGTATGTTATGTGTGCTTTGTGTAAATGCCAATAATGTATATTGCACCATTTTTTATATTAATATGCATACATGCATCCTTAAGGCTTATATTACATTCTTTATGCATGATTGAATGGGAGATGAACTATTGGAATTCTTTGAATTTCATCCCCTCCTCTCTAATGATCTAATATGCTAGGTGGACTAAGTGGACAAGGTCATAGGAGCCAACAACATTGAAGAGAGAAGATTGACAACCATATGCCTAGTTTTTGCCTTTTTGGAACCATAATGATGCTTCATGATGTATATCATTGTTGTAAATGGTCTATGACCCTTGAGACATGTATAATTATGCTATTATATGATGTAGAAATGGAAGTATGTGTTATGTGAATGATGGAATGTGAATTAAGTATGTATGACAAAGATAGCTTTATTGATGAGTTTATGGAACTATGCATATGTGTGGATGAAAAGGCCAAAATGAGATGCTTGAGGTTTGGCATCATTTAGGCAACTTACACAAGTCTTAAATGTACTTTTAGACTTGCCTAAAAGGTGCCACAATTAAGGGAAAGTCATTTGACAAGTTTGGTACCCCATATGGAGTCAAATTTGACCATAATGAAACCCTATATCACTTTTTGGCTAAATGAGTTCTTCTTGATATGATATTTGGCATACAATTAGGTCTCATTGAGGGATTTTTGGGAAGTTAAAGAATATAATTTTCAGAGGTATGGCTCATCTCAAGGGAGATTTTAAAGCCCAAAAAGTAAATTATAAGAGTTGTCACTTAAGGAAATTAAAATAGATCAAGTAGCATATCAAGTTCTAATAGGATTAGGTGCTAAAAATATGAGTTAAAATGGATCCTAATAAGTAACTTTGCATTGTAATTAATGTATATAGGCCAAGTTAGTTCAATACCATTAAGTTATGGGTGTCAAGTCGAGAAAGACCAAGGAAAGGAGAAGAGTCAAGTGGGTTAGTGGTAGCTTAAAGCTTTTAACTTCATAAGGTAGTTATCTCTTCCTATCTTACATGAATTTGAGTGTATGAATGAGTTGAGATGTTTGTATGTTTGATTGTTTGATGATTTCATAACTTATGCTTTGAATTAGCTTTTATCATGAGTTTCATGGATGAATAAAGAGATGTTTGGCTCTTACCTCCCTATGGTGAGGAATTGAGCATAATAACTCTTTCTTAACCTAAACTTAAATTTAGTTGAACCTAACTAGTATGTTTTGATGCCATGACTAAATGAGAATTGAAGTCATGTTAAATTTTATGTTTGAGTTATTTGATGCATATGGCTCACATGTTTGTATCTCCTCATTTGTATTCATTGCATGTATTGATGTGGAATAAGATTTGTTATTGAGATTCTCCTAAGAATCTCGCCTTATTCATCTCCCACTAACCATGATAGGTTCTTCAAGCAGGGCAAACGAAATTGAGAAAAGTTAGAGTTTAGAAATTATTTAATAAAAGGTTTTGATGTAACTATGTAATTGATGATGTATGAGACAGATTACTGATAAACTACATGTATATGACAAGGACATGTAATGGTAATCTATATACAAGCTTGAGAACATATATGTATGTTATTTTAGTGCATAAGATGGCAATTAGTAAATGTTTTCACATATGAAAAGCTACTTGTTTCATATGCATGGTTGGGTGTGAGATGATGAATTTTTTATGCTAAAAATATTTCATGCAATGATTCTTATGGAAATGAAGTATGAATGGATTTAAATTTGCTTAAGAGAACATATTGCATATTAAGGCCCAAATAAAGACCACTTTAGAACCAAAATTTGGTCTAAATGAGCCATAAATCATATCTTTACCTTTAATAGCCCAAATTACTTAGTTTAAGGCTGAAATTTAGACAACAATAGATATATAGAATATAAATGGTGTCCAACAATGATCAAAGAAATGCAAAAAAAATACCACCAAGTATTGCCATTGAGGTTGAATTTGGAAATCACATTTTTTACATTATAAGTGCTTCTAGGTTCTGAGCTTTATCTCATACATAGTGTATGTTTAATTTTTGCATTTTGAGTGATAAAATCAAACCCAGGGACCTATAAGATATATATTAGTATTATTAGTTCCTTGTTATCAAAGGAAACTATAAACCCTAGTGGAAGTGAAATATTAGTACCCTATGATCCTGAAATCCTAAAATATTAGACCATATATGGAAGTTCCTATTTTGTCAACAAAAAATCTGAATGGGTTTAAAAACCAACGGCTGACATATATATCATATTAGACTTAATGCAAATTGAAACATGTTTATTAAGAGTTAATTGTTGTTTATTTGTTGTTTCTTTATGCATATAAAACCTTTGGAATAAGTGAAAGGGCTACATGGCCACTTAAATAAATATGAACTGAATTATGCTCATTATCCTTAGTTTTCCAAATAATTATTTGTAAGTGCCTTGCTGAAGATTGTGGTGCATCAGTTCACTACCTTTTCTTAAATTGTTCCATTTTTACTAGGCACAAAGTTAGGCATTGTCATAAATTAATAGATGGAAATAATTTTTTTAGTTAGGCCTCCACTTATCTTTTAGTGCTATAGGCTTGGAATAACTTATTTATACTAGTAGTTTTTTCTCAAAAATGAAAAGGTTTTTTTCTAAAGTGAGATTAGGAGCACATTTTACATGTTTATGAAGTTGAATTATATAAAGGTCAATATAATGTAGCCCAACCTCACCAAACCTAAATCCACCAAACCCAATATAAATGTTTGTAGAACTTTTACCCAATCTCTAATAAATATTGAAAAATTACAAGAGATGAAAATATATTTAATTGTTTTCATGATTTTTTCAATTCCTATAAAATTATATCTAAGCACCAATCAAATTTTAAATTTATTTTATATCAAGAAATTTGTCAAATTTCAAATTTAAACTTTTTAAAAGTTGAGAAAATTAAATTGAACTTATGTCTAACTTATATGATAAGTTTTACTGTGGAATAACTCTTATCCAAATAAGATAAGGTGAATTTTTTTGTCTTATTAATCTAATAACTTTATCAAATATTAAACTAATTAGATGTTAAATAGATATTAATTTCAAAGATAATATTTAAGTTGTTGTACTTGCTATTCCTAATAAAGATATCCTCCCTTGTGTATCATTAGGGTTCTAACCCTCTATGAATCGATGCTAGGGTAATGCATCATCTCTAGCACCATTATGCCTTACATGATCCCTGCCATCATACTAACAAGGCATCCCCCTCCTATGTTTACAACCTTATTTTGGCATAAAAATAGTTTAAAATAGCTCTCAATTTAATTTTTTGGTTACTCATTCCTTGAACATCATTAGGGTTCAACCCTTGTTGAAGCCTTAATGCACTCACTCTTTTGGCATAACCAACCTCTGATCCCTATATTTTTCAATCATTGCTCCAACATCGCTATGTTTTTACTCTGAAGGTGCTCCAGTTAGTCCCCAGTTTCTTGTTAAGAATAACTAGTTTGGAAAATTATCTTATGTGTGTGCATGTGTGCATGTGTGTATGTGTTTCAAAATCCCACATTTGATAAATTAAAAGGCTTTATAGCCTAAGTAAGTTACAACTCACATCACATGTTAAATAACAAGTTGAAAGGGAAATTTAAAGTGAAAAGTATGGTTTGAAATAAATAATATTTATATTTAAAAAGCACTTATTGCTTGGTATGTCACGCATGTGCATGCATTAGATCGAAATAGATCAATGGTTCACATCAATTTCAATTTTATCTTTCTAATATGTTTTAAAATTTAAATTTCAAACATATACAACTCTTTTGGAAAAAAAAAGTTGTTTTAGTATAGATTTTGATTATAAAAAGGTTTTACAACCTTATTAGAAAACAACTAAAAACATATATTTTCTCCCTTTTATCCTTTTGCCTAAAACTTTAAAAATTCTACAAGAGAGATTCCAAAATTTGCTACCTATCAATCTCAAGGTGCTTAATATAAATCCTTGGGGTGATTTTCCATAACCTTGCAACAAATAATAAGGGCAAATATCATTTTAAAGACAATGTGAATTTGCACATGTTTCTCAGCACAACATTCATCTCCCTATTATTATTTTGTTCAACATTTTCATCCCACATGCATTGCCTTGACTATTGTTTTAGCATTTCAACTTAAGCTTCTTCCTACTATGTAACAACACTTAGTTTGTTTTCCATATCTGACGATGACATGTCTCTTTTATGAACCATTATAAAGCTATTTTGCCTATGTTCCAATAGTGCCCTTTTTTTTAATGTCATTGTGTTTTTGTTCTAATAGTACTTTAATTTAATTAGTCATTACTTCATTCAGTGTTGCTATATTGCCTAAAGTGAACTTGTTTGATGTTATAAATTAATCCTACTAAGGCAATGAATCCTAAGTTAGTCCATTAATTCTTCGAGAAAAAGAGGCATGAGTACATTAATAGCATGTATTTCCATTATAGTAATTAGGATGAAAAGACTACGCATTAGCTTGTTACGTGCCTTGAATTATTTTTGGTTTGGGCAATTGCTTGCTTTTCCTATGTTAATGCAAATCTACATGATTGCTTAAAAGATTTGCTCATTATTGATGGCTCTATATGGTAGAACTGACATATGTGCTTTCTCACAATGGCATGCTACTCTATTTGGATACATGTACACGATAAGAAAAATGAAAATAGTGAGGGAAATTAGCAAGGAACACTTTCCTTTCACTAATTAGTATGGGATTAACAAGGAAAAAATACATTATTAGAAAGAATTTTAGTAGGGGAAAAGTGCACTATTTGGCAACTTGAACCCTGACTAATCCTTTGGAAGTTAGCATGGAAAAACTACACAAAATCGCTTGCTATTTTTTGTGTGAGGGATTGACAAGAGAAATTTCCTTCACTTCTGGCAAGGGAATTTGCCTTCGTTGTTTGGTTGCTATTTCCTTGTTGAAGTTGTTATCAAGGGATTGGTGAGGGATCCGTCCCTCATTATTTCTTGAATTTTTATATAGTGGTAATGTAAAATGCTTAAGCAAGCCACTACCAACTCTTAATCTCTTGTGGGATGATTGTACAACCTTGTGAGGAAAATTTGTTATAGCTAAGTTGTCAATATCTATGGGCATAGTAGATCCTCTTGGTATTCACTAGTATAGACCCTTATTTCTATGCTACAAGATCAACTCTAATGCTATAGTAGCTAATCTCATTAATTTGTTATTATATGCATAATCAAAAATCAGGATGGAGCTTTTGTTAAAGTAAAAGTGAAAAAAATTCTTGGCCATCATGTACCCCTTAATCCTTAAGGCAGTGGCTGCTTTTGAGGGCACAATGCTTACTCATGACATTTACCTGCGAAATGTGTGTTTAGAAGGAAATGCAAAGATAGTGTTTGATGTTTTAAAAAGTAGTGTTACACTACAAAAGTGTATATGCAAGTATAAATATTACACAAGTAATATAATCATGAATGCAGTATTGTTCCTATGATGATTTATCACTAAAATAATCACTAAGTACTAAAATTATACATTTTAATATAAATCAAGCCAACAATAAAAGAGATTAAAATTCAAACTAAATTAAAGATATGCAAATGACAAAATAAAAAGGGACAACATTCCAAACTAAATTTGGAAATAAAAAATTAGGATTATAATTTCTCCTAACATTTTATAGAAAGCTAATTAACCTCTTTACACATTACTCTTAACAGTAATTTTTACTAATTTAGGACTCTGATTTACTTATAATCATCTTTTGAATTACCTGTAAGCATTTTTCTAAATAATTCATAATTATTTATACAGTTGATTGAAAGATTTAATCAAAAATAGGTCTTAATGGGATTATGTAAGACTAGTAGATATGTTCCTATCCTACAAGCAAATTAATCCACTCAACATTGCATGTTTCATAAACCTACAATATTCAATCCATGGTTTAGTGTTAAAATCCCTTTTCAAGTTCATTTAGTTTACCCAAAATCATTTAATGGTTTTCATACAAATAAAAGCATGAAGAATATGGATTGAACAAACAAATCATACCATAAATTGCAAGTAAAGATAATTATTACTACGTACTACATGCTAAGGTTCATCATAATCCCATATCAACATTCAACTCATAAATACAAGTTTAAACAACATTAGAAACAAAACACTCATTAAATGGGTCTAGAATGTTAAGAAAAGCAAAGGAAGAGAAAAATGGGACGAATTGATGAATCTCCTCCAAAATTAAGCTTCTCCCATGACATGAAGCACCCCCTAAACTCTTCAACCTCTTAAAATGCCTAGAATGGCAGCCTTCTTTTAAAAATGTTGAAACCCTCTCTAAAAGACCTTGAAATATGAAGTTAAAACATTGTCATTTGATGCTGTTGTGACTAGCACTATGACCTTGGATTTTGGCATTGTGGCACCATGGATTCTATACAAGAGTGGAAATTTTGTTTTTTAGGCATCGTGGTCCTCAAATCCACTGCTATGGTGTTAGAATTCTTTTTAGCAACAATTTTTATTTTAAACAACAATTTTTCATCCTTTTTAGCCATCATTCCTAGCTTTTGTTACTTTGCATTTTGAACCTTCTAGGCTTTGTTTCTTTGTATTTCTATCCCTACAAAAACATAAAAACTCATCTAATTACTATTTGCAATCTTTTAACATAAATTAAACAATTGAACAACCTAACAATCTAAAAAAGAAAACATAAAACACAACTTGTACCTAAATAAAACTTAAAAAAAAAAGAAACTAAAACTTACTAAAATTAATTAAAATTTATTAAATTTATATTCCAAAAACGTAAAATAGACTTAATATTCATATAATAAGTCCCTTCAAATGATAGGAAAAGCATGATAGATAATAGACTTATCAAGTAAAAGCCTTGACCCATCTTATTTCCAAAATTTCAAGAGCTGTACTTCCTTTTAAATCCTTAGATCTTCTAGTACTGCAATACATAAGCTAGTTAGTTTTGGCGAAAACATTGATAATGATATGATTTAGTTTGACTTGATTCCAAATTGTATGTCTAATTTAATTCCTCCTAAAGCTTTTCCCTAATGATATTCTTCATTTTTATACCAAAAAAAAATAGTTGTTATAATTGTTAGTAACCTAATGGCACTTTTTTAAAAAAAATATTAACTACAAACAAATTTGATGCTAAGAGTTTGCACAAAAATTTATCATTAAGCAAACTTTATTGTGCATCAAGCCAATTCATCAAATAGACGAATACTGACACGGGATTCTCTAAATCGACTCTCATAGTGAAATATTGAGAGACACAAAATTTACATGTTAGGGAATGTAATCACTCTTATTGTGTTTGGTTCAGTATTGAAAGGAAAAGGAATACGTTGACATTTACGTGTTTTGTTGGGAAAAGAAAAAAGAAAATGGAAAGATTGGAGTGACAAATGACAAAAAATATCCCTATAAACAAAATTCAGTCAAAATTTTGTAGGAAAATTAGTTATTCCTCACTGTCGACCCTCATGTGACCTTCCCCCACCCCCACATTGTCAGATCTTTGATTTTGAAGCTAGGTAAGATCAAGAACAACAAACAACAAATTGAAGATCTTCCCCGACCCTTTACCCGTCAAACCTTCCCCCATCCTTTACCATGATTGAAGAAGAGGGAAAAGATATAACTTTGCAAAATGTCTAAAGCAACAAACACAGATCTGGAAAATCTTAGATCCAGCTAAATGACAAACACTCAATCAAGTTTAAGGGACAAACACTTCTTTTTTATTTTACTCTATGATTTGTGTATTTCATTGGAGATGTTATTCAATTTAATATTATGGATCTAAGGCAAAAGTTCTGTATTAGACTTTATTCATAAACTTCGAAGCTTTTTATCTTGTTGACCTGAACTCCTAAACTTTCTTTTTGCGAGAAATAACATTCTCTCACTGAATCTCAAAGTTTGCCCAAATTCTCATTTTCTAAGGAGCAGATCCAATTGAACAATTTTCAGTAAGACCCAGAAAGTAGAAACCCAAACATCAAATCTGATGATGGTGTTACGCCCATTTTGCATTCTAAGGGCAAATTGATCTTTCTTCCTTTTAACTGCAAACTTGCCTCATTTTCTTGCTCCACTTGGCTCTGCAACCCATTACGGAGAGCATAGTACAACAATCGCAAACACTCAACCAAACGTGAATTTGCATTGCATTGCATTTCCCATTCCCTTTACAATGATCGACCAAATGGGGCCTTTGGCAGTTTCACCAATGACAAAGGACTAGTAATTAGTAGAAGTTGGCAAATCATGTCCCTTATTCTTCCTTACCAAAATGAATTACATTAATTTCTTTTAAATTTTGACTAAATTATACTTCATATTCTTTTTGTTTTAAAAATTATGCTAATTTTTTTTAATTTTTTTTATTAATAGAATTATCTTTCTATGTAATATATATTTCAAACAAAAATCAAATTATTTAACTTTCTTTACTTTCATATTAAAAATAAAATTACATTCTTATATGGAAACATACTTTTTTGGTAAAAAATAAAGTGGAGAAAATTTTCTGCAAAACATATTAAAATGTCGAAAGAGCTTAGCTAGTGTAATTTTTAAATCAAGAAAAACACTCAAGGTAATTTAGCCAACAACAAAAAAAGTTTGCGCAAATTATTTTTCTTATTTTGTTTTAGGCATGAACCGCTTCTTTTTCATTTTTCTTGTGTTGGAAAACTTGCCTATATATAGTTAAGAGGAAATTAATGATTAAATTTGAAACATCTAGGATATGTAGATGGTATTTAGGCTACATATTTTTTTTATTATGGTTTAATTATAATTTTAATACTAGAAATTTAAAACACAGTATTTTATCTCTTTAAATTATTATAAAAAATTGTTAAAATATCAATTAAAACTAATGTTTAGAAAAGTCACTTGACTATCATATGATATCTTATACTTTCATCCCCCAATTTTTCCTGCATAGTTTTTTACTTGTATTTTCTCCAAATTCAATTTTTAAGACATTAGGTTTAACTTATATGTAACATTTTTATTTTTTTAATGATAGTTTAGGATAAATGTTACATTTTAAAATTTGTATTTCAAAATTATAACCAAGTTATAATTCAAGTGTTATATGTAATTTCTTCTAATATATACGTGTTTGGGAAGTGATAGGGAGAAATGCACTTTAAAATTCATATATGATAATTAAAAGAATACTTTACATAAATTTGAAGATGCATCCAACGATTAAGAAGTTAAGCTCTAGGACATAATCAACTGTTGAGAGTAAACTCATTGAGTTACGAAGGGCTCTTACAAATTACATGCATACGTAACACTTATTTATTAGTGTGTCTATCTACAAGGACACTCCTACCCAGAAAATTTTCAAACATCAAAGTCCAAAACATTATGTTATTTTATATTTTCCTTTTTGAAATGCAAAGCATTTTATCTTCCTATGGCTAAGTAATATATTGTCAAATATTTACTGTGGCTATAAAAAATTAATTGACAAAATGCTTATTTTTAAGATTATAGAATTTACCCTAACACAAACAGAAAATTTAAATTAGTGCCGATTCGTTAATTATGAAATCTACCTCCAAAATATTTTAGTCAAGCACTAATTTCTATTTTTGAGACTATGTACACTGTTTGTAGAACCTTTCTTTTTTTTTTTAGAGGCTTTGTGTAGCAATAAAACATCCTTGGCACATATTATTATTATTATTATTATTATTATTTTAAAGGAGGGGGAGGAGTGTAGACAGGGTTTTTAACAACCTTTCTGGTTTCCGAAATAAAATTACACAAATCCTTTGCAGTTAATTGAATTCTTTGTATAACAGTACATTGAACTATTATATTGGCCCCAAAAAAAGTTTTTTTTTTTTGGCCAATTAAAAAAATGCACATTGAACAATTTTTTATTTTGTTGAATTTTTTTTTAAATATGACTATCATATTTTCGATGTTTTGTTGTTATATTCATTCACATGTGGCATATCAAATATATGTAATAATCACGCGTCTCCTTTAACTTTATCTCAATTTATGTGAAAAATAGAGAAATTAATAATAATATTTTTAGATCATTCACTGAATATAACTTCCTATCTTCATTGCTCTCGGTGAATTCAATTCTTCCTTTTGTATTCTTTTTTTTTTTTTTTACATTTTTAAAGTATAATCTTTTGCTTACTATAATTATACAGGAAGGGAGAAAAGAAATTCATTATGGGCTCAATACTTAAAAAAAAAAAAAGAAGAAGAAGAAATATTACAGTCTCCGTTTTTATTCAATTTTTAAATTCAGAAAAGGCCCAAGCCCAGGTATTTAAATAAAAACTATAAACTTTTCTTTTGCAAACTCATAATTATTAAGTTTTTAAAGTCCAGCTCATGCATCACTATAATTATTAAGTTTCTTAAGTCCAGCTCATGCATCACTACTTATTGTATTAAAAATGTTTTCTTTTCCCTCCCTCTTGAATGGATCTAAGAAAACAAACTAAAGCATTGGCTAAGTATATAATACAATAGATTAGTACTTACAAAGTCCACCGAAGAGTGGGGTCTTGTCCCGTGTCCTTGTTTTTATTTTATGCAAATTAAAGCACGTGGCTTATTGTACACCTTATCTCTATTATAATTGTCGCTACATGATTTGAGACCTACATTCCTCCATTTGAGTTTCGCCGCAAAAGTTAAACAAGCCATCGAAAGCATGTGGTCTTGCCATCTTTTTTCCTTCCTCTTAATGCCTTTTACGTGTAGTTCACCCAAATCAAAGGTTAGCTTTATCGGCCTTTTGATTTGAATCCCATCATTAATAAAAAAATTTTGCACCGTAAAAATTATTGCACTCGGACCCTACAATTTTTGTGAAACTCAGAATCATATGCTCCGACTTTCAGAATCTCTTCCTGTATATATACAGGCTAAATAGCTTGCATATGTACAAAATATTAATAAAATATAATAATAAAATTTATTTTAATATATTAACTAATATAATATAATATTATTTTATTTTATTTTTAGTATATCAACAAATATACTTAATTTAATATTTAACTTCAATATTAAATTATTATTTTATTTTTACTATAATAAAAAATTAATTAACAAAAAATAAAACATTTTATATAATATATATATATATATATATCAAAATTAAGCATAAGTTAATCAACTATTAAGCAACTTGATATAATTTATTCAAAAATTAATGATTAATATGGATTCTCTATTTTATAAATTTGTGGAAATTGAAGTATAGAATTCTAAAACTTGTATTACATACTATAAAAATAATGATATAGTTTAATATATTTTTAAGCAACAATCTACTAACTGACGAAAATTATATAAAATAATATATAATTTTATTTTTATTTAGTGATATGTAAATAGTGCAAATGATCATTTTATCAGACAATAGCGTTAAATGATAATTAACACATATACTTAAATAACACACTTTAAATGAACAAACCAATTTTAAACTAAATTACAAAGAAATAATTTGTAATTTATTTTTTTTCTTTTTTTTTTTCTTTTTTTTTAAAATAGAAACCATTTGATAGTAATGGTAATGCTAATTGTTCTCTTCATTCAAATGTTTATTAACTATATTTATTAGTTATAATTATTTTAGTTACAATAATAGGGACATTTAAAATGAAAATACTAGATTAATACAAATATTTATAAATCCAAATGAAAATACAAATATAAGAAGTCATATGATCTCTTGTAATTATTTTAGTCCAAAGTATGATAATATATTTTATTATATTTTAAAATTTATGTATTAATTTTAGACTTAGATTTTAATTTATGAGGTTAAAATATTAAAAAAAATTTTGTTAAGAGCCTTAATTAAATTTACAAAAGTTATTCTTAGCAAATATATGATTATTATTGTGAAAAGACTTAATTATAATAAAATTTTTTACTATGTATGTTATAAACTTAGAATAATTTTACAAATTTATTATATTTTAAAATTTATATATTAATCTTATACTTAAATTTTAATTTATGGGGTTAAAATATTAAAAAAAATTGTTAAGAACCTTAATTAAATTTGTAAAAGTTATTCTTAAAAAATATATGATTATAGTTGTGAAAAGATTTAATTATAATAAAGTTTTTAATAATTTTACAAATTATATCTTCCAAATTTAAAACTATTAAATCTTTATAACTCTCTGATACATTACCATAATATCATTGAGACTAATTTTTATAATATGCAAAAAATAATTTATCAGATTATTTATATAACATAATAAATTTGCTTTATTAAAAAACTTGCACTAAAATAATTATTTCAATTCACTTAGAATAATAAATCAACTCAACACGTTACTAAATCTTAGTTGGAATAATATTATTAAACAAAATCTTCTTATATTATTTTTAACCATAACTCAAGCAACAATATATTAAAAATTTTATATTAAAAAATTATTTTAATTTATTTAGAATAATAAATCAATTTGAAATATTACTAAATCTTATTTAAAATAATATCATTAGAGAAAATCTCCTTATATCATTTTTAGCCATGATTGAAGCAACAACATTTTTCATATATTTTTAAATAAGATATATTTATTTAACTAAAACTTAAAAAATAAATTTTGGAAAATATTATTTTATACAAATAAATTTTAAAAAATTAAATTTTAATTAAAATATAATATATTGTATATTATATATATAATATAATTTACTTTAATTCATTGTATTATATATATATATATATATATTATATAATAATTCATATATGTTCTCAGACTCATGCCTCACCTCCCCCCTCTCCAAAATTCTTTTCTATCCCTATTTTATTTGACATTATCTTTCAATAAAATTTAAAAAGGAAATAAAGAAAGTTGGAATGGATGATTCCAATTTCCGCACACGTATGGGAAATAGGTAAATAATGTTTTTAGAAGTGATTTTTAATAAAAAAAATCATACTCTTTATGGGATGTGGCTCAAAATTCCTAGCTTTATCCCTCCTCACAAAACAGATTTCCTAAAGTGGATCGAAAGATATACATATATAGATATATATATATATACATTATGAATACAATTTGATAATAACTTGTAAATGTATAAAATTAATATTTTTTAATCTTTTTATCAACAGTTCATCCACTAACACTTCACTCTATCGATTATGACCTGCGTTTTTTTATGAGTGCGCATGCACATCTAATCTGACATAGACATTAACGGAATCCAAAGCCTCTTGGGTGTAATTCCTATACTAATGCGTTTTGACTTACAATAGACTTAATAGTAATATTTTTTATATTTTTATTATTAGATTCCTTAATAAAATTTTAACATATATAAAAACAAAATTTTTTAAAATCTATTCATATAATGTTGAGTTATAAAAATTATACATTAATTATATTATTAAAACTTCATATATTTATAATATTTAAATGAAAAACATAATAACAAAGATATAAAAAACTTATATATAAATTTAATCCTTTCAACTTAACGCCAGTGTAGTTAATTATAACCAAAAGAGCTATATCAGTTATCTCTAGGGTTAAAGACTTCTAAAAACTACAATTAGCTAATTATAACGAAAAGGGAAAATACATATATATATACGTAACCGATAATCAGATATATATATATATATATATATACTATTATACATGGCTAGTATGGTTGGCCTCAAGATAACCTTTGAAGGGTTCTTAGTTAGGAGTTTTGGTATCCATTTTGGCCCTTTCACTGCATCAAAGGAATGTAATATATAAATGTTCAATTCCTTTTAGTACATTTCTTTTCTTCCTATCGATTTGGATAATATCTTCTTGATATGTCATATAAGCTCCGATCATTGATCTTTCTCATACTCAGGTCATCGGCTCTTATATATTAAAATTATTTGATGTTGGCTTGTTATGAGAATCTGAAACTTCTATGATATATAAATCTCATTGTTTTTTAACACAAAAAACCAAAACAAAAAAACAAAAAGTTTTTTAAAATTTTAAGTTATTTGCAAATAGTTTTTTGAAATTTTTAAAATTGACAATTAAGTTTCCTAGCAAATAGGTCGTCGACTAATATTAACTCAGTTGCCATCTCGTATATCCCTATAACTAATCTTAAATGCCAGCTTTAAAAGTTCATAGAACTATTTGTAAATGACTTAAAGAGACTCTTTGTATTTTTTCCAAGTACAAATCATATATTTTTCTAATATGTTATTTTCATACTGCATATTAATTTTGGTTTTTATATTGCTGATCCTCACTTTTATATTATTTAATTTCATTTTATAATTGTCCAAGTTTTTAGTTAAATTCTACAAAAGAGAAGAAAATTAAATAAAAAATGCCAATTAGGTCTTTTCTACCCTTGTCACAATCCTACAGGGGCAACAAGAACTTCGTCCTTTTTTGATTTATTGATGGTGGGTGATATTAAAGTAAAGAACTGGAATTATTATAAAAGTTAGAATAAATTATACTAATTTTAAAGTTTGGCTTAATTATACATTACAAAAAATTTAGGAAATAGCGAAAGACATATTCCTTGCTAATCTCTTGCTACAACAAATTCAGTGAGGAAAGGAAATAGTTACAGCATGGTGAGAAAATTTTCCTTCTCTAGTTTTAGTTTGTTAAATAGCGAGCGAATTTTCTATTATTAATCTTTCACTAAATTTTCTCACTTAAAAATAATCAAAAATTTTCACTCACTAAACTCCTTGCTAAAATCCTTTTCTTTGCTATCGTATCCAATAAAAAAATTTAATTTCTCTTTTGTAAAATGAATACAATTACTTTCTAACCGTGTCCTTCAAAAAAAATTTAAATAATCTTCGTATTGTATCTAAAAAACTTAGATTGACGGCTGTACATTATTAGATATTAGATAGATTATAAAATTCAAACAATATAATTGAGTCAAAATCCCCAAAAAGATCAGCGCTAATCATAGAGTATGCTTTTTGATATGCCTCCATCCTCCCTAGTTCCATTGATGAGAAGTTTAGTATCATTAGGGATTTAAGAGGCTACTTTTATCACCTAAAAGTCAGAGACTTCCAGCACTAAAATTAGTAGCCAATCGAGGGGAAAATGGGATCCAATTATGTCTCAATCTCCTCAACTTTCGTTGATGGGAAGTTTGGAATTTAACAGAGGTACTTTTTAGCACCTAAGAGCACTAAAATTAGTAGCCAACCAAAGAGAAAATGGGATCCAGATATGCCTCAATCCTCTTCCATTGATGGGAAGTTTAAGGTGTGTTTGGTTGGGGGTTTTTAGAGAGGAGGGAAAAGGAGGAGAATAAGTTGTTTGGTTGAAAAAAATAAAAGAGGAGGGGAGGGGAGGGGAGAGAAAGTAGACAAATTTGCCTCTCCTCCAAATTGTAGGGTTTTGGAGGGAGGGAGGAGGATTTTTTAATTTGTAAATTACTTTTTTACCCCTTAGGTTTTTAATATATTAACATTTAATAAAAATTAAAATAATTTTTTATCAAGAATAAAAAATAAAAAAGATTAGAATTCATAATTTTTTTAAAAAAATATTGATATAAATAATTTTTTTATAAAAAGAATTAAAATAATATAAGGATAAATTTATCCAAATATAATTATTTTCCCTCTCCTCCTCTCCCTTCCCCTTCCCTTTTGAAACAAACAATAATCTCCCCTCCCCTCCCTCCCTCCCAACCAAACAAAATTTATTAAATCCCCTCATCTCTCTTCCATTGAATCAAACGGAGTCTTAGTGTCATTATAGATTTAAAACAGGTACTTTTATCACCTAAAAACCAAAAACTTCCAACACCATAAACTTAGTAACCAATCAAGGGAACAATGGGATCCAAACATGCTTCAATCCCCTCCAAAACTTCCAACACTAAGTTAGTAGTCAATCAAGGGCAAAATGGGATCCAAGTATGCCTCAATCCCCTCCACTTCCATTGATTGGAAATTTATGGTCATTGGAGATTAGATGGGTATTTTGGCTTAATCCAAATAAGAAGGGAGCTGAACTTGTCGCAAAAGAAAAGAATCACATCAAGTCATAGCAACACATGCACCTGTCCTTGTCAATGGTATTTAGAAAATCAAAATTATCTATCAACACCATTGTCAATAATACATAAAGTTTTCCAATTCTTTATAAGCACAAATCGACATGCAAAATAAGCATAAAGGCTAGAATTTTTCACTGTTATCCATCAGACGAAAATCAGCACAAGACCTCAGGGAAACCAAAATCAACATATAACATAAATCAAGTTACAACAGCTAGCAACCTCAAATGGTGAAAAGCAAAAACGAAAATATGGAGTATCCATAACCCAATACATCCTACTAGTTGAGAACAAAAGTGGGAACATGAATTTCGATATAAGAGGAAGCATTAAGGATGAGGAAGAATTCCAAATTTCTTACCCCTCTCCTGCTCTCCATTCTCTCCTATATATGTTCTCTCATTTTTTCAGCCGTCCCCCTCTTTCAATTTTGCTTCATTTTTCATAGCCAAACACTAGGGTAATTCTTCCAACTTTCTCTCCGATTCTCGCATCTTGATATCACAGCGAAACTCACTACTTCCTTTTCTGTGAGTTTCTTGTTTTCATCATGGCTTTGCTTCTTAACCAAGTGCAGGAGAGTCTGGTGAAGAAGGGAAGAGATATGACACAGAGGTTTCATATGTTTGGGTGGATGTTGCTGCTTCATTCAAAACGCAAGCTGGGCCTGCATTTTCCACTGAAATTCAACCCTTCTACTGCCATTGTCTGTTGTATTTCTATATGTCGAACATATGTTACTTATTTATTAAAATTTTGAACTTTAACACAAGTTTGTAATTTTATTTTTTATACAACGATAAAAATAACTAAATAATTTCAATAAATATGATTCTATTTTTAATATAAAAATAAAGTATGACTTCAAAAATAGATATATATTGTAAGTAAACTAATTTTGTATGTAACAAGTAAAAATATTCTTTTTTACACAAATAATTATGTATGATTTTGCGCAGTTATTTTATTTAAACGGTTAATTCAACTATCATTTTGGAAATGTGAAATCATTGCAAGAAACGAATGTTAACTAAAGTCGAATACTAAATTATTTTCAATTTCGAAATGATTATAAAAAAAAGTGATCGCACATTTGTTCTTGGAACATCTATGAAATTCCTCTCATATATAAAATTAAGCCATCTCTCGCATGATTCCCTCGTCGTAATTTGACAATTAGTCCTTATAGAGAATGATATCAAAGAAGAAAAATGATTCCATTATCGTTTATATCATGATTCATGTCTCCCATTTTGTACTGTTGCTTGCCACGAAAGCACGTATTAATTAATTAATACTAACAGGTCCACGGTGCAACCGTAATCTAATTTCTTTTTTTTTTGGTGTCAAAATATTAATTGGGATTTCAAATACGGATGCAGTTAAAGTCTTTTGGCCTTTTTTTAAATGGTTATAAATTTTAAAATAAAGATAAAAATTATAACTATGTGATGAAAAAATTTTAATTATGAAAAAAAAATTATACTTTAAAATTTTAAATATAAATAATATTGTTCAAATATCATATCTAAATTTATGCAAATATAAATATCTTGTTGTGGAGTGAGATATATCAACTTTTTTTAATAGACAAGGAGAAATGCTCAATCGCGCTAAACACTCACAGCCTTATCTTTATACAAAAGAGTACAAACACGCACAATTTAAACGTGTCCACATAAATCTATGGACATTTTTCTTAAAATATATTTATATATTTTTTCAACATAAATTTTCTTAGCACTTATAACTTAACAACCTTTAAAGAGCTAACATTTCTAAACAAAAGTTGAACAAGCCACATTGTTAACCAGTTAACCAATTAATAGAAAGAAACAAATTCTTTTCTTTTTATCTGGTTGCTAATATATATATATATATATATTTCAGAAAAAGAATAATGTGGATGAATTAGATGATTTAGTTTTAAACATGTGTCCCTTCTGTCAACTAGTTTCATTAGTGGACAGCAATTAGAAGGTCATGTTTTTTAAAGCAGTAATTACTTGAATAATGTGCCTTTTGGCAAGCGCAAGAGTTGTCATGCCGTTTAAAGAAAAATAATATTTGAATAAGTTGTAATAATCAATTGGTTATGTAAATTCTCACTTGTGTCATATCAAGTAAATTTAATGCTCTAAACATAAAAAATTATTTTGATTGAAAAAGATTAAAATCTTATTTTAATCCCTCATAGATGATTTCATTTTTCAATTTTGTTCCTTATAAATTTTTTTTTTCAATTTGGTCAATCATAAATAAAGTATTTCTCAATTTAATCCTTCATAAAATTATCTTCTCAATTTATTTTCTCATATATAGATATTTCTCGATTTGGAATCTTACAAAAAATATCATTATCAATAATATTCTTATATCAATTTGTTATATATGAAATTAACAAATGAATGACACATAAATTATTTTTTGATATATAGATTATCACTTAGTCACCATTATATGATATATAAATTAATTGTTAGTTTCATTAGTAGTAGATTAACAAAATGATATTATTGATAATAATTTTATTGTAAAAAATTAAATTAAGAAATTCCTATATGCAAAGGACTAAATTGAAAAAAAAATATTATGAAGGATTAAATTGAAAAGATAATTTTTCAAAAAATCAAAGTAAAAATATCTCATTTATGAAAAAATGAAATGAGTCTGAATCTTTTACAGCTAAAATTAATTGCATATAATATTGTTAAAGAAAGATAAAAGAATGAATATAAAAAAGAAGAAATAGGTGTTATATATATTTTCATTCTTTTTATATTACTCTCTTTTTCTAGTTGTATAATTGTACCATTGCAGTTGTAGATAATCCAATTTCAACCATAATAGAGTTTTAGTTCATAAGTAATTTTTATATACACTTGATATGTCACGTCATTTGTACACTGAAGAATTATATATTTACTTTATACGTAGTCTTCACATGTATTGCGTATGAACCTTATCTGTACAAATTTAATTTTAACACTTGATTTTTTTAGATGCATCATGTTCCAATTGCATCTAATAAAAATTGTTTTAGTCCATTAGAGAAAAAAAAAAAAAAAAAACTGGAGGACCATCAAATTAGGATTTTTTTTTTAAAGAATCTTTTAAAATTAAATCATTATTGTACCACGTGACTTATATGATACGTTTACATGGCTCATGAGCCTACACCAAAACGTAACAACTCATAAAAAACAAAAGGAAAGTTATAACTAAAACCGAAAAGTTTGATATTTGCAGCAAATGGTACTTTGGAGTTAATGTTTATACCAAAGTTACTTCAATGGAATTGGAAACCACTCACTTGCATCGCCTTTCAGTTTAGGTTCTGATTTTAACCTTGCCTGTAACTCCAGTCACATTCACGATGTCCCCACTATCACCACATTATTCCATTTAATATGCAGAATGTTAAAAAAATATATAATTGCAAGGAATAAAAATAATTTTAATAATAAAAATAATATTTGTGTCTTTATTTTTTAAAAAATAATAAAATAATAAAATATTATTAAATAATAATTATAAAAATAATTCCTTTAAGTAAAGATTACAAAACATGTCCTTGGTCTTTGCCAATTCACACCTAATTTGGTGAAGCAAGTGTGATATTTTGTTATTTAAAATATGTTATCATCTATCTAATACTATAGTATATATATATATATATATATATAAAGAGAGAGATATATTTAAATTAAATAAAAAAATTATGTATACAAATTAAATAAATAATCAACTTGTTTAATTTTTTATAATAAAATTATCTTCTAGACAGTCTGTATGTTAACTGAGACTCAATTTCTTCTAAGATAATTTTATGAATACATCTCACCCTTTAAATTAGCACCTTTAAGAGGATAAATTTTTTCAAATACTAGGGGCCTCAAGCTATGAACACAAATAATTTAGATCCTATCTCCTTAATTATTAGTCCAACCTTTTAAAGTTCAATTTATTTTAATTCGTTAGACTAATATAATTAACGTTTTTCAATTTAATTTATTTACTGCTTTAAACAAAATTCTTACAATAATTTATATATAGTAAATTACACTATCTTTTTTTTTAATTTGACTAAATTGTATTAGATATTGTTTTATTTTAAAAATTACATCCCAATTCCTTCAATTTATTTTCTGCTTAACATTAGTTTAATTATCTTTATAGAATTACACTTTTATGTTCCAGAAAAAAAATAACTTCTCTTATTAAAAAATTTAAAAAATTATATATATCATGTATCTTTTTACACCACTTTTGACTCGAAGCAGGGGTTGTTGTTTGGAAAATTTGCATTTAAGGATCAAGAAATAAAAAAATTTATTTTTAAAGACTTTTATATTAAGTTTAATTAATTATTAATAAATTTAATAATAATTATTTTAAAATAAATAGTAATAGATTTTAAAAATAATTTTTTTTTATTTTTTGATATTTTATTATAATTCTCCGTTTTGTTAAAAAAAAAAACCTTGGGAGACTCGCTTCCGTGAACCGGACCAGCTAAACCTGTGGGCACTTTCGTAATAAAGAAAGAAAACGTGTCCATTTTGATAACTTGAACACTTTAAAATGCCCCGAAACGTTGGGATCCCATCGAAACACAACACAACACTCCTATTCCTACATCTCTTTCCTCTACTTCCGTCCGGCGTCTTCTACTTTGTCTCTCTAAAATCTTAGAGAGGGAAAGAGAAAGAAGAAGAAGAGGACGGAGCGTAGGTTGAAGCCTTCTGTGCGTTGCGAATCGGAGTGGAAAAGAGAGGAGAGAAATGGGAGAGCAGAGATATGCGGTGTTGCTGTGCGCAGAGGATTCGGAGTACGTGAGGAAGATGTACGGAGGGTACTATGGGGTTTTCGTGAGAATGCTGGCGGAGGAAGGGGAGAAGTGGGACGTGTACAGGGTGGCGCGTGGGGAGTACCCGCCGGACGAGGAGGTGGGCCTCTACGACGGCTTCGTCATCACCGGCAGTTGCAATGACGCCCATGGAAATGACGCTTGGGTCCGCGACCTCCTCGCTTTCCTCAAGAAACTGGATTCGATGAGGAAGAAAGTTCTCGGGATTTGCTTCGGCCACCAGGTACTCATTCTTCACCTACACGCTATCAATTGTTTATTCCAAAAGTTGATTGGATTCGAAGTTACACGTTAGGCATTTTGCCTACTCTGTCTTATTTAGAATCTGTACTGGATTTTATTTTTTGAACTCGCGTCGATCTAGTGGTCGAGTTATTTTATTTTATTTACTTATTTTAAATTTTTTTTAAAAAATCCAAAATAATTTTTTAAAAATCTTATATAAATTTTTATAAACTAATTTTTTAAAAATTAGTAAAATTAGGTTGAGTTAACTGGGACTTGACTTTGTTTGATATGACTAAATGAAATTGTGTTGTCTGAACTACAAAACTAAAATCTAATTATAAAGTTGATATTAAACATTAAAATATTGCAATATATCACTTTGGACACTAAATATAAAAAAGCGACGTGTTTTGTTATATTTTAAGAGAATGCTAATTTTATAAGTAGCCTTTAGTTCGAAAACGATAATGTAACTTGAGTATATTTTTCCCTATCTTACGTGTTTAAGACTGGTGGTTTTGAATAAACAATCTCGGATTAAAATATTTTATCGTTATTAAGTTCACATCGATAATTATTGAATACATTTATGGGAAATATGTATGTCTAAAAATTTCTTTTATATTTCAAAGTTTCAAGTCAATATTTATTAAGAATAAATCATGCATAACTTTCTTCTAATAAAATTTGAAGTGGCCTTACATTCTTTTGAAGGAGTTGGGTAAAGCGTGGATGAATTCTATGTATAATTTATTTAAGATAAGTAATTTAAATTAATTTGGAGTAATAAAGTAAAATATTAAAATTATTTAATTTTTGTTAATTATTTTAATATACTGATACATTTTTTTTGGGGGAGAATTTTTCCAAATTTTGGTTGCATTTCTTCTTTGTTGAGAGAGTTTTTGATACACTCTTTAGAACCGAACGAAGAAAATTTACAAGAAATTTGGATAATGCAGTAAGTAAATTTAGAGAGAAAAAGTAAGAAGAGAGAGAATTACAAAAGGGAAGTGTATAAGTCGTATCTACTTTTTCTGTTTCTTTTTAAATTTATATAATACATTTATCAAATAAACACAAAGGGTCGAGATCAAAGATATACTTGGTTAGAGAATATAAATAAATTATAAATAAATAAAGATAAGAGAGATAAAAAATAATTATTTTATTTTTATTTTTTAAAAATTAATTTAATAAGTAAAATAATAAATATAACATAATAATAGATATTATATAGATTAATATAATAAAATAATAAATATTATACAAATTGTATAAAAAACATTACGTGCGGTTCACCAAACCAAACGTAGCATAATTTACAAGATCTGAAGGCATTTGATTTAACTTTCTCATATGTAGTCGGTTACGCTTTAAGGAAATAGCGTATAATGCACACGCATGTAGAGTGCGTGGAAAGACATTGGTGTGGAATGCTCTCTGTCAGGCGTCGGAGAGGAGTCATTCTTTAAATAAATAAATATAATGTGTGTATCTTTATTATCAATTTTTTTAATTAAAAATTTAAAAAAATAAATAGACGATTTTTATAATTTAATATTATATAACTAGGTTTTTTATAAAAATAAATCTTATACATATTATATTTTTATATAAAAACTTAATAATAAAATTATAATAAAGTGTACTTAAATTTAATTTTATAAAAAAATTAATTTAAATGATAGATTTTATGTAAAACTCACAGGAATTATGAGTTTCATTATATAAATAAGTTCTACACAAAATATATCTATTTTTAAGAAACTGAGAAAATTATACTTTCAGTCTTTATAATTTTATTTAATTTTTTAATTTAGTTTCTATGATTAAAAATTTATAATTGAGTCTTTACAACTTATAATTTTTTTAAATTTAGTCTCTATTATGAAAATTTTATTAATATTTTGTTAAATTTTATTGATATAACAAATTATATGTTTTATATATTATCTTAATACTCTATATATATATAATTTATGTTAACAAAAAATGTAAATATATAAATAATAAAAAAATTACTTCACATATATGATAAAATTATAATAACAGTGATTAAAGTAAAAATTATTTAATAAGTTTTTAAATTATAAAAGGTAAATTAAATATTAAGTGAAATTATTAATATAAAAAACATGACTTTTTTGAAAAGGAAAATGATATCGTTAATTCTTTTTCAAAAATTAAAAGAATCTAAATGAATCCATTCGAGATTCCTCGGCGAGGATAATTGTGTTGCAGTGTTTTTTTTTTTTCTTTGGTCCATAGTTTTTGTGTTGTTCACCACTGAACCCACGGTAACAAGTAGTCCACGTACTATGCGATTGAGACCCTCAAGAGTAAACCTAGACGTTCATGTTTTTGAAAAAACAAAATCAGGAAAATGATAATATTATGAACAAAAAATTCTACAATAAAAGTAAACTTTTGAATAATCACAATAAATGGTATCATGCGAAGAACTTTTGTGATAAATTCAGTTAAATATGCAAATATGTGAAAAAAAAGAGAGCGTAAAGTGTATTATTTATTTTAATTAACATAGATAAGTTTAAATTGAGAAAAAATTTTAGAAAAATAAAAATATTTTTATGTAGATTTGAAATCAATATTCAGTTATGTAAATTTTTTGTTTTTTGCACTGAAATTATTTAAATTATAGGTAAGAGTTTAGATGGGGATTGGAGGGAGAGTTGTAAGGACCTTCGATTCTTTAAAATTCACATACGTTAATTTTTTATTAATTTCAGACAATGATAGCGAATAAAAAAAAGAGTATGGATAGATTATACTTACTCTATTTTTATTTATTTATTTTTTTCGGGCTTCCTCTATCTATATCAAGGGGACCCAAAATTGGAAATTGGTGTTTTGGACAGTGTACCAAACCAATTGTGCTGAAAATTTGGGAAAAGTACAAATATTTTCCCATAAATTTTAGGAAAAATATCAAAAAACAAATCTCTCAACTTTCACTTTCACCTTCTAAAAATCAATTTTATATTTCACGTGTCATTTCAGATTTTCTTTTAACATTCTACATTGAACCTGTCAATATTGGAGACAAATCACTTGTTGACAGATTTTCTTTTAACATTCTACATCTTTTTTCTTTGGCCAATACTTTTTGGGATGGACATTACTGAACCTACGGCAACAAGTGATCCATGTACTGTGAATTGAGACACTCAACATTAGACTCAGACGTTTATGTATTCTGTCGGGGCACTGTTGGTGGCCCATGCACAGGGCCCACCAAAAAGTCACTTTTTTAAAAAAAGAAAACATAATCAGAAAAATAATAATACTATGAACAAAAAATATACAGTAAAGGTAAACTTTTGAATCATCACAATAAATCGTATGATGCGAAAAACTCTTGTGATAAATTCAGTTAAATATACATATATGTCAAAAAAAAAAGGTAAAGTCTATTATTTATTTTAATTAACATAGATAAGATTAAATTGATAAAAAATGTAAAAATTAAAATTTTAATTTAAATATTTTTGTGTAGATTTACAATCAATATTCAGTTATATAAATTATTCATTTTTTGCACCAAAATTATTTAAATTATAGATACGAGTTTAAATGGGGATTGGAGGGAGAGTTGTAAGGACGTTTGATTATTATAATTCACATATGTTAATTTCTTATTAATTTTAGACAATGATTAAAAAAGATAATATAAGAGTATGTATAGATTATATTTTATCTCATTTTACTTTTTAATTTTGGGGTCCCTTATCAAGTGGACCCAAAATTGGAAATTGGTGTTTAGGAGGACAGTATAAAAAACCAATCATGCTGGAAATTTAGTAAAAATACGAATATTTTCCCTTAAATTTTAGGAAAACTACCAAAAAAGAAAACAAATATCTCTCAACTTTCGCATTCATCCTCTAAAACTCAATTTTATACCTCACATGTCATTTCAGATTTTCTTTTCTTTTAACATTCTAAATTGAACCAATCAATATTGGAGACAAATAAGAGTTTGTATATTAAGTACGATTAAATTTGAAGTGACATATGAGGTTAATAGAATAAATAAGAAAATCTTTTTCTTAAAATGTGAAAGTCAATTTATTTGCAAGTGACTCAAGTTGAAGAAGAGATTTTACATATTTTTTTTAATTTGAATTCTAATTTAATCATGTCTTAAATTTAATTACATTACTTTGATTTAAAAAATGAATATTAATGGCTACATAAATAACAATATTACTAAAAGCTCAATACTAATGGAATATAAAAAATGGAGTCACTATTTATCCCTTGTTTTGTTTGCAATTCAAGATAACTTTGAATATTATCTGTTTATTCCATGTTCTTAGTTTCCATGTGTAATTGAAAATTTCTCAAAGTGTGAAAAATAAATAAGCGACTTTGTTAAAATAAAAGTAAATTACATAAATCTTTTCAAATTTTATTAAAATTATACAGATTATCTTTTTATTTATAAAATATACACTGATCTCTCTCAAAATAAAAATTACTTTATACTTTAGTCTAATTTTTAAAATTTTTTTTATTGAAATACTTTACTAAAATGTAAGGGAACTTTTGTTTTAGGAGAGATTTGTGTAATTTTAGCAAAACTCAAAGGAAATTTATATAATTTATTCTTTAAAAAAATTAAATAAATACATTGGAACCACATTGCACTTTGATTTGTCACCTAATAGCATCTACCAAAATTTGGTGACAAAAGTTGACTTCACTTAATCAAAGAAAGAAAAGATAGATTTAGATTGGATTATTATTTTTCTATATTCACTAATAATTTATTATTAATATCTCTTATATGAGAACAAAAACTATTAGGTTTTGTTTGGTAAGGGGGGCATGATTGTTTGTTACTCTACCTTTTATGATATCCAAACTTCTATAAAAATATCTCACGTTGTTGTGGGTCCCCATAATTCCCAAAAGCATAATTTAAGTTTATCTTGCGATATGGTGTTCCATAATCCATATCTCCTTTGTGTGCTATAAAACAAACTTTATGAGTTGGATGAGATTATGGGTTTCTAACCTATCAGATAATGTTTGGCCAAGTGTCATGTATTAATTAAAATAGTGCCTATGTATAGCTCCTTTTACTGTTCTTTTTTTTTTTCTTCAATGGCTAAAGATTACATGTACATATTAAAAAGTTTCTCATGAAAATTAGGGTTGTATTTGACTAGATACTTGGTCGAGCATTGGGAGGGATGGTGACTCGATCTACCACCGGTTGGGACATCGGTATCAGAACCGTAACTTTGTCATCTTCATCATCACTGGCTTTGTCATCTCTCAAGCTCCCTTCAAAGCTTTCTATAATTGAATGCCATCGTGACGAGGTATGTGCATTTGTAAAAATTACAAAACTAATATTAGGATAGTGAGATATTTTTAGATAGACTGAATTAACCAATCGTAATAAGACTCCTACACATGTTACTTTTATGATTGATTTAGTTACTTATCTGTTATAGACTTAGCTGATCATAGTTCATGATATGGAGTTTAGGTTAGAGAGCTGCCTGCTAAGGCAGAGGTGATTGCTTGGTCAGATAAGACTGGAATTGAGATGTTTAGGTATGGCGATCACATCATGGGAATCCAAGGCCACCCTGAGTACACCAAAGACATTCTTTTGCACCTCATCGATCGACTCATCCAGCGCAATTTCATCATGGTATATATAACCATCTTCCTTCTAGTTCTTCAAATCATCAAAAGTTGTAATGTGTATTAATTGACTTGTTATTTGTGTTTGGGATCACAGGAAGCTTTTGCAGCCGAGGCAAGGGCGAAGGCGGCATTGTGGGAGCCAGATAGGGAGGCATGGAAGAGACTGTGCATAAGCTTTCTCAAGGGTAGGTCATGAGAAGGAAGATGTAGAGAGAAAGAAGGAAGACACACAGGTTTTGTAAATTAGAAGTTGGTATTTTGAAAGAAGTAATGAGGAAAAAAGAAGAAATATTCAGCTCTATTATGTGTGGTGACTGGTGATGCAATTCACATAGCTTAATCACCAAGTTCCTAAATGATCAAATTGCATCAATAAAGTTGCTAGCTTTCCTTTCTTTATGGAATTACTTGAGTAAATATAGAATTGTGGGGTAGTTTGAGACTTTTTTTTGCGTCGTTTGGCAGGTTGGAAGAAACTTTTCGATCTCAGGATGATGCAAAAGGGAAAAAAATATTCTATCATCGTTTCGTGATTCTTTAAGATATACATGTCGTAAAAAGTAAGAATAAAATTTACAAAATTTGTGTGTTTTATTGAAATTATTTAATTTTTTAAGTGTACACAAATATATTTTAAAATAAAATTTATCTTATACTTTAATTTAATCTTAAATTTTTTTATTAAAATATCTTCAATTAATTTAAATATATTATTTTTATGTTAAACAAATTAAATGGAGGGTATTTTGGTCAAAAATTTTAAAATTAAGTTAAAATGTAAAATAATTTTTTTAGGGACAATTTGTATATATTTCGAGAATAGAGAAAAAAATTGTATAGTTTCAGCAAAATTTTTAAAAATTTCCGTAATTTATTCAAAATAAAATTATCTTTTTTGTCTTACAAATTTAGAGTTATTATAAAATTAAGTAATGTAATATTTTTATAAAAAATGTATAATTTATCTTAACATATTGTAATAATAGTTAAAAAAAAAGAGTCATATTTCTATTTATCTAATTGATAGAATAAGCGTTAAAATTCGCATTGAGATTTTTGGGGATGAAATTTTGTTGTGATCTTAAAAGAAAAAAATAGAGTATTTTTATCAGAAAAAGAAAAAATTAGTTTGTTAAACACTTGTCTATTTATTGTTTATAAATTTGTGCAACCGTAAATATTAAATTTAAATCACAATGAATAAAGGTTTTAAGAAATTTCATAAATGAGGAGCCTTTGTGACTTGTGTAGCATGATATTTAGGTGAGAGACTAAATTATTATCATATTACGTGATTATTACTTTAAAGAATACGGTGATAATTCAATATAATTATTTGGTCATCATAGATAGATATCACTATAAATAAGTATTTATTTTTTAAAAACAAAAAATTATTTGTTATGACTCTTATTATTTGGTTGACTTGACCTTTAAACTATTATTAATATTAGAGAAAAAAAAAAAAAAGCAATTGTGCAAACTATGGTCATTTATTTTTATTTGAAAAAAAAATAAAGAATCAAAAGGGGTTCTCATATTATATGTCACAATGTTCTTTTACCTACTGATTTTGTTTTTCCGATCTATTAGAATTCAGACTATGGTATAATTAAATTTCAACTTGATTCTATAGCCAAGGATGAGAAATTTTGTTTAGGAGACGTAAGAAAAGAAGATTCAACTGATAAAAGGAAGGTATAAAAATGTCACAAATACGAACATTAAATTAATAAAAACCCATAAAAATACCCTAGAATTGAGACTCATTATATATATATATATATATATATTGTTTGACAAGTTTATACAACTAGGTTCCGTTTGGTTGGGTGTGAAGTGAAATTATTTCCTTTATATAATTTGTGTAATGTTTATTATGTCTTTATATTTATTATTTTATTTATCAAATCACTTTTTTAAAAATAAGGATAAAATAGTCATTTTATATCTCACATATTCTCATCTACTCATATTTTACATTTATTTTATCATTATGCGCACGTTTAAAAATTCAATAAAAAAATTATTTTAATATAAAAACAACAATATTTTGCTTCACATGAAACATGATTTTAGAGAAAACTACTGCGTTTCCAGACATAGCTTATATTCTCTAACCAAATCAAGCATTAGTTCTATTTGTTTAGTTTAGTTTAGTTTTTTTTTTATGTAAAATTTTGTGAATCCAAAATAATAATAAACTTACATATAACAAAGCCCACAAAAGATGCAACAATAATTAGATAGCCCAAAAAAAGAAATCAATTTCAAGTCAAAAGGAAATCGAGGAAAAGAAAGCAGAAGGTGATCGCCTTTTCTGTCTTTGCCCTTGTTTCGATTGATGGAGATTATATCACTGATTGATATAGATTGAAATTATGTAGGGATTCAATTAGGTGGTTGATTTAGTCTCACCCAAACTTGCATTTGGTAAAATACACTTAGATTAGATTTAAGCAAAATTTATAAGTATTTAATATTAGATTTTTAAATAAATATTTTTTAAAACACCAAATTATATGACCACGTAAAAATGATTCACTTATTATATTTTTTATTAAAAAATTAGATGACAAATATCTCAGACCTTGAAACTGTACTTTAGAAGTTTTATGCATCGAAGTTCTACAATTTTATGCTTGGCCAATATGTACAAGGTCTTTTTTATAAATAATTAACCTTTTATGAAAACAAAATACAGTTCTCTTTCACCAAGCAAGTCTTTATTTCATGTACAAAGTTTTCTTATTTCTCTACCAATCTTTCTACTTCCCTTGAATTATTTAAAAATAAAAACCAAATTTGCTAAACAGCATTCGATATTAAGAAGACTCATTTAATTAATTTAAAAAAAATACATTCAAAAGTGAATCCAAACCTCAAAATCGATCAATCTGGGAAACATTCCTCTAATACAAAACAGCCTGTTTCAGGATCAAAATCTCTAACAACATTCATGATAAGTGGTTCCGTAAATACAAACTTCAAAGGACGAATCCCAAGCATAGTTACTAACATTTGTCTACTCTATCGATTGGAATTGCAATTTTCACTCTGAAGAATTGCAGATAAATTAATTGTATTCAAGATTGTTTAACACTGAAATCACAAGGAATACCCACGTCTGAAGATAAATCCCAATTGAGATAATCAAATGTACATAATATAAATAACTTTGGGCTCAAGTCGCGTTGATCTAATTTTTTTAAGGAAGTCAAGTCATTTTATTTTATTTATTTATTTTAAAAAAATTTATAAAAAATATAAAATAACTTTTAAAAAATTTTATATAAGTTTTTATAAAATAATTTTTTAAAAAATAATAAAATTGGGTTGAGTCAAATTGGCCAAACCAAATTGATAATTTTTGTTGTACCTAATCTAATTTGACTTGATATGATTGAGGAAGACTAAGTTAGTGAAACTATATGATTAGATTATCACCTTCAGTAATATCAAAAAATAAAACATTTAAAAAAATTATGCTTTATATAAAAAAAGTAACATGTTTTGTTCTATTTTAAAATTTAAGAGAATACTAATTTTACAATTAGTTTTTAGCTTAAAAACTAGAATGTAAGGTCAATATATGTTTCTATGCCAATCTTACATGTTTAAGACTGATGATTTTAAATAGACAATCTCATATTAAAATATTTTATTAGTATCAAGTTTTCATAATTATTCAATACATAATCGGAAATATGTGTGTCTTAATTTTTTTTTTTTCTATTTCAAAGTTTCAAGTAAATATCCATAAAAAATAAATCATGCATAACTTCTAGTAAAACTTATGTTAGGTTCGGTTGTAAGAATACCACCTTAAGAAATGAAAAATCAGCTAACATTCCAATTGCATCGCACGTTTGGTTATAGGAAAAGCAATAAAAGACTTTTTATGAAAAGCTTAGCTTCCAACATGTGATAGAAACCAAAATCATCCCATTTAAAAAAAGAAAGCATCGCTATACACGGGAATGAGCCCCATAGCTATAGGGGCACTATAAAAAATTATATATTTATTATTATTATTTATTTATAATGATATTTTGGTCTTTTTGATAGTTATTTCTACTTTATTTACATTTAACTAAATAAAAAATATGATAATATTTTTATTCTCTTTTTTTTGACATATCAAACAAATCTTATGCATTATAATATTCATTTTTATTCTGTTATATTTTTTTTATTTTATCTAATTCTCGCAACTAAATCCACCTTTAAAATAGTCTTTTTTCTTTTGAAGGAGTTGGATAAAGCTTGGATGAAATAAATTAACATAAGTAATTTAAATTAATTTGGAGAAATAATGTAAATTATTAAAATTATTTAATTTTTATTAAGTATTTTAATGTACTTATACTTTATTTTGGGGGGGAATTTTTCCAAATTTTGGTTGCATTTCTTGTTTGCTGAGGGAGTTTTTGGTACACTTTTGCTTGGCTACGAGGAAAGAATATCTTTAAATTAGGCAACCAAGGTAGGGTCCCTAGCCATGTGTCATTGCTTTAGAACGGAACGAAGAAAATTTACGAGAAATTTGGATGGTGCAGTAAGTAAATTTAATTTTATAAAAAGTTTTAATTTAAATGATAGATTGTATGTAAAACACAGAGGAATTATGAGTTTCATTATATAAATAAATTCTACACAAAATATATTTATTTTTAAGAAAATGAGAAAATTATGCTTTTAATCTTTATAGTTTTATTTAATTTTTTAATTTGGTTTTCGTGATTTAAAAATGTATAATTTTGTCCTTACAATTTATAAATTTTGTTAACATAGTCTCTATTGTTAAGATTCTGTTAAAATTTTGTTAAATTATTGATATAACTAATTATATATTATCTTAATATTCTAAATATGTATAATTTATGTTAATAAAAAGTATAAATATATAGATAACAAAACAAGATTATTTTAGAAAAAATATTGAAAAAAATATAATGACAGTGATTAAGTTAAAAATTATTTAACAAAATTTTAAATTATAAAAAATAACTTAAAGATTAAGTCAAATTATAAATATAAAAAATATGACTTTTTCAAGAAAAATTGATATCTTCAATTCCTTTTCAAGAATTAAAAGAATCAAAATGAATCGTTCCAGATTCTTTGGCTAGGTTAATTTTGTCTTGTGTTTTTTTTTTTTGGTTTTTTTTTTCCTTTGGCCATAATTTTTGTGTCCTTCACTACTGAACCAACGGCAACAAGTGGTCCACGTACTGTGCGATTGAGACACGCAACTTTAGACTCAGACGTTTATGTTTTCTGTGGGGACCGCTGTTGGTGGGCCCATACACAGGGCCCCAAAAAAAGTCACATTTTTAAAAAAACAAAATCAGAAAAATAACGATATTATGAACAAAAAATCTACGAAAAAATATACAATCAAAGTAAGCTTTTGAATCATTACAATAAATGGTATCATGCGAAGAACTTTTGTGATAAATTCAGTTAAATATACAAATATGTAAAAAAAAAAAGTAATGTCTATTACTTATTTTAATTGACATAGATAGGTTTAAATTAAGAAAAAAAAATTAAAAGATTTTATTTTAAGTATTTTTATGTAGATTTAAAATCAACATTCAGTTATCTAAATTATTTATTTTTTGCACTGAACTTATTTAAATTATAGATAAGAGTTTAAGGAGAGTTGTAAGCACCTTTGATTCTTTAAAATTCACATATGTTAATTTCTTGTAATGTTTAGACAATGATACCAAAAAAAAAACAATATGTATAGATTATACTTTCTCTTTTTTTACTATTATTTTCTTGGTCCCTCTATCCTTATTAAATGGACCCAAAATTGGAAATTGATGTTGCAGACATTGTACCAGACAAATTGAGCTGAAAATTAGGGAAAACACAACATTTTCTTTAAACTTTAGGAAAAATACTCCAAAAAAAAAACAAATATCTCTCAACTTTTATTCTCACCATCTGAAAATCAATTTTATACCTCACATGTCATTTCAAGTTTTCTTTTGACATTCTAAATAGAATTGACCAATATTGGAGATAAATAAAACTTTGTCATGTTAATTACGCTTAGAATTTGAAATGCCATATAAGATAACGTTAATAATGGAATAGATAAGAAAGTTTCTTTCTTAGAATGTGAAAGTTAATTCATTTACAAGTGGCTCAAAAGTCAAAGCAGAGTAATGTCTTTAATTTAATTATATCACTTTGATAAGAAAATTTGAATATTAATGACTATATAAATAACAATATTACTAAAAGTTCAATATTCAAAGAATATAGAAAATGTAGTTACTGTATATCTCCTTATTTTGTCTACAACTAAGACAACTTTGAATATCATTTATTTATTCTCATGTTCTTAGTTTCCATGTGTAGTTGTACACTTCTCAAAGTATAAAAAATAAATAAGTAATTTTGTAAAAATTAAATTAAATTACACAAATTTATTTTAAATTTTTCTAAAATTATACAGATTATCTCTTTATTTTAAAAATATACAAGAATTTTCATCAAAATAAAAATTATCTTATACTTTAGTCTAATTTTAAACTTTTTTGACTTAAATACTCTACAAAAATGAATAATTTCTATTTCAGGAGAGGTCTGTATATATTTTGAAAATAGGAAAAGGATTTATGTAATTTCAATAAAACTCAAAATTAGAAATTGATATTTTGGACACTGTACCAGACCAATTGAGCTGGAAATTTAGGAAAAATAAAAAAAATTCCTTAAATTTTAGGAAATATACAAAAAAAAATCTCTCAACTTTAACTTTCACCCTTTAGAAACTAATTTTATACCTCACATATCATTTCAAATTTTTTTTTAACATTTTAAATTGAACTGGTCAATATTGGAGACAAATAAGAGTTTGTCATGTTAATAACGCTTGAATTTGAAGTGACATACAAGATAACCTTAAGATTGGAATAGATGAAAAAGTTTCTATCTTAGAATGTGAAAGTTAACTCATTTGCAAGTGGCTCAAAAGCCAAAGAAGAGTCATATCTTAAATTTAATTACATCACTTTGATAAGAAAAATTTAATATTAATGATTACATAAATAACAATATTACTAAAAGCTCAATACTAAATGAATATAAAAAATGGAGTCACTCTATATCTCCTTGTTTTGTTTGCAACTAAGAACAACTCTAAATATCATTTGTTTATTCCTATGTTCTTAGTTTCTATGTGTAGTTGTAGACTTCTCAAAGTATGAAAAATAAGCATTTTTATTAAAATAAAAATAAATTGCATAAATTTATTCTAAATTTTGTTAAAAGTATACAGATTATCTCTTTATTTTTAAAATATACACTGATCTTTTTCAAAATAAAAATTATCTTATACTTCATTCTAATTTTAAATTCTTTTGACTCAAATACTCTACTAAAACGGATAATTTCTATTTTAGGAGAGGTTTGTATATATTTTGAAAATAGAGAAGGGATTTGTGTAACTTCAGTAAAAACTCAAACTTAAAAATTGATATTTTGGACACTATACTAGACCAATCTAGCTAGAAATTTGGGAAAAATGCAAAAAATTTTCCCTAACTTTTAGGGAATATACCCAAAAAAAAAAACAAATGCCTCTCAACTTTCACTCTCACCCTCTGGAAATCAATTTTATATCTCACATATCATTTCATATTTTCTTTTAACATCCTAAATTGAACTAATCAATATTGGAGACAAATAAGAGTTTGTCATGTTAATTACGATTGAATTTGAAGTGACATACACGACAACCTTAAAAATGGAATAGATAAGAAAGCTTTTTTCTTATAATGTGAAAGTTAACTTATTTGCAAATGGCTCAAAAGTGGAAGAAGAGTCATGTCTTAAATTTAATTACATCACTTTGATGAGAAAAATTGAATATTAACGACTACATAAATAACAATATTACTAAAACATCAATACTAAAGGAACATAAAAAATGGAGTCATTGAATATCCCTTGTTTTGTTTGTAACTAAGAACAACTTTGAATATCATTTGTTTATTCCTATGTTCTTAGCTTCCATGTGTAATTGTAGACTTCTCAAAGTATGAAAAATAAATAAGCATTTTTATTAAAATAAAAGTAAATTACATAAATTTATTCTAAATTTTGTTAAATTTTGTTAAAATTCTATAGATTATCTCTCTATTTTTAAAATATACAGGGACCTTCTTTAAAATAAAAATTATCTTACACTTTAGTCTAATTTCTTTTTTTTTTTGCCTCAAATACTCTACTAAAATAGATAATTTCTATTATAAGAATGGGCTGCATATATTTTGAAAATAGAGAAGGGATTTGTGTAATTTCAGTAAAAACTCAAAATTGAAAATTGATGTTTTCGACACTGTACCAAACCAATTGAGCTAGAAATTTGGGAAAAATACAAAAAAAAAATTTCCTAAATTTTCTAAAATATACCCAAAAAAAACAAATATCTCTCAACTTTCACTCTCACCCTCTGGAAACCAATTTTATATCTCACATATCATTTCAAATTTTCTTTTAAAATTCTAAATTGAATTGGTCAATATTGGAGACAAATAAGAGTTTGCCATGTTAATTATGATTGAATTTGAACTAACGTTTAATAACATTAAGAATGGAATAGATAAGAAAGCTTCTTTTCATAGAATGTAAAAGTTAACTCATTTGCAAGTGGCTCAAAAGTTAAACTCAAAAGTAGAAGAAGAGTCATGTCTTAAATTTAATTACATCACTTTGATAAGAAAAATTGAATATTAACAACTACATAAATAACAATATTACTAAAAGCTCAATATTAAAGGAATATAAGAAATGGAGTCACTGTATATCTCCGTGTTTTGTTTGCAACTAAGAATAGCTTTGAATATCATTTGTTTATTCCCATGCTCTTAGTTTCCATGTGTAGTTGTAGACTTCTCAAAGTATAAAAAATAAATAAGCAATTTCATTAAAATAAAAGTAAATTACATAAATTTATTTTAAAATTTTTTAAAATTATACAGATTATCTCTTTATTTTTAAAATATACATAGATCTTTTTCAAAATAAAAATTATCTTACACTTCAGTCTACTTTTAAATTCTTTTGACACAAATACTCTACTAAAACAGATAATTTCTATTTTAGGAGAGATCTGTATATATTTTGAAACTAGAAAAGAGATTTGTGTAATTTTAGTAAAAACTCAAAATTGGAAATTGAAGTTTTTGACACTATACCAGACCAATCGAGTTAGAAATTTGAGAAAAATGCAAAAAAAAATTTCCTAAATTTTAGAAAATATACCCAAAAAAGACAAATATCCCTAAACTTTCACTCTCATCCTCTGGAAAACCAATTTTATACCTCACATATCATTTCAAATTTTCTTTTAACATTTTAAATTGAATTGGTCAATATTGGAGACAAATAAGAGTTTGTCATGTTAATTACAATTGAATTTGAAGTGACATACAAGACAACCTTAAGAATGGAATAGATAGGATAGCTTTTTCTTAGAATGTGAAAGTTAACTTAGTTGCAAGTGGCTCAAAAGTCGAAGAAGAGTCATGTCTTAAATTTGATTACATCACTTTGATAAGAAAAATTTAATATTAACGACTACATAAATAACAATATTACTAAAAGCCCAATATTAAAGGAATATAAAAAAAGAAGTCACTATATATCCACTTGTTTTGTTAGCAACTAAGGACAACTCCGAATATCATTTATTTATTCCCATGTTCTTAGTTTCCATGTGTAGTTGTAGATTTCTCAAAGTATGAAAAATAAATAAGCATTTTTATTAAAATAAAAGAAATTACATAAATTTATTCTAAATTTTGTTAAAATTATATAGATTATCTCTTTATTTTTCAAATAGCACAAATTTTCTTCAAAATAAAAATTATCTTACACTTTAGTCTAATTTAAAATTTTTTTGACTCAAATACTCTGCTAAAACGAAAGTTTTCTATTTTAGGAGAGGTCTGTATATATTTTGAAAACAGAGAAGGGATTTATGTAATTTCAGTAAAAACTCAAAATTGGAAATTGATATTTTGGACACTGTACCAAACCAATCCAATTTGAACTTTGGGAAAAATGCAAAAAAATTTTCCTAAATTATAGGAAATATACCCAAAAAAATGAATATCTCTTAACTTTTACACTCTCCCTCTAGAAATCAATTTTATACCTCACATATCATTTTAGATTTTCTTTTAACATTCTAAATTGAACTGGTCAATATTGGAGACAAATAAGAGTTTGTCATATTAATTACGATTAAATTTGAAGTGACATACAAGACAACCTTAAGAATGAAATAGATAAGAAAGCTTTTTTCTTATAATGTGAAAGTTAGCTCATTTGCAAGTGGCTCAAAAGTCGAACTCAAAAGTCGAAGAAGAGTCATGTCTTAAGTTTAATTACATCACTTTAATAAGAAAAATTGAATATTAACGACTACATAAATAACAATATTACGAAAACCTCAATGCTAAAGGAATATAAAAAATGGAGTCATTGTATCTCCCTTTGTTTTGTTTGCAACTAAGGATAACTCTGAATATCATTTGTTCATTCTCATGTTCTTAGTTTTCATGTGTGGTTGTAGACTTCTCAAAGTATAAAAAATAAATAAGCATTTTTATTAAAATAAAAGTAAATTACAGAAATTTATTTTAAATTTTGTTAAAATTATACGAATTATCTCTTTATTTTTAAAATATATATGGATCTTCTACAAAATAAAAATTATCTTACACTTTAGTCTAATTTTAATTTTTTTTTATTCAAATACTCTATTAAAATGGATAATTTCTATTTTAGGAGAGGTCTGTATATATTTTGAAAATAGAGCAGGGATTGGTGTAATTTCAATAAAACTTCAAAATTGGAAGTTGATGTTTTGGACACTGTAAAAACTTTAAAATTGGAAGTTGATGTTTTGGGAACTGTACCAGACCAATTTAGTTGGAAATTTGGGAAAAATAGAAAAAAAATTCCTTAAATTTAAGAAATATACAAAAAAACAAATATCTCTCAACTTTCACATTCACCCCCTAGAAATCAATTTTATACCTCACATATCATTTTAGATTTTCTTTTAACATTCTATTGAACTGGTTAATATTGGAGACAAAAAAGAGTTTGTCATGTTAATTACGATTGAATTTGAAGTGACATACAAGACAATTTTAAGAATGAAATAGATAAGAAAGCTTTTTTCTTATAATGTGAAAGTTAGCTCATTTGCAAGTGGCTCAAAAGTCGAACTCAAAAGTCGAAGAAGAGTCATGTCTTAAGTTTAATTACATCACTTTGATAAGAAAAATTGAATATTAACGACTACATAAATAACAATATTACTAAAAGTTCAATACTAAAGGAATATAAAAAATGGAGTCATTGTATCTCCCTTTGTTTTGTTTGCAACTAAGGACAACTCTAAATATCATTTGTTTATTCTCATGTTCTTAGTTTCCATGTGTAGTTGTAGACATCTCAAAGTAAGGAAAATAAATAAGCATTTTTATTAAAATAAAAGTAAATTACACAAATTTATTTTAAATTTTGTTAAAATTATACGAATTATCTCTTTATTTTTAAAATATATACGGATCTTTTACAAAATAAAAATTATCTTACACTTTAGTCTAATTTTAAATTTTTTTGATTCAAATACTCTATTAAAATGGATAACTTCTATTTTAGGAGAGGTCTGTATATATTTTGAAAATAGAGCAGGGATTGGTGTAATTTCAATAAAACTTCAAAATTGGAAGTTGATGTTTTGGACACTGTAAAAACTTTAAAATTGGAAGTTGATGTTTTGGGCACTGTACCAGACCAATTTAGTTGGAAATTTGGGAAAAATACAAAAAAAATCTCCTTAAATTTAAGAAATATACAAAAAAACAAATATCTCTCAACTTTCATATTCACCTCCTAGAAATCAATTTTATACCTCACATATCATTTTAGATTTTCTTTTAACATTCTAAATTGAACTGGTCAATATTGGAGACAAAAAAGAGTTTGTCATGTTAATTACGATTGAATTTGAAGTGACATACAAGACAACCTTAAGAATGAAATAGATAAGAAAGCTTTTTTCTTATAATGTGAAAGTTAACTCATTTGCAAGTGGCTCAAAAGTCGAAGAAGAGTCATGTCTTAAGTTTAATTACATCACTTTGATAAGAAAAATTGAATATTAACGACTAAATAAATAACAATATTACTAAAAGTTCAATACTAAAGGAATATAAAAAATGGAGTCACTGTATCTCCCTTTGTTTTGTTTGCAACTAAGGACAACTCTAAATATCATTTGTTTATTCTCATGTTCTTAGTTTCCATGTGTAGTTGTAGACATCTCAAAGTAAGGAAAATAAATAAGCATTTTTATTAAAATAAAAGTAAATTACACAAATTTATTTTAAATTTTGTTAAAATTATACGAATTATCTCTTTATTTTTAAAATATATACGGATCTTTTACAAAATAAAAATTATCTTACACTTTAGTCTAATTTTAAATTTTTTTGATTCAAATACTCTATTAAAATGGATAATTTCTATTTTAGGAGAGGTCTGTATATATTTTGAAAATAGAGCAGGGATTGGTGTAATTTCAATAAAACTTCAAAATTGGAAGTTGATGTTTTGGACACTGTAAAAACTTTAAAATTGGAAGTTGATGTTTTGGGCACTGTACCAGACCAATTTAGTTGGAAATTTGGGAAAAATACAAAAAAAATCTCCTTAAATTTAAGAAATATACAAAAAAACAAATATCTCTCAACTTTCATATTCACCTCCTAGAAATCAATTTTATACCTCACATATCATTTTAGATTTTCTTTTAACATTCTAAATTGAACTGGTCAATATTGGAGACAAAAAAGAGTTTGTCATGTTAATTACGATTGAATTTGAAGTGACATACAAGACAACCTTAAGAATGAAATAGATAAGAAAGCTTTTTTCTTATAATGTGAAAGTTAACTCATTTGCAAGTGGCTCAAAAGTCGAAGAAGAGTCATGTCTTAAGTTTAATTACATCACTTTGATAAGAAAAATTGAATATTAACGACTAAATAAATAACAATATTACTAAAAGTTCAATACTAAAGGAATATAAAAAATGGAGTCACTGTATCTCCCTTTGTTTTGTTTGCAACTAAGGACAACTCTAAATATCATTTGTTTATTCTCATGTTCTTAGTTTCCATGTGTAGTTGTAGACATCTCAAAGTAAGGAAAATAAATAAGCATTTTTATTAAAATAAAAGTAAATTACACAAATTTATTTTAAATTTTGTTAAAATTATACGAATTATCTCTTTATTTTTAAAATATATACGGATCTTTTACAAAATAAAAATTATCTTACACTTTAGTCTAATTTTAAATTTTTTTGATTCAAATACTCTATTAAAATGGATAATTTCTATTTTAGGAGAGGTCTGTATATATTTTGAAAATAGAGCAGGGATTGGTGTAATTTCAATAAAACTTCAAAATTGGAAGTTGATGTTTTGGACACTGTAAAAACTTTAAAATTGGAAGTTGATGTTTTGGGCACTGTACCAGACCAATTTAGTTGGAAATTTGGGAAAAATAGAAAAAAAATTCCTTAAATTTAAGAAATATACAAAAAAACAAATATCTCTCAACTTTCATATTCACCTCCTAGAAATCAATTTTATACCTCACATATCATTTTAGATTTTCTTTTAACATTCTAAATTGAACTGGTCAATATTGGAGACAAAAAAGAGTTTGTCATGTTAATTACGATTGAATTTGAAGTGACATACAAGACAACCTTAAGAATGAAATAGATAAGAAAGCTTTTTTCTTATAATGTGAAAGTTAACTCATTTGCAAGTGGCTCAAAAGTCGAAGAAGAGTCATGTCTTAAGTTTAATTACATCACTTTGATAAGAAAAATTGAATATTAACGACTAAATAAATAACAATATTACTAAAAGTTCAATACTAAAGGAATATAAAAAATGGAGTCACTGTATCTCCCTTTGTTTTGTTTGCAACTAAGGACAACTCTAAATATCATTTGTTTATTCTCATGTTCTTAGTTTCCATGTGTAGTTGTAGACTTCTCAAAGTAAGGAAAATAAATAAGCATTTTTATTAAAATAAAAGTAAATTACACAAATTTATTTTAAATTTTGTTAAAATTATACGAATTATCTCTTTATTTTAAAAATATATATGAATCTTCTTCAAAATAAAAATTATCTTACACTTTAGTCTAATTTTAAAACTTTTTAACTCAAATACTCTACTAAAATGGATAATTTCTATTTTAGCAAAGGCTTATATATTTTTTGAAAATAGAGCAGGGATTGGTGTAATTTCAATAAAACTTCAAAATTGGAAGTTGATGTTTTGGACACTGTACTAAACCAATCGAGTTGGAAATTTGGGAAAAATGCAAAAAAATTTCTTTATTTTAGGAAAAATTCCAAAGAAAAACAAATATCTCTCAACTCTCACTCTCACCTTCTGGAAATCATTTTTATACCTCACATATCATTTCAGATTTTTTTGTAACATTCTAAATTGAACTGGTTAATATTGGAGATAAATAAGAGTTTGTCATGTTAATTACGATTGAATTTGAAGTGACATACAAGACAACCTTAAGAATGGAATAGATAAGAGCCCTTTTTTTTAGAATGTGAAAGTTAACTCATTTGCTAGTGTCTCAAAAGTCGAAGAAGAGTCATGTCTTGAATTTAATTACATCACTTTGATAAGAAAAGTTGAATATTAATGACTACATAAATAACAATATTACTAAAACCTCAATACTAAAGGAATATAAAAAATGGAGTCACTATATATCCCTTTGTTTTGTTTGTAACTAAGGACAACTCTAAAAATCATTTGTTTATTCCCATGTTCTTAGTTTCCATGTGTAGTTGTAGACTTCTCAAAGTGTGAAAATTAAATAAGTATTTTTATTAAGATAAAAGTAAATTACATAATTTTTTTCTAAATTTTCCTTTAAATTATACAAATTATCTCTTTATTTTTGAAATATATACGAATCTTTTTCAAAATAAAAATTATCTTCCACTTTAGTCTAATTTTATTTTTTTTTCTCAAATACTCTACTAAAACGAATCATTTTTTATTTTAGGAAAGATCTGTATATATTTTGAAAATAGAGAAGGAATTTGTGTAATTTCAATAAAATTTAAAAGGTGTCTATATAAATTACTCTTTAGAAAAATTAAATAAATGTATTGGAACCACATTGCACTTTGATTTGTCAACTAATAGTATCTATCAAATTTTGGTGACCAAAGTTGACTTCACTTAATCAAAGAAAGAAAAAGATTGATTTAGATTGGATTATTATTTTTCTATATTCACTAATCATTTTTCATTAATATTTCCTATATGAAGACAAAAACTATTAGGTTTTGTTCAGTATGTGGGTATGTTTGTATTACTCTACCTTTTGTGATATCCAAACTTCTGAAAAGTGTCTCACGTTGTTGTGGATCCCTATAATTTCCAAAAGCATAATTTAAGTTTATCCTGTGATATGGTGTCCCATAATCCATATCTTCTTTGTGTTCTATAAAACTAACTTCATGAGTTGGATGAGATTATGGGTTTCTGACCTATCAGATAATGTTTGGCAAGTGTCATGGATTATATAATAAAAAAGTGCCTATGTACAATTCATATAGAGAGAGAGAGAGCAAAAAAGTACCTATGTACAGCTCCTTATCTTCTTTTTTTTCTTTTTCTTTTTTACGGCCAAAGATTACATGTTCATTTTAAGAAGTTTTTGATGAAAATTAGGGTTGTGTTTGATCAAATATTTGGCCAAGCACTAGAAGGGAAGGTGACTCGATCTCCCACCAGTTAGGACATTGGCGTCAGAACTGTAACTTTGTCATCCTCATCATCACTGGCTTTGTCATCTCTCAAGTTCCCTTCAAAGCTTTCCATAATTGAATCCCATTGCGACTAGGTGTGTGCATTTGTAAAAATTACAACACTAATATTAGGATAAGGAGAGATTTTTAGATAAACCAAATTAACCAGTCATAATAAGACATATACTCATGTTACTATTATAATTGATTTATAGTTACTTATCTATTATAAGCCATGTTTACTTAAGATACTTAGCTGATCATAGTTAGTGGTATCGAATTTAGGTTAAAGAGCTACCAACTAAGGCAAAGGTGATTGCTTAGTCAGGTAAGACTGGAATTAAGATGATTGGGTATGGAGATCACATCATGGGAATCCGAGGCCACCCTGAGTACACCAAAGACATTCTTTTTGCACCTCATCAATTGACTCATCCAGTGCAATTTCATTATGGTATATATAACCATCTTCCTCATGGTTCTTCAGATTGTCGAAAGTTGTAATGTGTACTAATTGACCTACTATCAGTGTTTGGGATCACAGGAAGCTTGTGCAGCCAAGGTGAGGGCGAAAGCGGCATTGTGGGAGCTGGATAGGGAAGCATGGAAGAGACTGCGCATTAGCTTTCTCAAGGGTAGGTTATGAGAGGGAAGACACAGATAGAAAGAAGAAGGAAGACACACAAGTTCTGTGAAGTGGAAGTTGTTATTTTGAAAGACGTAACGTGGAAAGAAGAGGGTTAGAGAAGAGAGGTGGGGAAATATTCAGCTCTAATGTGTGTGGTGACTGGTGACGCAATTCACATAACTTAATCACCAAGTAGTTGAATGATCAAATTGCATCAATAAAGTTGCTAGTTTTTTTCCCTTTGGAATTGCTCAAACAAATATAGAAATGTGTGGTAATTACAAACTTTTGTTTTGTTTTGTTTGGCAGGCTAGGAGAAACTATTCGATATGAGGCAGATGCAAAAATGGGAGAAAAAAAAAATAGTCTATCATTGTTTCGTGATTTCTTGAGATATACACGCCATAAAAAGTAATAAAGTAAATTTCACAGTTCTTTTTTGAATTTTATTAAAAATTATATAATTTTAATATTTTTTAAACAATATAAATTTCTCTTAAAATAAAATTTATTTGATAATTTAGTTTAATTTTAAATTTTTTATTAAAATATCCCAATTAATTTTTTTTTATCACAAAGAAAAGGAAAAACTCAAAAACTCATCCTACTTTTCCAAGACACCCCTGCCATGTCAGCCTGAAGAATATCCACGCATCTCCGGGGGGGTTGATTATAAACATGCAGACCTACCTCCGCAAAGTGAGATTGATTTGAGAGCTAGTCGGCAAGACGATTTTCTTCCCTGAATGTATGCCTCAAAGTAACTTGCCAATCTCTATCAAGAAAGCCCAGAATGCACTTAATGAGGGGAGCCATAGGTAATTTAAATACATTATTTTTTGAGCTAAAAAATTTAAATAAAGGGTATTTTAATAAAAAGATTTAAAATTAGATTAAAATATAAGATTTTTTTTATTTTAGAGAAAGTTTTATGTATATTTTAAAAATGAAAAATCTATATAATTTTAGCAAAATTTAAAATAATTATGTAATTTATTTATAATAAAAGTATCTTTTTTGTCTTACAAGGTTAGAGTTATTATAAAATAGGTAATATAATATTTTTATAAATAATGTATAATTTATATTAGCTTGTTGTAATAACTCTAAAAAAAATTCATATTTCTATTTATCTAATTCATAGAATAAGAGTTAAAATTAACATCGAGATTTTTTAGGATGAAATTGATTGGAATCTTCAAAGACAAAAATAGCGTATTTTTGTTAAAAAAGACAAAATAAGTTTGTTAAACACTTGTCTATTTATTGTTTATAAATTTGTGCAACAGTAAGTATCAAATTTAAATCACGATTAATAGAGGTTTTAAGACATTCATAAATGAGGATCCGTTGTGACTTGTGAAGCACGACATTTAGGTTAGAGACTAATTTATTATCATATTACGTGATTATTACTTTAAAGAGTACGGTGATAATTCAGTATGATTATTTGATCATCACAAATAAATATCACTATAAATAAGTATTTATTAAAAAAAAAAAGATTATTTGTTATGACTCTTATTCTTTGGCTGACTTGACCTTTAAACTTCTATTAATATTAGGAAAAAAAAAACAAGCCCGCAATTGTGCAAACTATCGTCATTTATTATGATTTGAAAAAATAATAATAAAGAATCAAGCTGGGTTCTCATATTATATGTCAGAATGTTCTTTTACCTACTGATATCGTTTTTTCCAACCCATTAGAATCTAGGCTATGCTATAATCAAATCTCAACCTGATTCTACAGTCAAAGGATGAGAAATTTTTTTGGTAGACGTAAGAAAAGAAGATTGAACTGATAAAAAGAAGTTATAAAATATGTCAGAAATAAAAAGATTAAACTAAAAAAAACCTATAAAAATATCTGAGAATTGAGACTCATTAAAATATTTATATATACAAACATACATACATATATATATATATATATTGACAAGTTTATATAACTAGTTTTATTAGGTTAGTTTAGATTTTTTTTAAGGTACAATTGTGTCAATCCCAAATGATAATAAACTTGCATATAGTAAAGCCCACAAAAGGTTCGACAATACTTAGAAAGCCCAAAAAGAAAAAGCAGTTTCAAGTCGCACAGGATTTGAGAAAAAGAGAGCAGAAGGCGATCGCCTTTTCTGTCTTTGCCCTTGTTACAATTGATAGACTAGATCACTCATGGATATGGACTAAACTCATGTAAGGATTCAATCAGGTGGGTGATTTAATCTCAATTAAACTAGCACTTGGTATAATACACTTACATTAGGTTTAAGCAAACTTTTATAAGTATCTAATAGTAGATTTTTTTTAACAAGTATTTTTAAAACACCAAATTATATGATGTGATAAAAATGATTTACTTATTACATTTTTTATTAAAAAATCAGACGTCAAAAATTTCATATACCTTAAATTAACCTTCTGTGAAAACAAAATACAATTATCTTTCACCAAGCAAGTTTTTATTTCATGTACAAAGTTCTCTTGTTTCCCAACCAATCCTTCTACTTCATTTGAATTATTTTTTTTTAAAAAAGGCTAGTTTGCTAAACAGCATTTGTTATTAAGAAGATTCATTTAATTGATTTTAAGAAAATACATTCAAGAGTGAATCCAAACCTCAAAATCAATCAATCTGGGAAACATTCCTATAATAATACAAAACAGCCGGTTTCAGGATGAAAGTCTCTAACAACATTAATGGGAAGTGGTTCTGCAAATACAAGATTCAAAGAATGAATCCCAAGCATAGTTACCAACATTTGTTAACTCTATCGATTGGAATTCCAAATTTTACTCTGAAGAAATGCAGATAAATTAACTGTATTCAAGTTGGTTAACACTGAAATCACAAGGAAGCCTCAAGATAAATCCCAAGTGAGGTAATCAGATGTCCATAATACAAATACCTCCATTTTACTGTAGTCCTTCCTAGCAATACCTCCAATGTTTTCAACTACTAGGACTTTAAACTGCTTCAACATTCAGCGTGTAGAACTGATTACCAAGGAAAACAATATGAGAACAAGATAATTTCAATTAGAAATTTTGTAAGTAATTAATTAAACAAGTAGGCTCCTACATTAAAATTTTAATTTTAATTTCAAAATTTTATTTGATTACTATGGGACCGTTAATATTTTAAATAGAAAGAACTATTTATTATTGAAAGTTTTAACATGTTTCATATTCAGTTATAGCAGCTTAACATAATATCCATCAACAGATCCACAGGTTAAACAGATCAGATAGACCAATTATAAGAGATCCAAGTAGCAAAACATCAACAAAATGATACTTCACGCAATAGTTTCAGCTACATCCAACAAGGATTATTGAAATAAAATCCTTAAACGAAATAGGAGTAATTTTAACCGTCAGAGACACAGACTAAGACAATGATGCAGACTCCAAGCTGATATTCCATTGCGGGGTAAAGCAAAGGAAGCATGCTCAAGCACTCAACGCGGCGCCAGAGTTCTTCCTGCACTCTGCTAGCATATCCATGTAAAACTGACACTTGCTAATGTCATTCCCATAGCTGCTGAGGCACTGCAAGAAAATAATAACATCTCTTATGTCAAAAACTATGACAATAAAATCAACTAGGAACAGTATGCATAGAAACATTGATGAGTGACTATTAGTGATTTATTCAAAGCATCTTTGAACAGTGACATAATCACACTAATCCGGTTATTGAGTAAATCATCACCTGAATAAGACCTGAGTGAGCAGTATATCAAATACTCGATGCAATACTGATGCAATGACAAGGAATTCATACATAATGACACAACATAATAAGCAAACGGATGGACCAGAAAATTGAAACATATTTGACACCCCATTTTCACTCTCTTTTTAAAAGTAAAAATGACAATATCACATCAACATATCTGAGCAACTTGTTATGGTCAATATATAGGTTTTCACTTTCATATCAGTTTATGCAAAAAAATGTGACCTACACATTTGTGACTCAGGTTAAACCAGGGAGACATTCTATATGTCACAAGTTATGCTAATACAGTGCAATGAGACTGCAGACTTAGCATCTCTTATAGAATGTTAATGTCATTAACAACCGTTGAACTAAGGTATTTTCACACAGACTGCCATCTCTTATAGATTTTTAATCAGATAGTTGATCTATTCTTCTGATTAAGAAACATATTATACACATTACTGTTAATACTAAAGTATCTTGATTGAGTGCAACACAATAACATATTAATGTGAAATTTTATAAGCATGATTAATCCAATCAGGGAATTTTGTGAAAAACACAAGGTAAGAAATGCATACGTCTTGGAAGGCCTTCGAGGGAACACCACATGCATCACCACCAAGACTATTAGCAGTAGGTGCAGGGGCAGCAGCAGCCTCACTGACAACTGTTTCATGTTGAATAGTACGAGGACCCATTACAGCATCCACAGCCCTGTGGGCCACTGCACTACCAGTGCCAAAAGCCATGCCTAGAAGAATATTTTTCAGTAGTTAAGCACAACGAAATTTATTTTCACATGTCCCCTATATCAAAATAGAATAATCATATTCATTGACATACCCTGAGCAATGGTTGAACCAATGCCCCCAAGGAGAGATCCACCACTGCCACTCTGAACGGGAGCTGGAGGAGGAGCATGGTGAACTACATTAAGAAACAGATACATGGTTAGACAGAAAAATAAACTATTTTCCACAGTTTCTTGTTGATAAGACAAAAAGTTGCATCACAGTAAGACCTTTCAGAAGGTAAATTGGATCTACATTAATCTCTAAATTTAAGGACAGCTTGGCCTATGCGGGTATCATATTCCTGTTTACCTGGCTGAGGGGGATTACGAGCTGGTGCTGGACGAGGTCCTGGACGAGAAGATCTTCCTGCAGAGATAAGCATAACACAATGGATCACACAACTAGATTATGACATCTCAGTGCACGATACAAATTATTGAATAGTAAGTTCATTGAATTCACAAATTGAAATTTTTAACCAAGACCCAAAAAAAAAAAAAAAACAATGCACAACATTGCAGAGGAAGTTTAGACAACCGAGAGATAAAAAATAAGCGCATAATAGAGCACATTTCAAATATTTCATCCGAAGTCATGTTCTTCGAACACATTGCCAATTTGCCATTACAATCCTATATTACAGCCCGCATGTCAAAACACATAATAATTAAAAAAAGGATAAAACCCGATTAGCATCAAAATATTTCAATAAAGGGGCAAATTACGCTTTTACCAACCACCCCCTTCCAAAAAACCATCACAAGCAAACCTCAAATATTTTGCTTACACAAACATCGGCTTACTTAGTATCCAACACACGCATCGCCACAAATGAGAAAGCATATGTCTACAGATGAGATGATTGGACAGCTAAAAAATCAACCCCTGAAAACCGTAAACGACTTCCCATTTTCTCGGAGAGAATCAAAATTACTCGCAATAAAAAGAAAGGAAAAAACGACAACAGTTCATCGATATAACTATTCAAGCGTACAACATAGAACCCTAAAACTCCCAACTTTCTTCGACAATCCAACAGGTATATTAAGAATCCTAGAGATCATCGAATAGTTAATCCAATAGATCCCAAGCAGATTAGTCTCCAGAAGATGAGCACGAAAAGTACATCGAATTAAACCGCAGAACTTACCACCGGAGCTGCGGCGAGGCATGGTTAAGGTTAGGGTTGAGGCGGCAGAACAGATTGAGGAAGAAAGAACTATATGGAGACACCAAAGAATATGCTGTTGCTGAATCGTGAACCGATTGACCCTGAAAATGCAATATTTATAGCCTGCCAAAATTCTGAGTTCTGGAACATTTCAGATGGTGTAAGACGTGTCCACCGAGGATTGGTCATTTTTCGGTCATCGACGTTTTCAATTTTCAATTTTAAGCTTGGGCTGCACTCTGCGATGAATAAAATCGGATCAAACTAATTAAATTAAATTAAATTGATTAAAAATTAATTTAATTTAACTTGTATAATTGTAGAATTGATTAAATTAATTTAGTTGTTAATTTTTTTATATTTAATTTGGTTAATTAAAACAAATCGAACTATTAAATTTGTAATTAATTAAAATTTAATATTTTATTTTTTTAGATTAATGAGATCTTTTGTCAATTAAATTTGTATCAAAGTTACGTTCTTTATATAGTTCAAGAAATATACAAATTATTGATACTATTTTATTATAAGATATTACTTTTTTTTTTTTGCACTTTTTAAAAAAAATTTTGTGAATGTATAAAATTTTTTTAGGAAAAAAAAGAGATATAAAAATAATAAATTATTTCAAAGTTATTATTGGTCAAAATTTTAAGAGATGTATGATATTATAAGTTAAATTTTACATATTACAAGGAATAATTTTTTTAAAAAAAATCACTTTTGGGCAAAAAAAAAATGAACCAAATCAAACCAAATTGAACAAAAACCGAATCAAACCGATTAAAATTTAAAATCGACAAGGTCTAACAAAATGAAAAATCGATTAAGTTGGTTTGATTTGGTTTTAGCTCAAAACTAAACCAAACCAAACCAAACCTTTGAATACCCCTATTGCTAATCAGTAGATCCTTCTAATAATTATTGTTGAGCAAAAATAGGTTTGTAATCTTTTAATTTTATTTGAAATTTTTTTATTTATTAACTTTATTTAGTTTTAAATATCACTTTATCTTTTAATTTTTATTTAGATTTTATTTTTATCCTTTAATTTAAATTTAAATTTTTAATTTTAACTCAAATTTTATTTTTCATCATTCAAATGTCTATAATATGAATAACTCCATTTTGTTTTAATCCTTTTCAGCAACACCTCCCATGGTTTTAATTTTTAGCACTTTAAACTGCTACTATAACACTCTTAGTTTTATTTCCTTATTTTTGTAACTTTTATTGTTGTTGTTTATCTCCTTTATTCTCTCTCTCTCTCTCTCCAAATAATTTACTATAAAGGATAGAAATTCATAATTTTCAAATAAAGCTAAAAACAATCATTAAATTGTTATATTATTAATATACTACCTTCAGTCTCATATATAAGAAATAAATAACTAACTTATAAGGATTAAGAAAGTTAGTTAAAAATAATTAATTTTTTTAATTTTTTAAATAAATTTTTTTTAAAGAATATTCATATTTAATGTGTGTACTTTTTTAAAAAATTAATAACAATTACTACTTATAATTTAAAAAAATTTATTTAAAAAATTATATAATTAAAATATTATAATTAATATATTAGATATTAGTGATTTATTTCTTATATTTTAAGATCAAATCAAACTTTAAAAAAATATATTATATATGAGACCAGATATAATAATTGGTACATAGTCCACGTAATGTATTTATCTCATGTAAAGCGTATGTAGATTGTCAGCTGCCTAGCAAGATAATCACAATTTTTTTTAAAATAATAAAATAAAATGGCCATCCCCCCTACTTAGAGGTTATGGCAGCGCTGAACAACTGCTGCATCCATGTGAAGCACAAATCATTATAAATTATTTATAAAAACAATTTATTTTCATAGTCCTATACATTTTACTAAATTATTTATTAAAAAAGATTAGTCAAGTACTAGGAATAAGAAATAATGTAAAACCAATTATAGAACAACTAGAAGTCAATAAGATAAGATTATATAATCAAGAAAAAAATGAAGAAATAACTGAATCATAGATAAAAAATAAGCCTATGAACGAACAGGTATATGAAACAAGAATAATAGTTGAAGAACTAAAACACTGAAAAAAGATTATGAATAATAATTTATGGACTATATTCGAAGAAATTCAAAAAACACAAACAATAACAAATCAAGAAATACCCATTTCAGAATATATATCACCTTAACAATGTCAAAGACTAGATAGAGAAATATTAGCCTTTATGTGAAGATTAGATAGGATAGACTATGATGCAATAGAATTTCTACCTTATCTACCTAAAATAGAAAAACCCCAAGTAAAACAGATTAATATGATGAGGATATTAGATGAATTAGAACAAGAAGAAATAAAAAGAAGAATGAGTCAAGAAGAAGTCAATTTAGAATCCCTAAAAAAAGAATTAGGTTATTTAAACCTACAAGACACCTACGAAATAAACATGCAAACCGTAAAGATTGAGGAACCACCAAATCCACTTTTTAATCCACCCAACTTATCTGACCCAAGGTACCAAAGAAGGGATGAAGAAACTAGTATTAATAGAGAAACTGAAATTGAACAGCAAGAATTAAAACATAAAGAACTAATGAAAGACACGAGTACTGAATTTATGTTTGAGACTATATATACCCCATCTAAGGACAATAAGTTTGTACCTCCTCCATTAGAACAATATGAAACAAAACCAACCCAAATTCAGGAATATGGTTAAATATAGATTGTAATTTAGATCGAAAAAGAAGATTAGAAGAGTGGAATAAATCCCAATTAATAGCCTTAATAAATCGAACACTAAGTACACAATCAGTCATTCTAATAATCAAAGCTAGTTTTACAAGTATTGTACTAAAATGGTGGAAAAGTTTAACAGAAGAATTTAGACAACAAATAAGACACGTATCAGATTATACAACAAACAAAGAATTTTATGCCTTAGTATTAAGAAAATATGAACAAGTTCTAAGAAACGAATTTCTAGGAAGAAGTATAGGAGCCAATGAAAAAACAAAAATAGATAGAGTTATAAACAAATTACACCAAATTGAAATTTGTACCCTAGAACCAAAAATCTTAAATCAATACATCTGTGAATATCAAAAGTATTATTATGAAGCTAGATTAAATAATTATGAACAAAAAAGATTTTACTTAGATTTATTCTACTACAAATTACCAAAATTATTATCAGATTCAATTATAATAGAATATAAAAGAGCATTTAATGATAGAATAGATTTAATGCCATATGTAGACACCATGGGACGAAGAGAAGATTTCCTTAGGGAATATTTATCCAATAAATGCAAGGAAACTTGGAGAAATCATAAGTATTACAAAACAAATAAATTAATCCTTCGATGTAGTAATTTCGAAACACATCATAAATGGGGATGTACACCTAAACAAAAAAATTTAATAAGAAAATATAAAAAAAAAACCCTATAAACATTATGAATATAGATTTAGAAAATACCCAAAATCAAAACTCCAAGAGAAATCAAAATTTAGAAAACTCTTTACACCAGGAAATTACTATAAAAAAGGTCAAAGAAAAATCAATTATAGTAAATATCTCACTAAATGCCAATGCTATAATTGTGGAGAATTAGGACATATAGCAACAAATTGTAAAAAGCCAAGAAATAAAAAAATCATGAATCTTATAGAATTAGCCGAGGAATATAACCTAGAACCTATTGAATCAAATAGATATATAAATGAAGAATTTGACTATTCCGACATTGAAATTTATAAGTTAGAAAGATTAGCTCTAGAATCAGAAGATGATAATTCGAACATAGAACCACATCTAGTGAAGAGAGCGAAGAATACAAGTATATTTCTGAAGAAGATGAGATTAATATGATACAAGAAGTAGATAAAGATAATTCCACAGAAATCAGGGAACTTGAAGAATTTGACCAAATAAATTTTGACGAAATTTAAAAAATATGGGAAGAATTAGAATTAGATAGTATAGAAGAATTAAGCGAATTAAGCGATATAAACAAAAATAAAGAATTAGTTGAATTAAGCGATATAAACAAAAATAACGAATTAAAATTAGAAGTGGAAAATAAAAAAGAGTTGCATAAACCTAAACCTAATAATCCAAGAGCTTTAACTGAACAATACAAAGAAGCTGAATTTAATACTAAAGATCTAGTATCAGGAAATGAATATAGATGTTCACGAACCTCAAATAACAAGACAAAATTATATGCATGGAGATGTCCATTAAAATCTTTATTTTCTCTCAGTAAATATTGTGAATTTCATTATCAACAAACAAAATATAACCTCAAAAGAAATAAAAGAAAGAGAAAGTGGTTCAAAACCAAACATAAAATTAAAATGAGAAAAACAAAATTAGATGAAGAAATTTCTCAATTTAGAAAAGAAAAATAAAAAGGAAAACGATTAAAAAATGAGAAGAATAATATTATACAAACCAATTAGAATTATTCTGTTCAATTATCTTATTCTTATTATTGATTGCTGATTTCTGGAGCAGAGATGGAGCAGTCATCTCAAATAAGTAAAGCTACCAGTAATTTGCAACAAGAAGAGGAAAATGCTTATCCTCACATTATTGCACGAATAAACGCTATCGAATTAAATATTAGTATTTTGTCATCTCAGACAACTAATCGAACGAATAGTATTAGTAGCACTGTGAATTATCTCACTTAAGCTATGGGTAACTTCAGTTCCCATGTTGGTGAGTTAGAAAAACGATTAATCCAAATAGAAAAATAAGTAATGAGTTTTTTCCCTACTCCAACTCCTCCATCGACGCCTCAAAGCCCATCAACACATATCCCATCTACTCCATCATTTGCAGCTATCCTAGAACATGAAACCAAACAAGCCCAAGAACAGGCCTAATCCAATCCATAAATAGCATCATCTTCAACCTCAAACCCCTTAAACCCAGTCCAAAGAAGACTCCAGGAACAGTTCGATTATTTTCAAATGATTATCCAAAAACTCAATCAATGCCATATATCCACACTAATCATTAAGTACATTTCCCATTATTCCATAAACAAAGCTGTCATTAATCCTGGCACTAATCCACAATTAGTCCATACTTTATTTAATTATGGATTAGTTCACTGCATATATCCCTCAAAAGAACTTTTAGAATTATCTCTGTTACCAAAAGTCGTCCAAGAAGCAGTCAAACATTATCATAATATCATCACTCAGTACACCATGTATATGAGATGTTATTCCACAGTAGCAGAAATAACCCCAAAAAAGTTTTATCCTCCAACTAATCTTATTAAATTCGGAACAACAAAGAAACCCTTCGAATTCAAAGAATCCGAAAAATCTTCTATTGATCAAGAAGAATTTCGCCTTCTCATTTCAAAAATTAAAGCCCAAGAATTTGACACTATTTTCTCAAAGATGAACAGAACTCTATTCAGTGAGGAAGTCCAATGGACGTACTTCACAGGTCAAAACATATGTATTTACTCAATAGGAAGAACAAGTAGAAAACATTAATTATTCACCGCATTTTATGAAAAGATAAAAACAAATCAAATGGATAACACCAATGACACAAAAAGAAGAATATGTCAACAATTATCAGAATATCCTTCCCACATATGCATCTACTGTAAAGACAAAGAAAGATCGGCAGAAGATCAGAGTAATCCACCGACGAGCATCAACATCCTCGAAATATGAAGAAGCGCCAAAGTAGTGACGCAACAAAAAGCAAAAGTAGAAAAAGACAAATCCAAAAAGAAGGACGTGACTAAAGTAGAAAACAAAAAAAACGAAAAAGAAGATTTGACTCAAAGCATCCGACAACCGACAACAAAAAGAAGAAGTGACATAAAGAAGCCTCATCCTATCCACAAGGAATCTACTTTATTGACTAAGAATAGTGCTTTAATTATTGTATTGGCGCTGCAGAGGAATGTCTCTCGCCTATATAAAGCCTTGTAATCTCTCCTTGTAAACACACGAAAATCTTACGAAGTCTTAGAAGCAAAGCTTTTAAGCAACCATATATCTATAAATTCCTCTGAGAATTCCGAGCACTCTCCATTGTATTCTTCCGCATTCATCAATAAAAAGAAGAATATTTTACAGATTAAAGGTATGACTTACTAAACTTCTCGTTAGAGATTAAGTGTAGTATTTCAACTTATTCTTCATATATGTTGAATTGATCCTCCACTTTGTCAATATTGGAATGAGGATTAGAGGTCCTTTGAACAGTAAATTAGAAATATGAATAGTTACGCTTCCGGTAGAAAATGATGAAAGACTATGCTGAGCTAAGCTGAAAGGGGAAGGTCTTGGCTTCCATGAGTGGCCTTGTGTGCCCAGTAGCCATAGAAAAGACCTCTATATGAAAGAGGGTGGAGTTCCTTCCATGACCCGATTTAATCTCGGTCAACCCCTATTTCTAATTCTAAATTACTCCTTGAATGGGTAGCTGATCTCGCTCATTCCAGGTTGTCCCCAATATGGTGAAGGTCTTGGCTTCCATGAGTGGCCCTGCGTGCCCAGTAGCTATAGAAAAGACCTCTGCATAAAAGAGGGCAGAGTTCCTTCCATGACCTGGTTTAGTCTCAGTCAACCCCTATTCTTAATTCTAAATTACTCCTTGAATGGGTAGCTGATCTCGCTCATTCCAGGCTGTCCTCAGTATGGTATCAGAGCATCATGGATGGATGATAAGAAGGAAATATGAAACTTAATCTCTGCAATTTTAGCTCAAGTCATAGTTACTATGAACCAAATTATTTAGCAGAAATACCTATAAGGTCAAATTTAGCAAAAATCCAACCAGATATACCAGAAATAGATTTAACTCAAAACTTAGAAAATCTAATAATTGTCTCTAACGAGAAGCTTAGCAAGTCATACCTTTAATCTGTAAAATATTATTCTTTTTATTGATGAATGCGGAAGAATACAATGGAGAGTGCTCAGAATTCTCAGAGGAATTCAGAGATATATGGTTGCTTAAAAGCTTTGCTTTTAAGACTTCATAAGATTTTCATGTGTTTACAAAGGGAGATTACAAGGCTTTATATAGGCGAGAGGCATTCCTCTGCCGCGCCAATACAATAATTAAAGCACTATTCTTAGTCAATAAAGTAGATTCCTTGTGGATAGGATGAGGTTTCTTTATGTCACTTCTTCTTTTTGTTATCGGTTGTCAGATACTTTGAGTCAAATCTTCTTTTTCTTCTTTTTCATCTTTTTCTTTTTCTGCTTTAGTCACGTCCTTCTTTTTGGATTTGTCTTTTTCTACTTTTGCTTTTTGTCGCATTACTACTTTGGCGCTTCTTCATATTTCGAGGATGTTGATGCTCATCGGTGGATTACTCTGATCTTCTATCGATCTTTCTTTATCTTTACAGTAGATGCATATGTGGGAAGGATATTCTGATAACTGTTGGCATATTCTTCTTTTTGTGTCATCGGTGTTATCCATTTGATTTGTTTTTATCTTTTCATAAAATGTGGTGAATAATCGATGTTTTTTGTTTGTTCTTCCTACTGAGTAAATTCATGTGTTTTGACCTGTGAAGTACGTCCATTGGACTTCCTCACTGGATAGAGTTCTGTTCATCTCTGAGAAAATAATGTCAAATTCTTGGGCTCTAATTTTTGAAATGAGAAGGCAAAATTCTTCTTGATCAATAGAAGATTTTTTGGATTCTTCGAATTTGAAGGGTTTCTTTGTTGTTACGAATTTAATAAGATTAATCAGAGGATAAAACTTTTTTGGGGTTATTTCTGCTACTGTGGAATAATATCTCATATACATGGTGTATTGGGTGATGATATTATGATAATGTTTGGCTGCTTCTTGGACGGCTTTTGGTAACAGAAATAATTCTGAAAGTTCTTTTGAGGGATATATACAGTGAACTAATCCATAACTAAATAAAGTATGAACTAATTGTGGATTAGTGCCAAGATTAATGATAGCTTTGTTTATGGAATAATGGGAAATGTACTTAATGGTTGGTATGGATATATGGCATTGATTGAGTTTTTGGATAATCATCTGAAAATAATCGAACTGTTCCTGGAGTCTTCTTTGGACTGGGTTTAAGGGGTTTGAGGTTGAAGATGACGCTATTTGTGGACTGGATTAGGCCTGTTCTTGGGCTTGTTTAGTTTTCTGCTCTAGGATAGTTGCATATGATGGAGTAGATGGGATATGTGTTGATGGGCTTTGAGGTGTCGATGGAGCAGTTGGAGTAGGGGAAATACTCATTACTTGTTTTTCTATTTGGATTAATTGTTTTTCTAACTCACCAACATGGAAATTGAAGTTACCCATAGCTTGAGTGAGATAATTCACAGTGCTACTGATACTATTCGTTTGATTAGTTATCTGAGATGACAAAATACTGATATTTAATTCGATAGCGTTTATTCATGCAATAACGTAAGGATAAGAATTTTTCTCTTCTTGTTGCGGATTACTAGTAGCTTTATTTGTTTGAGATGACTGCTCCATCTCTGTTCAAGAAATCAGCAATCAAGTTATTTTTTCCTTTTATATATTCAACAAAATAATCATAATAAGATAAATCGGCTTGCCATTTATATAACATTTTATTTAATAATCTATTAGTCCTTAATCCTCTTGCTAACCAGAATTTTACTTAAGTATTATCGGTTCGAATAATAAAATGATTATTTATGATAAATAATTCAAATTTTTCTATAGCTTTTACTATTACTAAAAATTCTTTCCAAGTTGAATAGTACCTAGTTTGGTTTTCATTAAATTTTCCACTAGTATATTTGGTAATAATTTCTTGTTCTTCATTGTTTTTATGATAAAGGGCAGCGCCTCAATAATTTTCTGATGCGTCCATGTAAATAATCCATTTTATGTTTTCTCGAGTTGGTATTGTTAATTTTGGTAAATTACTACATAAATTCTTAATTTTCTGAATAAGTTGCTCAGTTTCTTCATTCCATTTCTAAGGAGATTTTTCTCCAGCTAATTTAGTAAGTTGAGCAGTATATTTTGATAGATGGGGAATAAAATTTTTAGCTTGATTTATTAGCCCTAAAAATGATTGTAATTCTTTTTTATTTATAATTTTTGTGAATTCTTTTACTTTTTGACTAATATGTTCTTGTAATTTTATTCCATTAGAACTGATATAATATCCTAAAAAAGTTATTCTTTCCTTCCGTAATTCTACTTTTTTATGTGAGATATTAATTTCTTTTTCTTCAACTATCTTCATGAATTGATCTAGATGTTTTTCATGCTGTTCCTTATTTTCAGAAAATATTAGAATATCATCTATGTATATTATAGCAAAATCTTTAATGGGTGCTAAAAGTTTTTATATGTGTTCTTGAAATATACTTGAACTATTATGGAATCCCATTGGCAATACATTCCATTCATATAATCCTTTAGAGGTTAAAAAGGCAATATATTTCCTACTTAGTTCTTCTAATTTTATTTGAAAAAATCCTGATTTACAATCAAATTTACTAAAGATTTGTTTTCCTCTTATTAAATTAAATAAAAGTTCAATCTTTGGAATTGGATAACGATTTCTAACAGCTAATTCATTTAGTTTTTTGTAATTAATAACCATTCTAGATTTATTTCTTCTTATTTCGGCATCGCTCATGACAATCATGGCTGGTGAACAATAATTTGATCTACTTTCCCTAATTAGATTGTATTGTTTCATTTCATTTAGATGCATAATGAATTCTTGTTTGTCTTTTGGTGTCCATGGATATGGTTTACTACAAATTTCTTTACTATAATCAAGTAATTCTATTCTAGCATATGGTTTTGATTTTTCCCAATAGATTAAAGGGTTTTTACTATAATTTTTGAGTATTCTTTCTTCAATGGTTTTTTGTCTTTCAATATTTCTTACTGATTTTGTGGCTTCAATATCAATAGCTTCTTTATTAGGGATAAATTGGATTTCATTTTCCAGTTGTTTTCTTTTAAAGTTTGTATCAGTTCTATTATAGGGATTTTGTATCCTAATTGCCCATGCTTGATTTTTATATGGTGTTGTTAATATTAAAATCTTTTCGGTGAAATGTAGAGGCATATATTGTCTTAAGAAATTCATTTCTAAAATTATATCAGGAGTGGTTTCATTATACTGATATAAAAGTGAAATTTTTAATTCATATTCACCTATTTGTATTGGGATATTTTTAGCAAATAATTCAATAAAATGAATTTCTTTTCCAGCACTACTTATTCTTATTGGTTTATCTTTTTTCCATAATTCGGGGGATAATACGTTGTATTTAGCTGTTGTAATATTTGTTCCTGTATCAATCATAACATGGTATTTGCGTGATTGATATTTTTTATAATTAAATTTAACTAATATATAGTAAAATTTCATTAAATCAACTTAATTTTTTCAAGAATTACTACTTGGTATTCTATATTTATTAAAATTCTATTTTCTTGAATTCTATATGGTTTTACACATTCCAAGAAATCTTTTCCTTGAATGATTTTATGGGTTTGATCTTTTATTTCTGATTCAACATATAATTTTACTTTTATAATATCATGTTTATTAAATTTTAACATGGTTTGTGCAATAGTATCATTTTCTTGTATTTCTATATTGTTATTTGTATAATTTATATGTATTGAATTTTTTGTAATTTCTGGATTTATTAAAGCTATTATTTCGATCCATTTTCCTTCTTGAGTTATTTTTACAATTATTTTCTAAGTTTTGAGTTAAATCTATTTCTGGTATATCTGGTTGGATTTCTGCTAAATTTGACCTTATAGGAATTTCTGCTAAATAATTTGGTTCATAGTGACTATGACTTCTAGATTTGATTAAGGTTCTTTCTTGTGGTCTTGATTCTTGTATACTTCTTCGAGGATTTATAGTTATAATTTCTTAGGGTGTATTAATTCTAATACTTCTACTTCCTAATCTATTATTAAATGAAATTCTAAGGGAGTTTTCTTCTCCTAATTCTCTTATGTTATCTAGTTCTAATTGTAATTGTCGAGGTATAGTAATTATATGTCTGTCTAGAGGTAATTCTTCTACAACTGGCATAAAGTGTTTATCTAAAGTAATATTTCTAATATTTCTCTTATAAATTTTATGTTTGTTGGAGAATACAAGTTCTACCATTCCTATTATACTAATAATTCTACTTCCTGGAGGCATTTGAATTCCTTGCAGTTTGTGGTATACAACTAGAGTTCTATTTATATTTGTTTCAGCTCTAGATATGGCAAAATTCGTGTTGACTGTTAATTTTAATTTTTGATATATTAAGTTTCCATTTAATGCTCCTAAAATGCTATTAGGAACATTATCTATAATTTGATTGTCAGTAATTAGTAGTTCTATAAGTGTGTCTATTTTGGCTTTAAAGTATGCTTTTATTAGTAATTATATCCCTGGTATATATATTTCTGATATTTAATCTTTAATATCTAATTTTTGAATTTCATGTTCTATTAAAGTTTTATCAATAATAGAGATTCTAAGAACCCTTTCTGTTAATGTTGATTCTATAGGAAATTTCTTTTCTATAACTACACATGCATATTTTTTTTTCTTTGATTTTACAAACTTACGTAATTGTTTGATAATACTGTTATGCGTGAGATCTTGGGGTGTTAGATCTAATTCTTTATCACGGATTTTATTATATTGTTTTTGATTAAATAACATTTGTTTTTCTACTATTCCTTTGCTTGGATTTCTAATTTCTTGAAATTCTTGAAAGTCTGTTAATGGTTGAGTATTATTATTTTCTTCATGCATCATATTTATTTCATTTTTTTCAGATATTAAACTAGTTTCTATGTTTATTTGTTTTGAGTAATTTTCTGATTCCGAATAATTTTCTAAATCTTTTCTTTCCTTTTGTTCAGGTATTTCTAAGGCTTCATATACGTTTACGGGTTCAGTTTTACTTACGGTATTTGGTTCAAATTTAGATGCTTCCATTTTTTCGAATATTTTTAAGGCTTCAAATATATTCATAGTTTTTGGTTTAGATTTAGGTGCTTCTATTTTGGGTATAAAAGGTAAGAATTCTAAAAAATCTAGGCTATCATATTCATGATTTAATTGACTCATTTTGTTAGTTTAAAAGCACAATTATAACAATAATTAAGACAATTATTAAGAAGATAGGCAGATAAGAAAGCAGGTAGACAAGAAAGCAGATAGGCAAGAGTACTATGACTTGAGCTAAAATTGTAGAGATTAAGTTTCATATTTTCGTCTTATCATCCATCCATGATGCTCTGATACCATACTGGGGACAGCCTGAAATGAGCAAGATCAGCTACCCATTCAAGGAGTAATTTAGAATTAAGAATAGGAGTTGACCGAGACTAAACCGGGTCATAGAAGGAACTCTGAATTCTACTAAATTATTTTATAAATTATTTATAAAAACAATTTATTTTCATAGTCCTATACATTCTACTAAATTATTTATAAAAACAACTTATTTTCATGCATAAGTACAAATTAATACCAGCTTACTGAATCCATTTATCTTTCATTCCATATAAGCAGTCTAATATTATGAACTATCTCATGTGGACCCAATAGTAGAACTTTCTCCCAAATGATCACATCTTCAATCATGAGCTTGATTCTGGTGCCCGTGAGTTGGACACATGAAAAAATGACATTTAAGATTTCAGATGTTATAAAATTTATAATAATAGATTTTAAAATTTAAAATTATTTTTTAAAATAATAATTATTATCAAATTTTAAGTGATTTATTATTAAAATTAAAAGATTTATTATTGAATGTAAAAAAATTTAACTATATTAGGCTACAAAATTTATAATTCTTAGTAAATAATAACAACAAATAAAACCCATGATGTCTCTAACTGTATTAGGCTACAAAATTTAATTTCATGATCATATTGCATCCTAAGCATAAGTAATAAAAGGATGTTTCATAATCATAATAATAATTATTGTAGTAGTAAAAAGACATTGTTATCTTTATTATTTCTTTTGAGTATGTCTATTAAATTTATTATCATTGTGAACTGGAACCAAAATTATTAATTTTCTTTTTTTGATTAGGATGTTCTTTCGAATGGATCATAATTGAAAAATCAAGAAATTAAATGTCACCTCGCTTATAAAGATAGTTCCTCACAATTTTTTGAGATTACCTCCTTCTTTGATGATTCTTTTTTATTTTACTAAGATTATCTTCCTTTTGAGAATCATTTCTCCTTAACTTTTCTTATAGATCATCTTCCTTGTATAGATAATTTTCTTTCCCATAAATTTTTATAGACACTCATATATACCATTAAAAACAATCTATTTATAAAATCATCTATTCCCTTATATTACTACGCTTTTAAAAACCATCTCTTATAGTTTTTACGTACAGTAACATAAAAACAATTCAAATGCAAAATCATAAATTAAATTAAAACAAAATCTTAAAATGACACTTTCTCATGAAACCATAGTCAATATGTGATTCAATATTATTTTTGAGGTGAAATTAGATCAAAGTCCATAGTCCATGTCAATAATTCAAGCATAGGTCATGTTCTTGTGTTGAATATATTTTATATCTATATTGATTCTTCAAAATTCAAATTTCATAGGATAAGATATATTCATGCTTGAAAATTTGATATTTATAAAATAAATTACATAAAGTTTACACTTTTATTTCCATGGTTCCATGAGAAATGATCATGTAGGATAAGAATTTTAATAACACAACATCCTTAATTCACATAATTTATTTACTCATAATTACTATATTGATCCATGAACTAAAATTTCAAATTAAGCCACTTAAAGAATTATGAAGAGAGCTGCAAAAATATCACTATAACCATGAAATAATATATTAGAAAAATTTTCAACTAGCAAAAAGGCTAGAAGAAGAAGTTCACTTGTTCCTACCTTTTTCCATTAGTGGTCTGCCTTGTCTTCCTTTCCAATTTTCCCTAGAAAAGTCACATGGCTTATCTCCTTCTTTCTTTCCTCTCTTTGGATGAACCTAAGCATTATGGGTGAGGGATGTCTCTTTTTTTTTTTTTCTTCTAAGGTTGGGGACGAAGGGTCTCTATGTAGAAAGGGTGAAGGGTTTATCATTTTCTATGTGAATTTATGTCCGAAGCTTTACTAACCAATGGCTTGTTTCAACTACTTTGGTTTAGTTTCTTTAGTTGTTAATTAATTAACCTAAATATAAAAGGGTTCTTTATTGATCTTTCTGGCCATTTTATCTTCACGTTAATTGAATCTTGTGAGCAATTTTCTTGTAGAAAATTTGGCATTTTACCAAGTCTCTCTTTTTTCATGTTTCTCTTATGTCTTCATTTTAAGCTACTAGTTTCTTCAATTTTCTTTCCACCGCATGTCCTTTTTGACGAAACTTCACTTTTGGTGCCTTATTCATTAATGTGGCTTACACCTTCCTCTTATATTCCCATGTAATCTCTCGTTTTCTTCATATCCAATTTATCTCATTCTTTCCATTTTTCTACTCAACCTCAAAAATGCGCTTCATTTGTGTATGATTTCATTGGAACCATAGATTCTAATTGGCATCTTGTTTGTTGTCAAAGGAATTTTATTTAAATTTTCCTAATTATATTATATGAAATTTCTAAAATTTTCTTTTGTCTAAAAATGCCTAAAAAAATGTCAAAATTCGTAAACAAACATACTTCATCTAAATTAAACCCATATATACTATATTTTTATTAATCATATAAAATGCCTAATTTATTTTAATTGGGATGATATATATATATATATATATATAGAGAGAGAGAGAGAGAGAGAGAGAGAGAGAGAGAGCACATAATTGAATAACGTTATGAACCACATAAATTATTTTTACCAAGGCATAAGCATGTATAGTAGGCAATTTGTTTTGTTTAAAAAAAGGTTGTTACAACTTCAACCTACAATGTGCAAGAAGACTGATCAATAAGTCAAATAAAATGAGAACAAAAAACAATTTCAATAAGAAATTTAGTTTTTAAAAAAATAATTAAACAAGTACATATACTCGTACATAAATAATTCTTTTAATTTCATAATTTTTTGTAATTACTACTACCGTTAATATTTTAAATAAAAAATCTGATTGTAAGTTTTAAGATGTTTCATTTAAATTCAAGCAGCATAATACCACCATCAACTGATACACAAATAAAACAGACCAAATAGACCAATTATAGGACATCCAAGAACCAAAACAGCAACAAATTGATATTGATTCTTCATGCAATGGTTTCAGTTCATCCAACCAAGGTTATTAAAATAAAATCCTTAACGACATATGGAGTAATTCAACCATCAGAAACAAAGACTAGAACTCTGCTTAAGACTCAAAGCTGAAATTCCATTGCAAGGAAAAGCAAAGGAAGCATGTTCAAACACTCAATGAGGTGCCAGAATTCCTTCTGCACTCGGCTAGCATATCCGTGTAAAACTGGCACTTGCTAATGTCATTCCCGTAGCTGTTCAGGCACTGCAAGAAAATAATATAACATCTCTAAGCACGAAAAAGTATGATGATAAAATCAATTAGGAACAGTAAGCAAAGAGACTTATAATGACTATTAGTGATTTATTCAAAGCAACTTCAAAATAGAATTCTGAACAAATTTTGCTTAACATACTTTCTGAAAACAGTGATATAGTCACAAGTTTTTGAGTAAATCATCCGCGGAATTAGAACTTTAGCAGTATATCAAATACTTGATGCCGTATTGATGCAATAGTGTAAGAATCCTCTAGAGTCCCTTACTGAATAGTTTTTGGGGATTTTGGAAAGAGAAGAACACAAAAAGTGAAAGTGTATATAAGATCCACTTCCTTCCCTTTAGCCCATTTTCTCTTCTCTCTAAAACTTACAGAAACTTTACAATAAAGAATTGTAGAAGATCCAGACCTGACGTAATGACGAAGAATCCTTACATAATGACGCAACATAATAAGCACACTCACGGACTATAAACTTTTAATATATTTAACAACCTATTTTCACTCTCTTTCTAAAGTAAAAATGACAATATCATATCTGACACATCTGAGCAACCTGATATAGTTGATATATAGGTTTTCACTTCCATATCAGCTTAATCCCAAAATGTAACCTACAGAGCTGTGACTAACGTTAAACTAGGGAGACATTATTTGTGGCGCAACTTATGCTAATACAGTACTGCAGTGAGACTACACATTTAGCATCTCTTATAGAATGTGGTTGTCATTACCAACCGTTGAACTATGGTATTTTTGCATGGATCTTGCATCTCTAATAAAATTTTGATCAGATAGTTAATACATTCTTCTGATTAAGAAATATATTATACATTCTAGTTAATAAATATATTGATTGAGTACAAAACAATAACTTATTAATGTGAAATTCTATCAGCATGATTAATCCAATTAGTGAATTTTTTGAGAAATTCCCTGCCAATGAATCCTAGCACATACAGTAATTTGGATCCTCTCAATTTCTTTTCAAAATTGACAAAGTCAATTTCAAAGAGATAAATACATAATGTATTGGGCTCACTTAAACAATGAATCTCACACAACTTGTGTCTATTTCAGTCAATTTCGGAAAGAAATTGAGAGGATCCGTTTTTTGATTTTGGATTCTTTCAATTTCTCTTCAAAATTAACATTGTAGGTTTTGGAGATAGATAGAGATAGAATGTGAGAGATCCACTTGAGTTATAAGTCCTATTTAATTATGTGAGACTCACTTGAGTAATAAATGAAACACACAATATTTATCTTTCTCTTAAATTAACACTCAATTTCAGAGAAATGGAAAGGATTCATTTAATCCATTTTCCACCTACAGAGAGATGGCCAGAACTAGGTAAGAAATGCATACATCTTGGAAGGCCTTTGATTGAACACCGCATGCATCGCCACCAACACTCTTTGCAGTTGGTGCAAGGGCAGCAATAGCAGCCCCATTTGGAACAGTTTCATGTTGAATAGTACGAGGACCCATTACAGCATCCACAGCCCTGTGGGCCACTGCAGTACCAGTGCCAAAAGCCAAGCCTACAAGAAATTATTTCAGTAGTTATGCACAAAGAAATTTATTTTCACATGTTCCATATATCAAGATGTAATAATAATCATCTTCTTCAACATACCGTCAGCAACGGTCCCAAGCAGAGATCCACCGTTGCTACTCTGAGCGGGAGCTGGAGGAGGAGCATGGTGAACTACATTAAGATATAGACACATGGTTAGATAGAAAAATAAACTATTTCCCGCAGTTTCTCGTTGGTAAGACAAAAACTGCATCACAGCAAGACCTTTCAGAAGACACATTGGATCTTCATTAATCTTTGAATATAGAGACAGCTTAGCCTATATTCTGATATCATATTCCTGTTTATCTGGCTTAGGGGGATTACGAGATGCTCCATAAGAAGATCTTCCTGCAGAGATAAGCATAACACAATGGATCAAACAACTAGATTATGAGTATGAAATCTCAATGCAAGATATAGACTACTGAAATAGTTAGTTCATTGAATTTGCAAATTGAAATTTGTAACCAGGACCCAAAAAAAAAAAAAAATACAATGCACAACACTGCAGAGAAAGTTTAGACGACCCAGACAAGATGAGAATAAGTGTATTGTGCATAATAGAGCACATTTCAAATATTTCATCAAAAACCATGCTCGACAAGCCCATTGCCAATTTGCCATTACAATCCTATTTTACAGCCCACCGTGTCAAAAACACATAATATTCGAGAAAAAGTTTGGATAAAACCTTATGAGCATTAAAAAAAAGATTCACTGGAGGGACAAATTACGCTTTTATCAATCACCCCCTTCCCAAAAATCATCACAAGCAAACCTTAAAAATCTTGCTTACTTTGTATCCAACACACGCATCACAAAAAATGAGAAAGCATATACCTCTACAGGTGAAATGATTGGATAACTGAGTTATGTTACTTGAATTTTTTATGTGAAGTTTTCTAATAAAACTAGTCTTCCCCCCCTGCATTTTGCAGGGAAATGTAAAAAAAAAAATCGGTAGGTCCTACCAAAAAATTTTAAAAAAAATTATGTAAACAGCAATTATACGGACATACATGGTTAATGAGAGTCTTGTAACTCGTGAAAGTTGCACTATTCATAAAGCCTGAGCCTCATTGTTTACAAGCCGCGACTTCCATGGTATTTTATATATATATTGATTATAATAAAAATTAAAAAAAAATTTATATAATTTAATTAGGTGATGCTAAGGGCTCGTTTGGTAGGTAGTATAAAAATAAAAAAAAGAAGATGATAATTTTGTAGATAAGAAATATTATAATATCTTTAATTTTAATAATTAAATAATTATTGTTAAAGAATATTAAATAAGATTGAATAATAAATGTAAAAGAAAAATTAAAATTTTATCAAACTTTTCATTACTTTTTCTTTTTCCCTCTCTCTCTCTCTCTTTTCTGGTATAGCGAACGGGCCCTAAAGTTTTAAAAATCATATTCTCACCTTGAAAATCATATATTTATCATGATTCATATTTTAATTAAAAAATTTGATAACAAAAATATAAAAATTGCATAATTTTTTCCAAATGAGAAAGCATATACTCTACGGGTGAAATGAATAGATAATTGAAAAATCACCCCTGAAAACCGTAAACGATTTCCCATTTTCTCGGAAAGACAGAACCAAAATTACCCAAAAAAGAAAAAAAAAAAAAAAACTCCAGAAGATGGGCACAGAATGTAAATCGACTTGAGATGGAGAGTTTACCACCGGAGCCGCGGGGAGGCATGGTTGAGGTTGAAGCTGAGGAAGGAATAACTAGAAGGAAGAACGTACAAATTATTCTGTTGCTGAAATGTGACCCTTAAACCCCGAAAATGGAATATTTATTGGTAGCTAAAATTATGAGATCAAGATCATTGGCGTTTTCACTCTTCAGTTTTAAGCTTGGGCAGCACTCTAACTCCTAACCGTTGGATCCTTTTGAGTAATTATTGTTCAGATTCGTACATTTAATTTAATAGATAAAAATCTTCTTGTTTGTGTTTTAGATATCTGGATGAAATGATTTTTAAAAATAAAAATTAAAAATCATGTTAGGATAGATCTTCCAGTATCATTATCATTACATATTAGGTCAAAATAAATTTTAAATTATATATAAATAATTTTTTTGACTTTTAAAATTTAATAATATATTCCCTCAAACTTTCATTTATGTGTAAATAACTTTTGTTGTAAATATATTAATTTACTAATGGAAGGATACTAAATCTGATTAAATATATCCCACAAATTTCATTTTTTGTATAGATATCTTTGAGCTTTGAATCATATTAAAATAATTTTTTTAATATATCATATTTTTATTAATGAATTAACTAACTTAACCACTTAGAGTTAGGTCAAATAATAAATGTAGGACGAGAATATGAGTAACGTCAAGAGTTCGATCTCTCTGATATATTATTAAAAAAAAATAACTAATTTATAAATAAAGTTATTTGTACAAAATAAAAATTTTAAAGAATTTATTATCAAATTTTGAAAGTTCAAAAATTATTAACACAAGACATATAATTTAAGAAAATTCAATGAATGTTAACCTAAATATAATACATAATTTTTAAGATTTTAGCCAAGCTAGTTCTGGGATGCCTATGCTATCCGAATCATTTTTAATGTGGAGGATGCAGAAGCTATTCTTCAAATTCGCTTGAGTAGTTTGGCGTGGTCTTTTGGTTGCACTTTCCAAATGGAAATTTTCAAACTTTTTTTTGTAAATTGAGAAAAACAAAATTATAAATGAAAAAAGAACCTTCTAGAAGTAACATAAACATAGAAAGGAACTAGTTGTTCTATATTCTTATAAAGATTACAAATTTCAACACTCAATATCCGAACCTCCCATTTATGGGTGGTCTCTAAAAAGCACGAAAGTATCATGAGTAAACTACCTGCACTTTGCGTACTCGCACATTCTATAGCTGTGTGGTATATTCTTTTTTTTTCTTTTAAAAATTGAAAAATATCAGTATCATCAATCATTATATAATTTTTACGTTGCATAGACCTTTGCGTGTGATTATAAATTAATTTAAAACATTTTAATGTGAGATTAATGGAAATTGAATATGATTGTATCATAATATAAAGCCAGATCACTTTTTAACCAACTAATTTTGATATTTCAACAATCAAAAAGTTTTATTTTGAAAACAATTAATCTAACCTGGCCAGATGAAATGGGAAAAAAATCTTCTCCCATGCCTTTTTCTCCCTTACCTCTCCCATAAGATCTGGATCATTCAGATTAAAATCTAAATGATTCAAATTTTTTTTATTTTTTTTAGGTTTAAACAATATTTTTTTAAAAAATTTCACTTAAAAAATAATTTCATTTTGTATTTTACTCTCTTTTAAAGAATTATTTTTGTGAAAATATACAAAAAAATAATTAAATCTGAATTGTTCAAATTAATTTGGATAGTCCAGATCTAACACTGGAGAGAACATAGGAGAGGATCCAAATCCAATAAAATAGCTATTCTTATATGATTTTTATTTTAAATCAATTTATTGATATTAACTATGTACAAAATTAATAACTTAGTCACAAGTTAATTTCTAAGAGGAGAGGCATCAAGTTAAAAAGCAATGTCTTCTGCAGTCTGTCAAGAGATACTTCCATATGTTAAGAGGTGTCTTCACATGTTAAGAAGAGAAGTTGCTTCTATTAGGGGAGGTGTCTCTGACTAAGCTAGCTTACTATGAGTTAGTGCCTCCTATTAAGCTTTCTATAATCAATGATGGTTTCTATTAGATTTACTATATTTAGTAGTGGGCGCTTCCTATTAAGAAGAGGCAACTACCTAGATCAAGTGCTTCTAACTAAGTTAAAAGGCATCCATCAAAGAGAGAATACGCAATGTATCCTTTCATTAGACACTAAACATGATAAAGATCTCTTTAGATGTCTTTTGTGCATTATGTTTGATACAAAAAACACTTGTAACTATCTAGGTATATTATAAAGTGAGACTTATAAAAGACCTAAAGATAAAATAGAAAAGTGTATCGACCTTAAAGATAGTGTAAAAAAATACACCACTATTAACTTCCTCAAATACCTATTGGCTTATAATATTTAAGTATGGTGACAATCTTTTTATTGAATAAATAGTTTTAAAATGTCTAACAAATTCATTCTTTAAATAATAAAATAAGTTAAATTATTCTCTCCGTTTTAAGAAATTGAAATAAAGAAGAGTGATCGATTATCTCTTCCCTTAGAGTTGGCACAATATTGGCTTGAGAAGAGTCACAACAAAGTTACTCTAACTTCTCCAAATAAATAATGGTCTCATAGTAGGTTTGGTGCAAGCCAAATTCCACTTACAACACCAAACTTAGACTAGGTTGAAAATGTCGTAAATGAATGATCTTGTCCACGTTCCCCTAGGAATAATCTTTGGAATTGATTTGGTAGGATTAGCGGCAAAGCTACATGTAGTTGAAGGGGTCACCTCACTTTTTAAAAAATTCTATGTATACAATATAGAGTTATGATGTTATGCCCCCCATCCCTTGAAATTTTGAGCTCATTGAACTCTCAATATACAACTCTTATATGATGGGTTATATATATATATATATATATATTTATAATTTGACATTTTAATTTGAACTCATTGAAACTCACTTTATTGTATAACTCACCAAAAAAAAAACTGTCATCATCATCATCATTTCCATTTATTATCATATAAATAGTCCCCTCCAATTCTCGAAAGGACTTACACCGTGTTTGATACAAAGGAAACGGTGGGTAAGAAGAAGGAAAAGGAATGGGAAAGATTACAAATCACGTTTAGTATGCTAGAATTATATTTCCTCTGGAAAACATTTAATAGAATGCGTTCTTCTTAGTTATGTGAATGGAATCTCAAATTATTCCATGGAACGAAAGTAAAAGTTATTATTTTTACCTCCATTACCATTGTCCTTCACCACAAACAATAATTTAAATTGAATATTTAACTATTTGTTTAATTTTGGTGTCTATGGTCTTTTGACAAAATTTTCTTCCCATTCTTACATTATTTCTATTCAACTAAACTTATAAATAGAATGATATTTTTATTTTTTTTATGTCATAATAAACATAATTTTAAATTATAAGATTTCATTCCCATTTGCATTTTTATTCCCAAAAAAATCATTCTCATGTACCATAGTCAACCTTACTCTTTTACACAATTTTAGACTTATACTTTCTTATGCCAAACAGCTGTACAAATACTCTTTATCAAAATCTCCTAAAATTTCCAAAAACCTTCAAGCTCAATAAAAACAAGATCCTATTTACTAAAAAAAAAAAATTTTAGCTTTTAAGCTCTAAGGCCCCTTGGTAGTGAAATTTAAGTAGTCACGATCAAATTTTTTTTTAATCTTACTAAAAACTTACCTGAATATTTCACTTCTATGTTCCCTAGTGATTAATCCATTTAAATTAATTACTCTCTACTTCCCAAGTTCAAATCCCCATTCATAGAACAATGCCTATATTTATTTCATCTTAGCAAATTATAAATACAATTTGACTAAATTCTTTTAAAAACTTAGATTTACTTTCACAATAAAAAATGATAGCGTTCATTTGACTCAGCAACGAAAATTCATCTCTATGTCAGGAGCTGGAGAAAGAATGATGGATCAACTCACAGATTGATTTACACATAATAGATTCTTCTTTTTTCTCTTTTGTTAAATTAAGAGGCGAAAGGCTCATGCACATGATAGATTTTTCAGAAATTCTTTGGTAGTAAAAACAACCAATGTGTTAGTACTCAAGTCTCAGATTTAACATAATAAATAAAATAAAGATTTAACTATAAACATGTGTTATTTGAATTACATACCTGACTTGATTTTAAAGTAATGGAATATGAGAAATCTCTCAACTTCCTAAATACTGCATATCTCAGTTTATAAGGTGAATATTCTTTAATGGCCAACCTAGTCCTCACACAAACCAAAAGGTATGTACAATTTAATGGCATAGATATTGATTCTTGCGTACATTCCTTGTAAAATCTACCATCCTTTTATGACTAGTGGTCAAGCTTCAGGACACATTGCTCATTCCAGGCTTGCCTCGCTCCAGGGTCAACATTATATCATCTTAAAACGTCACTGATAGTGCTCAATCGCCCAGCGATCACCTTAGCTTATTTTTCAAGCTGCTCTTTCCCAGCGTACAACAAATCACCAAGGGGAGATGCAATCAAATCTGCAATATCACTTTTTATATTCCGTAGAAACCCTCAAACTTCCAGTAAGGCAACAAGAGAAACTCAAGGGTAATGAATTGTTTCAATCAGTTCTGACAACAATAGAATTACACAAAAAATATCTAGATTTCATGCAAAATAGAAAAAATAACGCCAACAGTAGCCTCCTTTAGGGTATTATAGCAATCGAGAACCGAACTCAACCTCTAAAAGTTGCTATGAATGGTACCTGACTCCATCACAGAGGAAAAAAGGTTTGGAAATATATATGCATATCATATATTGAAAACTAATTCTTGAAAATGAAACACAAAATCTGCTCCTGTTATTCTTTTTGGAGCCTTGCAAATAATGCCAATGCTTATATGAAGAGAACAAAAGAGAACCTTCTGTAAGACAAAGCAGCAGTCAATGTTTAACACTAGTGTAGAATATGGCTATTTCCTCGCTGGCCAGCTCAGGGAGTCAAAATTCCAGATCCCCAAAGCCGCATTACAGTGCAGTCAAATGAATAAAATGGCTTCAGTTAAAATACTTGATTCAATAACCATTTTCATCTGGCTCATACATCAACCATGGGATAATAACCCGACATGTGCGGGCCTCCCATTTCCGTTGGAATCTGAATTAACATGGAACGGCGATTGAAGCTCCCCAGCGTGAGAAGACTTTTTAGACTTTGGGTTCTTTGGAGAAGCTGCATAGTAATCACCAGAACTGCTTGTAGAATACATCGATGAAGTTGGCATTCCATGAATTTTACGCAATCCAGTTGGTTCAGACAAACTGTATCCCCTTTCAACTGTTTCAGCTTCCAGAGGTAGTTCATCCAACTCCTACCAAGAGGAAATACAGTCATCAAACACCAACCACATTCCACTACCTCATAAATTTTGTTGTGTTGAAAGCTACTGGAATTAAAATATATAAATAACAAAGACCTAGAATGGCATAATATTTCGAGAACAAAACCATAGTGCCAGGAGGGAAGTCATTTTGAAAAGAAACAAATGTTGCATCATGCTGCAATCCCCGGATATAACAACCAAAGCATTTAAAGAAAATCAAGGTTCTAAAGAATTTCATGCAAAAATAATAATACTTCTCATTTTTCAGTAATTAGGTGGGCAGATAATGTGGGCCCCAGAGTTCATGAATTTCTCTCGACCATGAAAAGCTACCAACTTAAATAGAGCGGAACCACACTTGCAATATAAAATAAGTTGGAAATTTAATTAGATATGTGCAAACAGACAACAAGAGCACCAGATATCATGAATATCTCAAGAACATCAACGCAACTATATCAATTAAAGGAGAACCCAACTTAACATATAACAAAATATAAATCCAATTAGAAGCTACTGATTAAAATAATAGGATTACCCACATTAAAAGCTTGTTGATAAATTCGGAGCATCTCTCGACAGTGCTTTCTTTTCTTAGCTACCTCATCAGGTTCTTGCAACATCTCTTCAAACATGTTCTCTCTGAATTGCAACATACAGAACACAGTCAACAAGACACACAACTTCAGATAATCTTCAGAAGAATATATGAATCAGGTCATAACCACTGTATGTCACCTGTAAAGCTTTTGAATGAAAACATTGTGCAGGTCTCGTATGGTATTGTTTACCTGGATATGGTTCAGCAAAGTACATTGTCAGAATTAAATGGCTTTGAAAATTCAGGTATGATTAATAGCTCCAACAGAATTGACATAGAGAATATGGGCAATATTTTCAAGGTTTAAAAAAGAAATACCAAAAATAAAAAGGTTACCCAAACACACTACATCAAGGATATAAAAAATTGGTTGAAGTCATTTCTTAAGTATGCAAAAGAAGAATGCTGCCTGGCAGCTACGAGAATTAGACAAAAGAACCACCTAATGGATTTTAAATGTATTTATCATACATCTACCATTTTTCATACTCCAGAGGTCAGAGGATATGCATCAGATCTATTAGATATTATCACTAGCCACTTACTCTGATTCCAACAGATGAAGTAAATGGGAAAATATTTCATCCTACCATCCCTATGGCGCATTGGAATCCAAATTTGCCTGACTAATTGATCTACATTTACCATAGCAATATCCAAGTTTATGAACATGAAATCCTGCAAGGCATAGCAGAAGGATATGAAATACCAAGAAGTGCATAATTGTTTTTGGTACAAAGTCCTCAACATTTTTTCTAACAACGTCATAGTATGATCTCAAAAGCAACTTCGTGACTGCAATCTCAACAGCTTCTGTCTCTGAATTGCTCTCAGATGGCCTTAAGATAGGAGGGGGCTACAAGAACCAAAGCATGTTAGGAAAATATACATCCAAGCAACATATTGATTCAGCAAACAAATGACTAGATATACCTCCCTCAAATGGATCATAGAGGACTGTTCCATACTGTGAACTGTTTCACTGTGTTTTTTATCTGCTGTACTCTCTTTCACAGATACACGGCTATCACCTCCACCAAAAATGGATGAAATACCCCAACTTGTTCCACCAGAGCTTCCTGAAAAAGAATAAAAGCATTACAAAAATTATTTAATAACAGTACTCCTTGGTAAATCCAAAGCACATGATTGGATGTTAAATAACTAAAAAAAATAACAAGTACATAATTGAAAACATATCACAAGCCACAGAAGCCTGAAACTTTAAATGGTAAAGAAGGATTACCAGAGGGTGCAACCTTTTCACTATCCGATGCAGGACGAACACCCTGTCAATAGTTAGTTTCATAAGAATTGAAGTGATAACTATGGCATGTTGATTAAGTGAAGGGTAAATTACAGTTTACCCATGATTTGATTCAAAATAAATCGACCCTCCTGTGGTTTGGGTCATCCAATCCCTTATGATTTGTTATGTTATCACTTAACTACCCTGTAGTATTTTCCATCTATATTTCAACAAAAATATCAGTGTTAAAACAATGAATGTTTTTTTTTTTTTTTGGTTCTTGCATAAAAGAGGAAACTAAGAGCAAAAACACAAGAAAGAAAACATCCCTAGCTTCTCCCAAACACAATGGAAGCTAGATCACAATGAACAATTTCATTGTTAAAAGTTTGTTTCACTTGTCTCTAAGAGTTTCATAGTGTTTCGAGTCTATAATCAAAATTAAGACAATAGTTTTAATTTTCAAATATCATCTTAATGCCAAGAATGGGCTCATAAGATTATGAAATTGTTTAGTGTATAAGTAAAACATACTTTCATCAATGAAATTGTTTATCATTTTGACATTCACATGATTATTTCTATTAGAATTAGGAGTGAGTAAGTGGTAATTAAACAAACCACAAGGAATTGAATGACAGACTTTAGAGATTAAAACACAAGGGGCAAACTGATTTTTAGCCATATCACAAGGGAGTAAAATGTAATTTACTCTCTAGTGAATAATATCTTGAATCCTCAAAACTAAAGAAATACATTATTTTTGGATGAGAGATTTCTGATCTAATTGATAAGATACAATTACATACCTGATCAGCCACAAATCCATTCGCTTGCCTTGCAAAAATACCTCGAGACTTGACACTTTTTTCAGATGCTGATCCCTTATCAGTTTCTTTGCCATCCTATCGGACATTAATAAGGAGGGAAAAAAGGTAAGGGGTAAAAAAGTAAATTATTACTCACTGACATTGGACTTATTTGGATGAAAGTTCACGATGTGCTATGCAATTATGCATACCTTCTGCCTAGAAACTAAGAGAGGATTCATAGAAGACTTGGGTTGTTGCACAGCAATCTCTATTGCCTTACTTCCACCGATAAAATTTGGGTGAGAAGTGTTTATGTAGTCCATCTGCAAATTGGTGTAATTTAAATTAGCAAATGTGGAGAAGGAAGTTGAATATTTTGCACTGATAGACTGACCATCACAATTGACACTAATAAGCTGACTAGCAGCATGTCAGTGGTTTCCAGTTACGGTATAACTCACTGTTTTGGTAGGGTTTGTACAGTAGAACCAAGTTTGATCGTTGTAAATTAACTGTACTTTGAATATCTACCATTGACATGATGATTGCAGTAGATAGAGAAGGATGAACCAATGAAGCATATATACATATTCACTTCAAACTTCAAAGAGTTTGAATTCCAGCATACCTCCATTTCAATTATGTGCCCAATCATATTCTCTGAGGGTTCAAGACCTTCACGCAGAAAGGTCCCTATGACTTCATCCATGCGCTTTCTTAAAAATGGGAACCGCTGCAGCTCATTCACCATACAGCGACGGCTTATCTGAAGAAAAGGGGTTTATATAAAAGTATGCTATTAGGATGGTGAAGTAAGGCAGCAGAAATGCCAATCCATCAAGCCCTACCTTTATTAATTCATCATATATAAACCTAGTGCATTGAAGGCTTGGATCCAATAGACGAGCTATTTGTCTTCGCACAAGGACTTCAAATGGCACCTAATTGCATGGAAACATAGATTAAAAAAAAAATCCTCAGGTAGGAAAGAAATTCATTTAATTGATATGAGAATAACTTGGATTTATAAAGTTTAAAAAAAGTTCAAAAAAAATGAGACAATAGCAAACAAAAGAAGCCTAACAACACCTACTTCTGGAACAAACAATGCTGCTCTAGGTCCAGATGCATTTTGTATGGCAGTTCGAATATCATCATCAGTCAAATCCTCACACGGATCCACTTCCTGCAAGATTCATTTAATTACATCAGTCTCAAAGAAACTGGCACTGAAGAAATGATGCAGCCTGATCAGATAAAAGTAAATGCAGGCTATGCTACATGGACACACATCCTAGTATGAATTCAAAGCTGTACAAGATGGAGAGAGCAATTTTTCAGAAGTATAGGATAGCAATGTGCTTAGGTACTTCAAAAAAATTGAAAGGGTAGATTTGCAAGTCTATAAAAATTAATTATGTGCTATAATTTAGAGTAAATCTGTATTCTAGAAGATATTGAAGTGTTAAAAGTTTATATAGTAAAAATTAAGACATTTATATGTTCAATCCAAAAACTAAAAAAAACTGAAAAGCTCAATTGTTTCAGAGTGTTCCAGAGCCATTTTTGCATGTTATATATGAAAGATTTTGGAGAAAAGAAAATATAAAAAAAGAAAGGATATGTCTTGGGCTAAAAGAACAGACACTTCAAGTGCGTAGCCATGTTACGTCAAACACTAATATCAGACACGGCATAAAACAAGAAATTGCAACTGAACATTTAATACTTTTGCTAATTGTACTGTGTTGTGACTTGTATCTGTGTTAATGTCCATTCTTATTGGATCTTGGGTATGCAGCTCTGTGTATGGCACAAAGCCATATTCAATACCAATTAAAAAGGGGTACAGCACTAAAATGCAAATATTCATGCTTCCAAAATGCAGGGTGTTATCAAAAGACTCATTGACCCTAACTCCACATGAAAGGAAGAACAAATGCTACCGAGGCCACAAGAAGACAAGTACCACGGGAAACAACAGATTTATGAAAGGAAAAACTCCAATTATAACTGGTTGCTCATTTATCTATTGAAATATTGTGCTTAAATTACATGACTGAAATCAACAACTTCACCACTTCAGTGCTAAAATGGCTGAAGAATTCAGGCCAAATTTTAGAACATTTTATTACATAAAATGGATACTCTCTAGTGTCCATTTCCCAGTCTCCAAATTCAACAAACAGAAACACATGAAAACAGATTCAGACATCAGCAATTTGGTTAACAGAAAAAATTATTAAACATGTCAGAAACTTGTTGATGCTGCTAAGATATCTAAATTCAATTCCTATATGAAACACAGAAACTTTAAACAATGATAAGTCCCAATACCTAGCTTTCCCGCAAATTGGTTACTATCTATAGATTAAAGCTGAAGATTTTCTTTGCTTTCATTTTCTTTTTTCCTCTACAGAAAGTCCAAAGTGAACCACAATCAAGAAAGGGATTAACTCAAAGGTGCATATACCGGGATTTTAGTATAGCATTAATATAAATATGATTACTACACGTGTAAATACAAAGGCATATACCTCTAAACTTTTCACAAATATTGATTGAAAAATATAATGAATTCGTGCTCCACCAGAAAGCTCAGATGTTGACATCTCCTCATTCTTTCCCTCTACCATGGAAGAGAATGCTGTTTATAACAACAAAAAAGTTGGAAATACCATTACTAAACTTGGAAATTTAATTATGTGGAATATCAGTTAAAAACTATGAAGGAAGTGAAATATTAGTGGGAATGTAGGATATCAGTTAACAGACGTAAAGGTTGAAGAGGAGCTAAGCTAAGAATCCAGAAGGTAGGGATAGTTAGGTACCTTCACAGTATTTTGAAAGAATATTCAGAAGTAGAGCACCCTGACCAGCCTATTGGAGACCAAAAACAAAATACTATCAACAGAATAAGGTAAAATAGCCAGCAAAAGTAGAAGACATAGTAGATGTCATCTACTGTAAGAAGAATATTTATACAGTATACAAACTAACTCAGAAAGACACATCCAAATACTGATACATGCCTTGGACTCAGTGATTTCGCCATAGCTTGCATGCTCCTTCGCAACAGCAACCAATGAATTGCTTATACATGCTCTCAACCCTGGGAGCACAGCCTTGATATGTTGTGCAAGAATCTGCAAATAGATGCAGGTGACAAAGCTGGAATTAAGAGGGTGCAGGCAACTATACATTTCATATGCATCACTCCACAACTACAAGCTTCCAAAAATTAGAATCATTTGATCTTTTAGAGAGGTTCTAAGAATTCAGCTATTTTTAGCATATATTTCCAGGAATCCGTTGACAATTTTGCCTCTCCAATATTGACATGCATTTCTATGAAGAATTCAGAAATTGGCCATAATATCTCCAAACTTTCTGAACCCCGACAACCCAAAATATTCTGTCACCAAGAAATCAACCAACTATGAAGTTGTTCACTTCAACCCTAATTCTCATTTGTAATTCCCCTTTTTTCCAAGAATGATACAAATTATTAGAAACTAAGTTCCAAAGCCTAGCCACTCAATCAGAACTGTGAAAATAAGACTTATAGATTAAGTACGCTTCTTTGACACTTTTCCCACCTTTTTTAGTGGAAGGAAATTATTAAACAATAACAAGAAAATTTTCCGTGCATGTGTAAAATGGAACATCCTAGCTGATATACTGTCAAAGAGAGCGAGAAAGGGAGGGAAAAGAATTGTTTCTTCTGAATGGGTAAGCACAAGCTATGACCAACATCAGAGTTTCAAAACCATAAAAATATATTCTAAAATATAATTTGAGATTTTGACATTACAAAGACCCTACCTGGTTCAACTTCTTTGCCAGTTGAGGAATACCACAACTATCTGCAAGGCTATTGTATACCTATCAATGACATAAATGCTAATAATCAGTGCATGAATTAGCTTAGCTTGAAAATAAGTAAGCAATAATACTTTCTTACCGGATGACTGCGGAAGAATTTCTCTTCAGCAACAAGAGCATCTTTTATACTCCTATTCATAAGAATATCCTAATTTGATAAAACAAAAGAAAATCAGATTTCAGCATTTCATGTTGACCTGCATGATAATCAAATATTCATAGGTATATTTGTTTCCCTGAGATGTGTCCGCATGTGCACTTAATAACACTAATTTCAACAGAATAAATCATAGAACATATTAAAGTTAAAATTTACTTAACCACCATCTCCATTACAGTAGGAAAACATTATTACCTCCTGACTACGGTTAACAACACCCACATAACCAAGACGGAGGGGAATAACTTTTCCACGCAACAGATTCTGGGCATCAGTACCTCTGTCCATGATATCCAACTATATTCCATAGCATATGTGCCAAACTTTGTCAAAGCATGGCAACAGTATAACAAATTTTGAAAATACACTTGCAAGGTAGAATGTTAGAATAGTATACTGCACCTTTGTGATTACACCTATTGTTCTATTACCTGCAACAGAAGAAATAATAAATAAAAACCAACTACAGAGACATGAAATTAAATGATTTTAGTTTTAAGCAAATGAAAGCAAAAACTCGCCATCAGGATCAGCAATTCCTGCCATCTGAAGAGCATCTGAATTAGCCAAATCTGAATTTGCTGGTGTGACAGCTAGAATGAGACAGGAGGGAGCTTTGATGTATGACATGATCATTGTTCTAATTCGGGCTTCAATATCAGAAGGCTGGTCACCAACAGGAACCTTCGTTATGCCAGGGAGATCTACCAGTGTGATGTCAAGAACATTTGGTGAAAAAATCTTTAGACGAATCTGCTTGTCTGAGACACCTTTGTTCCATCCTGCTTCCCTCTCAGTTTCATCCTACAGTCAAATCTCAAATATATATAATTTGAAAAACAGAAAAGATTAAGAAAATTAACAAGTCAACAGACTACTATCACGGAAAAAGGATTGCACCAGTAAACTATACACCTTTCCAGTATATGAAGCATACAACATGAAAAACAATTCCAATGGATTATGGACCTTCAACCAAAATGGTGATTAATTGCAAAGATTTCAATAATACTAATGATGCAATGAAAACTAATAAGAAAAGCATACCCCTTTTAGATCATTCAACTATTTTACTTCTATTTGCATTCCACTTCTCCAAGCATGAATATAGTTTAATATCAACAATACCATATCCATAAATTAATTTGCTGCACTATACAGTTGAAAGTTGAAACTTTGGAAGCTGTAAAATCATAATATCAACAAGAAGAATATGGACATGAACTTGAGATTATCACTATCAAAATGGTTGCACCAAAATAACCAAAGATGGAAGGCACTCTCAAGGAGCTAGACCCCTCTAGCACCTTGAGTCAAGATGCTAATCAAGCACTCATGCCAAGTGAAGTAAGAATCCAAAATTATGAAGAAAAAGAAAGATATTACATAAATAAGGAATAAAAAATTTTAACTATTGTAATATCCAATTATTATAAATATTAACAGCTTAATAATAAAATTTATATAAGTTAGCAAATATTCAAGATAAATTATGATAATAAGCCATGAAGGTTCACGTTCACAACAAAAAAGATGTAGCAGATCTGAAATTCTTACAAGAAACATATTACACATTTATAAATTGTAACATTTTTTTAATTTAACAATTCTTATCATTTTAGGTTCTAACTTTCAGAGTTTGTTCAAAGAGTCAATTGCTACAAATTAATTAAATTACATTTTAAATACACACACACACACACACACACACACACACACATAAGAAGTTTATTAAAATTCAAAATCCAGAATATGCTAATTAGCTTATATTGACTAGTCATGGCCTAAACCTCCCTCCATCCCCCAACTTGCTGTCAGCTTCACTTTCACTCCATTTTAACATGATGAGGACTTTGAAGATAATGTGTCTCATCTGGTTTGGCTTAACAGAGATATAACTCTTAAAATTTTAACAGTACAATAGGAAGCAAATGAGAGCAGGTCAGCTTGAAATAAATGCAAAACTTCATTTTCTATTTTTGGATAGAAATAGAAAATTTATTAGAAAGAAAGGTCAGTGGAGGACAAGACATCCTCCTAAGAAAAGAAGAAAAAAGTGTAGAAAGTAAAAAGACAAACAAAAAGAATTAAACATGAAACAATCCCTCTGCACATCAACCAGAGACACCCCTAGAAAAACCATGAGCAGAGCACCATAGGGATCCCACAAACAAAACCCTATTCCATACTAATTCTACAGGTATTGAAGCCCCTAGAACATTCGTGAATTCACATTTAACCATATATACCAAAGTACAGCGAGGATCTGCCGCAAAGCATTGACATCCTTTTTCTGTCCAAGTCCTCTAAACTGAATCAAAAGAAATGTTCTTAGTTTGCAGGGCACACCCAAGTCTCACCAAGAATACCAAACAACTTATTCCATAAGAGAGTGGCCCTCTACAATGTAGAAACCAAAGCTTCTGTTCCGGGGCTATTGCGAGTTTGCCACTTTCAAATGCATTATTTAAAAAGGATTGCAAGAATAATGGATAGATCGGGGATGTCAACCAGATGGTAAAGGTAAGGGCACCAAAGTCCTTGCCTCCCTTATAAAGATGCCAAAGACATGAGCCGGCTGAAGGGACCTCATCTCAATCACCAAGAGGTAAGGAACCCATCTGGTACCTCACCTCAGCACATAGGGGGACCTTCTGGCACCTTTGACTTCACTAGTTTGCACCTGAGTTCAACTCAATTCTGTAACAGTTCATTTGGTTGATCATGTGTTCCTGTGTGTTCACAGGAAAGCAAGCTACCTCTTCTCTAGTTACAGAAAATAGCCATGACTCATAAGGATAACAAAGTATTTACAAAAGTGTGGTTAACTACCCCTTCTAGGGTGAAGGCCAATTTAGAATCATTCCATTAAGAAAAGCCATCAGCAAGGTCCAAACTCAAGCCAACATAATGCTATTATAAGGAGCATCCAACAGCCCAATAAAATGCTTGGTCAAGTTCAGCCAAACAAGCCCATGATATTTAACAGGGCAGTTAATCTGGAAAGTTACTTTTTCTGTAGAATTTCAATCGTAGATTTCATGTGAACTTGTATGGGGAGGTGAGTAGCTATCCTTAGTTTGAACTTTAAAGAAGGAAAAGGCATCAAACTGACCAAGATTCCCAAGAATTTGAAAGTCCCACCTCATATATTGTCCATGCAATATATGTTTGTTCGCTAACTAACTTATAATTCTTCAAAATACCTACAGGTAGATCAAAGAAAACACCACAAATTTTCAAAATACATAATGCATCGGATGGGAAGAAGCCTAAACTCCAAAACTCTTTGTCTTATCTCACTTCTGTAGCCACATCAACCGCTCAAATTCAAACCAAAGGATCGAACTAAAAATTTAAAAAAAAAAAAATACAATTGTAACTCGGGGAACTCAAAATGATCGTTACATAAATAGAAACTAACAAATTTTCACTTTTGACCCAATTTTGCAGGCAAGCAGGCAATTAACTAACTATATTCCAAGCATTTCAATCCCCACTAAGAAACGAAACTCCTCATAGCTAAGAATAGAAATTTCCCTCTCCCAAACTACCGTAAATCATAACTTGAAACACTATAAATTTTAGTTTTGCTCAATATTTTACACTTATTTCTCAGCTTCAAAACAAATAGAAGCAACTTCCACTCAAACAAAGACAAAATTATTAATAATGATAAAGACGTCAAAGCACCTGAATTTCCCTGCGAATCTCGGAGAAATTGTAGAACCTCCTCCCGTTCAAGTGCAGAAACTCGCCGTACTCCTCTTCGGTGCCATCGGGCTTCCTCTTAGTCTGCACGAGCTGCAGCACGAGTGGCCTCCTGGTGCAAATATCATTACCACGCGGCAAGAAGTCCCGACCGACAATAGCCTCAAGGACGCTGGACTTACCACTACTTTGGCTGCCGACGACGGCGACCTGTGGGAGGTCGATGGCGGACTGGCTGCCAACCTTGGCGAAGATATCCTGAAGCCTGTTGACCAAGGAGATGACGGAGGAGCCAAGAGGAGAAACAGATAATGATGGAGGAGCTGCAACGGGGTCGTCCGCCATGGCTGGATCAGTGGAGCCCTAGGGTAGGTTTGGTTTTGGAAAGAGGAAGCAGAAGAGGAATGAATATGTATGATCGGAGTCGGAAGGAGTGGGACTCAGTGAGTTTGGAAGATGAAGAAATGAGAGAAGCTTCACTTTCTGTGTCGCGTTCTGTTGTGTTGTATTGCAGGACTTGAACCACAACGATGCCTAGTGGCCCTGTAGTTTTGAAAACTATTTATAAGGGATTTGAAAGAGTGCGGACGGGGTAACAAACTATCAATATTATTAATTCATCCATAATACTGCGTTTTGTGTTTTGAAATGATAACATTAAATAATATTTGTTTCTCTTTTATTTTTAAAATATATATAATTTTTTTAAATTAGAAAATATTATATTTTAGTTTAAATTTAAAATTTTTTACCAAAATATTTTTTTAAATCTTAATATATTTTTTTAAGCTATAAAATTTTAAATAAAATGTATATTGGTAAAAAAAACTAAAATCAGACTAAAATATAAAATAATTTTTTAATGAAAAAGTTGTGTATACTTTTAAAAATAAATAAATATATATAAATATATATATATATATAATTTTAACAAAACTAAAAAATATTATATATAACTCAAATTATATCAGAAAGGAAACGACATAGAGTAGGGAAGAGGGAACAATGAAGTGAATATACTACTTACATGTAAAAGTTTATTTTGTTACTCCAATATTAATTAGTTTTTTATTAAAAAAATTTATTATTTTAATATTCAGAGTTTAAATTTTTAATTTTAATATTATTAAATATTTAATTTCCAGAAAATTATAAGTATCAATTTAGAATATACAGAATAATAAAATCATATTCTACCCAAAAATAATAATAATAAAATTAAAATTTTCAATATTAAAATATAAAAAAATAAACGAACCAATTAATACTGAAATGTTTTCTGAAAGCTAAATTGGGTTTAAGTCAACTATTTACTTAGTACTCATTGTTTTGCTTTTGTGAAAAAAATTAGAATTTTCTTCTATGATACAAAGTATCCCCTTGGAAATGCTGTTTTGGACAAAAGTAAAAATAATATTCGATAAAAATTTAAAAATTTTGCTTTTATAAGTAAATTTGATTGACAGAGAGATAAGAATTTTTAGTAGTTGAGTAAAAGTGTAGAATGACAATAATAGATATTTGGTATAACCTTTTTTTCCTTGCAATATCAAAAGTCCAAATAATTTGAAGTTAAGTTATTATCAAAATAACATCCCCTAATTGAAAATTGAATTTAAACAAATAACATAGTAATAATTTTTTTTTTCTTTTGCTAAAAACATAATGATGAAAGTTGAAGATTCATCAAGTTTACCGACATAAAAATGAGAAATAAGTTCCATATTCTTCATTTGACTCTTGGTCTAGAATTGATTCCTTAAAAGAGTATACCATCACTTTTATCTTTATCTTTTTTAAAGTTGACATCTAAACCAACATTTTTTTTTGGAAACTTGCAAAAATTCACGGCCCATTAGGTATAAAGAAAATTAGGTATAAAAATAAAAAATATAATGTTGTAAAAGATAAATAACCTAAATGCCCCTATTTTTAGTGATTAACAAATAATTAAATAATACTAATTAAAAAATGATTATAAGAGTAAACTGAGTATTTTATCCAATTTTTCATTTTCATTTTTCCCACCCCATACCATGTGGCAGTGTGTCTTGCAAAATATATAGGTTGATAAATGATAATTGGTCTTTGGCCATACAAAGTTGATCTTTGGTACTGTGTCTTGCAATGGAAGCCAAGTGTCTCGTCGTCAACTTCGCGTCTAAGTTAGCATGAGACGGAGGATTATAATTTTAATTAGTAAATAATTATAAAAAAAAAAAAGTTACAAAGACGAGAAAGTGAAGTCAAAAAGAGGGAACTATACGTTGCAGTATTTACATGCGAGCTTTTTAAAAAGCAGTTGAGTCATTCTTAACATGGGTCATGTGAGTGGGCCCAACTCGATGGATGCAATCCAATTTCTAATTCATCACATATGTACAATATAGACCTTAAAAAGATATATATATATATATATATATTAATTAATTATTTTGTTATTTGAGATGATTATGGATTTGTAATTTTAGGAGTTATAATTTTGGTGTTCAGTTTAATAAACTATTATGTTTTGTACTATTTTATTAGTTTGGGATTTGTATTTATTTATTTATTGTAGGCAAGGTGGCTATTATAGTTGGATTAAGATTTTAGAATTTAATTAAAATATGAAAATCTTTTTAGATATTTTGAATTTACTATAGTACAACTTCTTTTAAAAAGCATCACATTCTTCTCAGAAGGTACTATAACTTTTACAAAGCACCGAAAGAAATGTCATAAATAATAATAATAATTATTATTATTATTATTATAACCAAACATAACTTAATAAATTTTACTATTGAAAAGCACAACAAACAAAGTCACAATAATTCTAAACAGGCTTGAATGGTGAAGATTAATATTCCCCATGATTCAGTACTGGCAGATCTAAAAACCACCAATTTTAGTATGGATAAACAAAAGAGTAAAAAAATATGTGTTTATTTATTAAGAGTTATTTTATTTCCATTGGTGTTATTTCACTTCTATGAAGTTTATTTATTAAGAGTTATTTCACCATGAGGATTACCATTCCCCACAACTATGCAAAAAATGATTATCGGTGAGGTTTATTTATTAAGAGTTATTTCAAACTACATTTTTTTAAATATCTTGAATAAAAACTGTTCTTATTCAGAATTATAATTACAAAAATATTGGAATTTTCAACCTGTTCTGAAATTTTTGTTTTAATTTCTTACAATTAATATGACAATCTCCTATTAGTGAAATTATACTTGTATTTACAACAATCCTTAGTCTTTACATTATTATGTCAAAATTAACGTTCTGAATATTAAATATAAAAAATTTAAACAAACCAATTAATACTGAAATATTTTTAAAAGCTAAATTGGGTTTAAAGTCAAGTAATTACTCACTATTCATTTGTTTTGCCTTTGTGGAAAAAAAAAAAGAATTTTCTTCTATGATTCGAAGTGTCTGCTTGGAAACGCTATGACGTTTTAAAAGTTGTTATATTATAAGTGCTATGGAAAAACTACTGCTCGAAAGGAGTAAAAATAATGTTTGGTAAAAATCTTTAAAATGTGCGTTTCAAAACAAATTTAATTGATAGAATGTTTGCTAATAGTTTTTGAAAATTGATGTAAAGGTGTAGAATGACAATAATAGATATTTGATGCTTTTTTTAAAAATTTTTTTGGCAATATCGAATAACTTTATATCAAATTAAAATATAATAATAACCTTATGATTAAGATATTCATGAATTTTATCGGTCCTTTAAAGACTTTATAAATTTTATTGCTAACAATTTTAGGAGAGTTAATTTCTCTTCTCTAATTGATTATGTTATAGTTTTTTTTTTTGTTTCTCTTGGCTTGATGGCCCATCTTGTTATCAATAATAATAATAATAACATAAACTAATTGATGGTTGAATTTAAACAAATTAACATAGTGATGAATTTTTGTTTCTATTGATAAAGACATAGTGATGAAAGTTGAAAACTCGTCAAATTAGCAACTATATAATTATAAACCAGTTCTATATTATTCATTTGACTTATGATGTAGAAGTGATTCTTCAAAGGGCATATCGTCACTGTGATTTTTATCTTCTTCAAACTTGACATCTAAATTAGAACATATGTTGAGAAATTAATAAAAACACAAGAAATATATATATATATATATATATATATATAGAGGTTGACAAATGATAATTGATATGATGGGATTCTGGTCATGCAAAGAAGATAAGTATTTTAATTATCTTATTATTTAAATATAATTTATTATTTGAGATGATTATGAATTTGAAATTTTTAATTTTAACAAAATATCGTATTTTAAATTATTTTATTAGGTTTAGGATTTATATTTATTTTTTCTTTGCAGGCAAGGTGGCTATTATAATTAGATTAGGATTTTATAATCATATTTGAGATTTAATTAAAATATGATGGTCCTTTTAAATATTTTAAATTTATAACACCACAACTACTTTTAAAAGATGCCCTTTTTAAAAACCACTATAACTTCTAAAAAACACCAAAAGAAACATCATCAAAAGAATTTAATCAAACATAAATTTGTAAATTTTGCTTTTAAAAAGAATTAGAAACAATAATCACACTAATTCTAACACAGGCCTGAAGAGTGATGATTACCATTCCTCACAATTCAGTGGTGGCAGATATAGGTAAACTAATTTTAATATCAATAAACAAAAGAATAATAAATAAGAGGAGTTCAGCAGCTATGCAAAAATATTATCAATGAGGTTTATTTATTAAGTGTTATTTCACACTACACTTTTTTATATGTCTTGAATAAAAGATGTTCTTATTCAGAATTATAATTAAATAAAATTGGAATTTTCAACTTCTGCTCAAGTTTTATTTTAATTTCTTACAATTAATATGATCATCTCCTATGTGTGCAATTATACTTGTCTTTACAACAATCTTTACATTAATATGTAGACTAAGCAATCTGTTGAGTATAAAGATCTAATTGAAGATTTTCAATAATTTTTGTAAACTAAATTTTAATTTTTTTTAATATTTAAATAATTAATAACAGGTTTGCTCAAAGCCATGGCTTATTGCACCCTTTTTTTTAACATGAGAGGTCAATTTGTTTTAAGAAAAAAGATAACATAAAAATTAAGCACTTCAAACTTGTTCTAATTTTAAAAAATTAAAAGTTTAGTGTCATCATCTATTGGTTGCTTACCACACATCAAAGAGAAGCATCATTAATCAAAGCACATAGTTAATTTTCAACAAAGAGTTATACTAAATTTGAGAGTTAATTTCCAAAGGAAGATAACATTTATGTTGGCTTTTTTAGCCTAATTCAGTGCCCATGATCTTCTCTTGTAAAAGAGAAAATCTGTTAGTGAGAAAAAATATATATATATATATATATATAACGAGTTCAATAAAATTTATCTATATAAGTCACATGTTTTATTTATTTATTTTTTTCTATGAGATTCTCTCTTAGATAGGAAAAGATTTTATTCCCATTTATTATCTAAAATTGGAAAAGATTATTTGAACTTGAACCAAATAGAAGGCAAAGTTTGGGTCAATATCTCTCAAAACACTTATCAAAATCAGTCGAATGCCACTCCTTTTAATTTAATTTAAAGTATTAGAAGTGAGACGTTTAAAGCTAATTATATCTGGAGTAAACTATATTTTTTTAGACGTATAAATTATATCATCAATTTTCTATTCTAAAAATATGCATGAATTCTCTTAAAATTAAAATACCCTTTATAATAATTAATATTGATTTGTTTTCATTAAAAGTATAATTTATCAAAAAAAATATTTTCAAAATTTTATTTTAAAATTATTTATTTTGTGATGAAAACTATAAATTTAATTTGTTTTAGATTTAAAAAATTAATTATTTTTTCTATGAGTCAAATACATACTTAATATTTATTATATTGTATAAATAATAGATATAATAATATTTTAGTCCAAATAAGTATATTGTAGTTTATCTTTTATGATTGAGAAAGTTAGTGTAGCACTTTTTTTAATTTTATAGAAAGAGAGTATAAATTTTTAAAATAGAAGGAATGAATGTATAATTTGGACATTAAAGAGAAGAGTATTTGATTTTTTAAAACAATTAAAATTGACTTTTTAATTGAATTTATTAAATGGAAAATTTGCAAATTTAATCTAATCAGTCTGATTGATTGTTGAATATTCAGATTATAAATTCAAATACAAGCGAACTAAATCGATTCTATAATAATAGTTAAAATATTTTATATTAAGTTTATAAAAAAATGTTTTATATTAATAATTTAAATATTTTTTATGCTCTTTATCGTTTCTCACCATAGCATCAAATTAGCTGGCTAGTTTTGGCTTGTGAACTCCTCCAGGAAACCTGGAATCCCAAATTATTAATGGTTTTTTGGGGGGTAATTTTATGTAAACAAATCTCTCTCTCTCTCTCTCTCTCTCTCTCTCTCTCTCTATATATATATATATATATATGTAGCTTGTTTATTTTAATTTTTTTTTTAGATAAATGGATCCCTGTATAATGATTTACAAATCTACTACGAAAAAAGAGATGAGATTAAATTTGTTACCTATTAGAATATGAATTCAAAATTTTTTTAAAAAAATTGTATTTCTTCCCGTAGGAAGATGAGGACTATAGTATTATATATAATAATCCCCAATTTAACTTCTGCCCATTTTTTTAAGGCATCAGATACTTCAATGTTTTTTTTTTTTAAATAGAAAAAGAAATTCATTAAAGAGAAGAGTCAACAAAACAAAAATGAAGGTCAAGGATACCTTCCAAGCCAAGAAAAGAAAATTAACAGAACCAACAGGAATAATAGAAAAATAATTCTCTGAGAGAAGATGTGACGAAAGAAATGCTTCAAAGTTAAAAATTAATATTTGATTCAATCAAAGAACCTACAAAATAAATGTCCTTGTTCATCTATTTTTTTATCTGAAATACAAATTAGTTTCCTTAGTACGTAGTTGTCTCCTTATCTAATCAATTTTGTGGCAATTTATACCTTTTTAATATAAGAAAATTATATCTATCTCTTCTTACTCAAATTAAAACGACCTTCCTAATATTGCATTATCCTCTGTTTCTGCTTGTTGGAATAATATAAAAACGTCGTAACATTATAATTTCATTAGCTTTTGTTAAAAAGTTGGATGAACTTCCTTGAGATGTATCCATTTTATATGAAAATAAAAATGAGACTAATTGTATTCAAATTTGCAAATTCCATACTAGGTTTTCTGTTTTAATTTATATTTGACACCTACTTAAAATTCTTTTAAACCAAATCAAATTTAAATCACTCAAATTGTTATAATATTTGTCCTAAAGATAAAACTACCGGTGTATATGAAATTATACCACAGACTTGGTTTTATGCAAACTAATTTTTCTTAACTTTCATCTCATGACGACATATAAACTAATTCTTTATCAATTTGGTTTTCCTTTTTATTGTAACTACATTTTAAAAATTGTGATTTTTGAAGGGTAATATAGAAATTTTATTGTAAAATTAACAACATTGTAAAGGCTATATATATATATATATAACATTTAAGTTGCATGTGAAAATACACAAAGTGAAACTATACTCTTTTATTCATGATAATTAACTGAATTTCAACTATTTCTTAGTTACAGTAATTTTCCTTTTTTCATATTAAGTACAATATTTACTTCTTATCTCTTGCATCCGAATCCCTGGCCCTGCAAAATAGGAGATGCTATGCAGACAAAAAAGCGGAGCGGGAAATTTTTATTTTAAACTTTAATTTTCTCTGATTAAACAAAAAAAATTTTGAATTCCCTGCAAAGCACAGCCACCACAGGTAGGATCCAACGTGTTATCTCTTACTCTCCCTTCTCCCATCTAATGGACCTTGAAGAGCATTTTCATAAAGAAAACAACATCCATGTGTTATGAAGATAGAGAAGTTAAGGCAAAAACCAAACTATTCACATTATAGTAATTAAATCCAGTACAGATGGGAGGATATACAGAAACGCTCATATGTAAGATAGTTGTATGTGTACAATCATAATCCACGGTGCTTCCAGAAAATGTCTATAAAACAGAAGCCATCTCTGGAAGTGCAATGTTAGTTGAACCAGCACTGCACATTTGTCTTCACTGGGAACAAACCATATAAGTTAATAAGAGGTCATTGTTTGGGGGGGGCATGGCACTATCTCCCCATCATAACCAGTAAGTCTTCATGTTGGAATCATCAATGTCCACCTGTAAGTCAGTACTGTATTTACGAATTTGAACAAGTAACTGATACATAAGGCTTTAAACCCAGCTAGACCATATGGTTTAGTCGCCTATATTTGATCACAAGCTAAAAAGTACGGACAATGATACAGATTCGAGACACAACACAATTAAGATGCTGCAACACGACAAAATATGGGTGTGACATGTCTAATACAAGTTTCAGACATGTATCAAACACGACATGACTGTGTTTTTCTATGTATCCGTGCTTTGTAAGTCACAAGTTAATAAACAACATACCTGCTCATCAAAACCCGTAGGAATCTCAAAATCTGTTCCAGATGCATCAGCAAGATCTTCAAGAGTATCCTGCAATCCTCAGTCACATAATACATCAATTGTCAAACAATGTTCTGTGAGAGATATAGACTTGGTCTACTAAAGATAGGTAGACCAGGCCAATTATAAAGAAGTATTTTAGAAGTGATTCCTGCTAAAATGTATAGTTGACATGTTTACATAACTCTTCAAAATTGGCTTGATCTACCAAAGAATTTTAATGCTCTATAATATTCGGGGCTGGTATCACCTCACTTTTTCATATTCTGTGCCCTCTTATTTCCTAGGGATCTTCTGACAGTTGGAATACCTCCTCATTGCTTCAAAAGAATGAAAAATAAATAAATAAATAATACCTGCTCATGCAGATTAACAGCAAGATTCTCAACTTGGATGGACAAGTTGTCAGTGACTGCTTCAGCAGTTTCGAGCGTATACTGTAAATCAGATAATTCAATTTGATGAGATTGACGTAATGGTCAACGTTAGACAAACATCTCATGCATATTAATGAAATAAAACAACACCCCAGCAAATCTGAAAGTCATAGAACTACAAGATAATAAACAAGGACTATAGATGAAATGATTATCCGATTGGGTAAGGATGAAGATAGCTGTCATTTAGAAGAAACAAACCAATTAAAAAACTCAGCATTCTTAGACACATGACTTAGTCCCTCTACTTGCATATTAAGATTATACATAGCTATCTCATGAACAAGTTCTTCCCCGCACTATGCACTTGTTTAAGTGACTTGCACCCATGAGGCCATGAGTTCCTGAGCTTTCATCATTCCTCTACACTGATTTAAGTTCCTAAATTTACAGGGGCCGTGATAAACTAGGCCAACTATCTTAGTTATAATTCATAGAAACTGATTATGTTCTGGTTGGCAAGGATCCCACACACCATTGAAAGATCATCGTATGAAGTTTGAGCTCCAAAGAAGTTGAGCATATTGCTGTTAACAATTATGGTTTGATGATTTGATCCAATTGTTACCTTTCACATCCTTAATTATGTAGTCAAGGAAAATTAGACTCTTGCCATCCAACATCAGCAAATAGGTCTGAATTTCTCACAATATCCAAGCTAAAATCTAAAATCCTATCAATTATAATATCCATAGCAATTTGGGGACGAAATAAAAAGGAAAGAAAAAAAATAAAGTAGTCCTCCAATATCAAGATAACCTGCTCATTCGTCCTCTTGGGTGACTGTCTGGACTCCAATGGCTCAGGCTTAGTTTCCTCTGGGCTTCCCTGTTAAATGGGAAAGAAGAGTTAAGGAACCGATGACCCAATGGAAAGATATTCAAGTCAGGAATAAGAGTCCTGTCATGCAATTAGAAATACTCAAAACCATATAAAAAAGAATCAGCATCATCTAGAACAAAATTGAAAAGCCATGTCACATGAACGACCTATATCATCATGGCTAATGGCTGTCTGTGAAAGCTCCTAGCAAATGTTAACAGGATCTTATAGGAGACCATCAATGTCCCAAGGAAATAAAAATAACACGAATCAAAATTGAGTAATCATTACATTTAATTTTATAAGATCAACAAGGGCTTTATTGACTTGCTAAAGAAAAGTTTCAAAACATACTTCCTCATTCTGGTCAGGACAAGAATTTTCTGGTTTAGTCGTTGAAGGCTTTATCTCAGCTGAAGTATCCTAAAAATAAAGAGAACATTATCAGACTTGAAATACCAGAGGCATTCCTTCACTAAAAGAGTACAAATATTCAGGGCACATAGATATCCACAACTATTTCCTGTCGAGAACAGGTGATATCAAAGAAAGCTCAGATTGGTGACTAAAAGGTATAAAATTAGAGATTAAACTCTGGTAAATTCTGTCCAACTCCCAGGGCACATGGTTTTAAATTAATAAACCACAAACAGGGGGCTGGGGAGATGATTCAGTAACACAAGCTGTGTGTGGCTGTGATTTATTGCCAATAATGATGATATGCAAAAGAACAAAATAAATCACAAGAATATATACCAGTTCATTTTGTTCAAAAGAAGCGGCCTTTCCTGTTTTGCTGAGATCTCTCAGAGTTCCCTTCAATGAGGCAAATAAGTCATGATAAGTAATTGCATAAGATGACCCTAGACACTTTCTGCAAGATGGTACCATGAAACTGCTCAGAATGTAATACACTATTCATGCATAGCCACAGAAGTTCAGATATGCATAATGACCACCTTTGACCTTTCCAAGATCATACCATCATATGGTAAGTAAGTTTATAGCCACAATAAATAGAACAAACATCCCTACTTCTCTGGTTGAGGCAGAATAAAAAGACGGTGTCAAACAAAATTTGTCAAGTTGACACCCCAAATCCTCCCTTCAAACTTCAAAGCATAAACAAGCAAAGAAATACATTACTTGCCATGTATTGTGGATCCGTTGAATAGCACTTAAGAAAGTCACTAGACACTTCAACTATGGCACAACATATTACTCTTGTTGTTTGTATGACCATAAAAATTCATCAACTGAGCTAGTTGTCAAGCAATTGAAATAGAAAATAATGAATAACAAACCACTCAAGAATGTTTGGTCAAAATGAGGAGAAATGCATTGCCAAAAAGGTCAAATGCCTTTTTGAAGACACTAAAAAGAGTTTCCATCAGAAATTTACAATATTGCAAAAGAAATAAGGTCTCCTCTTCCAACCCTAGATTCTAGTTAGTATTTTCCTAAGAATTAAAAAAGAAGGGGGAAACATGCAATTTGGTACCTGTGGTTGGCCCTGATTCTATTTTGATACTATGTGGTTTAAAAGTTTGTAATTGAATGATCAAAAGTTTAAACCATTAGCATATTAGTATCTTGTGGTATCTGCCCTTTAACTCTTAAACAAAAATAGCACATGACCCAGAAATTCCTCCAATTTACCCAAATTTCATCCCCAAAATGCCCTAATTTGGCCAAATTTAATCCTTAGTAAACCTAATCTTCAAACTCTTGGAATCAAATCAAAGATTTCATAGGAAAGTTTGCATTTAGACAAAATTAGGATTTTGTTAAGGGGCAAAATTTGGGTAAGGTATTGTGATGTGTGTGTTGAATTTGGGATTTTGATTTGGCCAAGGGAGGAATTTCATTGCTTAGAAAATTAAGGATTTCATAAGAAAATTAGGAATTTAGGACAAAATAGGAATATAATTAGGGATTCCATTTTAGGGACAAAAATTTTGGGAATATTGTGTTATGTATGTCAAATTTGGGATTCCAATTGGCCAAAGAGGAATTTCGATCATCTTGAGGAAATTAGGGATTTCATAAAGAAATTAAGAATTCAGGGCAAAATTAGAGACATAATTAGGGATTCCATTTAAGGGCAAAATTTAGTGAATATTGTATTGTGTTAGATTTGGGATTCCAATTAGCCAACGGAAGAATTTTGGTCTCAAACTCTCCAGTCTCTTCTCATATATAGGTTTGATATATTAGGTTACCTATTATTATTGTTAACAAATTATCGATAGGTCTCATATAGTATGTACACACACACACACACACACATATTGTAAAGTAATTATAAATTTTTTACAAGAGAATATTATGTATTATAACTTATAATCTCAGACCCCCCCAACGGAAAAATGTCTGGCTCTGCCCATGGGTCAAACTATAGGGTGTACCAAACTGTATTTTATCCAAAGACAAAAAATTTACATCAATAACTCATCAAAGGTTGAGACATGATTATACTACATCTATTCTGGAGAGCAGTACCTGCTACAAACAATGACAAGAAACAAAATTCAACATTGAGTTAACAAAGAGATATTAACTAAACTACCTTATTTGCCCACATAAGCCCACAAGCATTGCAGAGAGATCTAGGACCAGCTGGTCCTCGACGCATTGCTGGAGTAGATTTTTCACTAATTCCACAATGTTGGCATTTACGTTCACTTGACAACAGCATTAGGTCCAACAGAATAAAAACCATATTATCACAAACATGTAACAATTTAAGAAAAAAAACCATTGCAGCCTAAAGTCTAATGCAAGCAAAGTCATAGCTTGAAACTCACGTAGATTCTGAACAAGGAGCACCATTGCTTGAGTCCCAGTTTTCAGCAACAGAACTGTAGCATTCCTTTGATGATGCAAACTGTCCATTCTTACGATGCATCCTATTAGGTAATCAAATACTGTAAGTTTCAAGAACAGCGGCCTCTATGAGCAGAGAACAATCAGAACATGTTAGTGTCAATTAATGAATACTTACTTACACTTATACTCATTTCCAATGCCAGGATATTCAAATGTGGTGCTACATGTGTGCCAACGTACTCAGACACACGACACTAATCACTAATGTAACATACCAACTTGAACTGCATAAATACTTGCTTACATGTGTGTGTATGTGTGTGTGAGCATACACAAGAGGGAGAGTAACTCAATCTTGAAGGATTGAAATCAGCCAAGCTGCTTATGAGCTCCTCTTTCTTGGCCCAACTGTGGTTCACATGAAGCATGGACACTTTAAAAAAGGACTCATTCACAGTGTGCATGTCTATGTAGTGTCCACGCTTCTTAGAACTCATTTAATCTCTAATTGTATCTAGCTTGAGTATCGATGAACTCAACTCATAAGCTCATGTGATCTATCTGTGTATTTCATACATATTTATAAATCAAAACTTGTATAAAATTTGTTTGTAATTCATGAAAAAGTGTAAAAAATTTTAAATGTTAAATATATTGAAAGGTGTACTTTTCAAGCCAACCCACGTGTTACATTTAACCAAAAAAAGGGTCTCAAAAGCATCTCCTTCTCTTCCTCCAACCAATAAATTTAAAATGCTCATTTCAGCACTTAATAATTTACGAAGAACAATTATCAGTCAAATTGAACAATCAACATTTTTAAAAGGTTAGCTAACTACTATCCAAATAGCACACAGACATCACAATTTCCAACTACCTGCACCCTACCTCTGCGCAACTTCTTTACGGCAGCTGTACCGAATTTTTTTCTCAAAACATCTCTCTTTCCGCTTTTCACGAAACCTGACAAGGGATGCAAATCTCCGTGAAAGCTTTGAACCCCGGAAAGTATCATTAATTCCCTGGCATATAATTAGAAAACACCTAATAATATGTTAAAAAAATTAGTAATGAAATTTTAAAAAACCCAAAGTAGCTTTGACTGGAATACCCTCACGTTCTGATAGTTCTGTTGCATCAAAAACTCAGTGCTGTTGATGCTACTGGGACTGGGTATCTCACAGCCTCCCAACAATAATAATACGGCCTGTACCTGTAATTCAGAAAACAAGGGGTCATCAATCCAAAAGTATCCAATCATTTCTTAACTGTCAAATAAGACACAAGTAAAAGATTACAAACCAAAGATATATATATATATATATATATTTTAAATAAAACCCAAAATTTAGGTCTAAGTTAGTTTGTTCTTGGTTACGAAGGAGTGCTATATTTTGGGATTATGAGAAAAGGAAAAGTTTCAGGCCTTAACTTCAGGTTTAACAAGATATTGCTAGAAATTATAGTAGTTACACTATGGTGACTATGCATATGAGCATATCAACTTCAAGATCAAAGAGGTGGAACCTAGATTCCATATAGACTTTACAAGACCAGGTTAATCCAAAACCAATTAGGGGATCATTCACAAAAGAGCAAGAAATAACTAGATTTGTACTCTACAGGAGCCGTCTCCCCACCCCCCCCCCCCCCCAAAAAAAAACCCCCTATCCAATTTTGTTTCCCTTCCAATGGGGTATTCACGAGGGTGGAGCCCTGCCGATCTTATCACTTACTAGCGAGAAGAGGTGTAAAACCCTCTTCTGCCTCAAAGCTTGAATGCATGTCTTATTTTTAATAAAATTCCTGTTCTACATCACTTGCCTCTTCCCCTCCTTTCCATTTGATGTAGTTTTCTTGAACTTAATGAAGGAATCATACTTAGGCAAGCAAACACCATAACTGATCAAATATCAAGGCATGAACTCACGAAGCTATGTCTAACACAGATTCTTTTCAAAGGAAAGTTTTGGCTCAGCATTTGACAGTTTATAACAAAAACAAGATAAATCATAGGCGGGGAAGAAAAGAAAATGACACCTTGTTATGTCTATAGAAGTGAGAATAGGTGGTTTTCTGATCAAAATTTGAAGATTCTACAGCAAAAATGAAAGCAAAACACTTGAACGATTTCTTGACAATCAATCCTTTGACGAAAGCCTAAATAAATCATAATGGAAGATGCAAAGAAATCGGACCTTTTCTGGCGTAACCGCTGGGAAAACGTAGACCTCGCCTTCAAACGAAACGGTGAGTTCACTGGTTCGAGACTGCAAAGCACAACCATTAGTCCCAGATAAGCCAGAACTCACTCGAGCTTCTTCCACCCCATCACTGACCTCGTCACGACGTCCATTAACGCATTGAGCATTCAATCCATCTTCGACACCATCCAACTGCATGGGAACCTGCACCAGTTGTTGTTCTCCGTCCTCAAAAGGCCGTGCTTGCAGTGGCAGTGGATTCATCGTACCCATTTCTCAAGAATCACTCACATATATGACATACCCTCGGTGAGATTTTCTCTTGAAATTTGTTCAAGTTTTCTCTTTTTCCAAACCGGAATACTGAAACCGATGAGCAGAATCACTAGAAATTGAAGCTTCTTCGTACCTAGCTAACCCTAAGAAGTGTGTTAATGAAGGTATGCTACTCCATAAAGTATATACAGTGTACATATCATAGGCTTACAATTTATGACGACAGAAATGGAAAATATTGAAAGCTTTGGAATTTGGAGTTTCACTTTCCTCGAAGAGTCACCTTGCAGTTCTACTGAATACTGAAACGAAAATGAGAAACTGGGTTTAAAAATTCTATAGCAAATAGCCGAACAAAAATCGAAAGAAAAATTATAATTAAACATTTTAAGTTAAAAATATTTATATTAAATAGTTTTAAATTTTAAAATTATTAAATAATTTAATAAAAATTATTAAATTTTAAATAATTTAATAAAAAATTGTAATATAAAATTTTGAATTGTACTTTTTTTATAATTTAAATTTTTATTCTTAAATTTTTTAAAATAATTTTAAATTTTAAAATATTTTAATATAAATATTTTTAAATTAAAATATTTAAATATATTTTTCTTTTCAAAATTAAAAATACATCACTTCTTATTGCACCTTCTTCCTCTACTTTTTTTTCTCTCTCTCTCTCTCTTTTTTAATTGATATTTTGGTTCAAAAATATACTTTGTTTTAATTTCATGTTTAAATGTCTTAATAAAATCCTAAGCTTGTCACGTGGGTGTGTTCAAAAATTTGATTTTGATCCAAAACCAAATCAAACCGATTTTAATATAGAAAATCTAGTTGTTTTTTGGATTTTAATTAATTTAGTTTAGTTTGGTTTGTACTAATTTTTTTTACAAGGGATTTAATTTTTTGATTTTTCATATATTTATTTTTCATATATATATAGTATATATCTAGAATTTAAACCTAATTGTCCAATAACTAATTTATATTAACTATAAATTCTAATAAATGTTAAATAGATATATCATAAATTAATTAGTTTAATTTTAATTGAACCAAAATAAATTAAATCAAATAAAATGATTTTGACATGTAGAAAATCATTTTAGACTTACTTTTTTCTCAATTTTGTTAGGTTTTGATCCATTTAATTTGATGTGATTTGATTTAGTTTGATTTGATTCAATTGATTTAGTTCAATTCTAAACACATCTATTGTTAAGGTTCTATGATGAAGTACATTCATAAGTTTATGTTAAAAATAATTACTCATTTAAAATTATGAATATATTTGTGTATAAGTGTATTTGTGTATATTCACGTCATATGTTTAATTAGCAATTTGAAAGGACAATCTAAAGTGTTTAATTAAATATTAAATATTTGTTCTTGGTGCATAAGACTATATATGGTATTTTTTGGTCTTAGCACTTAGAAAAATACATTTAAATTTAATTTATTTTTATATTTTAAATCTAAAACAAAGATTCTAAAAATCGTTATTGTCAATCTTTAGGTACTTAGAATAAATTTTAAGGGTGATTGATTTGCCTTCATATCTAAATATGAATTTCATCTTCTATATATATTTTGTATAACAATTTGACACTACGTCTTAACTTAAAAGTTTAAAGAATTAAGTCTCGGAATGCTTTCTATTTATATATCTTTCATAAAGTTTAATTCTTTTCGACGTGGGATTTATTATTATTTATGCTTGTAACCCAACACAATTAACATTGAATGAGATATTCTATTGTGCATAAAAATCTGTAGGTTTGAACTTTTAACTACGAGTTTTTATCATACTAATAATTTACTAATCAACTACACGTATTTGCCCTTGATAACAAAAAACAAAGAAAGATGGTTCCTTGTACTTATACGCAAAGATATGACATAGTTTTACAGTTGTTTTTGATGAATGGAAAGAAAGGAAAGATTCATCTAATCTTGTGTTTTGATGCATAATGATAAAGGATGAAAGAAATGCCAAAAAGCAACATATATACGTTTCTTAGAAACCTAGTTTTCCTTCAAAGCAGATGTAATGTAAAGTTATATATTAATTGAGTTCTATTCATAGCTGCCAACAAAGAAAAATGCATAATAATAATAATTATTATTATAATAACTATCTATTATAATGGTATAGTACTATACTCCTGCCTTTCCTTTATATGAATTCAAAGTAAGCATCAATAGAGTAACATTATAAAATTTAAATTATTTTTTTTGGTACAATAAAAATATTTGTGAGTTAATTTACGTATGAAATGAGATTATTATTTTTTAATTTGTGATCAACCTTAAGGATATACCCTCCACATTAATTGGATATATAGATCTTACAGTATTTATTTAAAGTGTTACATGATATTTGTTTGACTTATTTTACTTTATTTTTCTAAAAAATATAGTTTATATTTAGTTTTGATATGAATTATTTATCTTTTATTAAATTAAAAAAATTAATTAAAGTATGCTCAAAAAATTCAAATACTACTATCCGAGTGCCATTAAAAAAAAAGTATATGAGAGTTCACTTAACCTAAATTGAAGCACACTTATTGACCCGTTTAGTTAGTAAAATGTTAGATATATGAAAAGAAAAAATATTAAAAATAGATAAGTAAAATAAAAAATAATATATATATCTTTATTTGTGAAGAAATAATAAAAAAAATAAATATTATTAAATATTTATAAAAATAAAATAAAAATTACAAAAAAAATTACATCACAAATTATACCCAGCAGTCAACCAAAAGGTCAATAAAGCACTTGTTGGAACATAAAGGGTTATATTGTAGCCGCATTTTCAAAGGCTAAGAGAGAGAGAGAGAGCGTAGGTGCCCACTTTTATCTTACACTAGAGCACTCATGGGGCCCACTTTTATAAAAATAAAAAACAATAGAAAAAGAAAAAAAATCAAATTATAAACAGTTTAATTACGATAAAAAATTATATTTCTTTCCAACTTTTATATACATATACTGATTGTGTGTTATATCTTTTTTCTTCAATCTATTATTTTTCAATAAGTAAATAATATATATATATTCTATTTTTAAAATATGTACAGATTTTTCTCAAAATAAAATATTATTTTATACTTTAGTTTAATTTTAAATTGTTGACAAAAATACTCTTTATTAATCTAAAGAAATATTTTTTAAAATTAAAAAATTTAAATAAAAATATTTTAGTAAAAAAATTAAAATTAAATTAAAGTATAAGATAAATTTTTATTTAAAAAAATTTACATATATTTTAAAAGTACAAAATTTATGTAATTTTGATAAAATAAAAAAAAATCGTATAATTTAAGTTTTTTTAAATTTATTTTACCTATTTGTCTTAAATTTTCCTACTTTGGTAGCTAAATGTGGAGAAGGAAGGTAAAAGAGGAAATTTTAAAGGTCTGTTTGATTTTTTGTTTTTAGAATAATTTTTTATTTTTTTTTAAAAAATTTATTTTATAATATATTTTTGATGAAGTGTTTTGTAAAATAAAAAAAATAGAATTATATTTTTCAAAACTGAAAAATTAAAATATTTTTTAAATGTTCTGTAACTTTTGTTCTGCATAATTAAAATAAAAAACAAAAAATAACAATTTTTCAGAATAATTATTTAAACAATTTTTTTTAATTTTTTTGCTTTCAAAAGTTATTTTAAGAAATATCTATTTTAAAAAAATTAAAACAAAAACAGAATTAAACATGTCCTTAATTGCTTAATGAGTACGTCACCCATATGAAAAGGGCTATTCACAACCTCTTGCTTAACCTTTCTCATTTGGCAGACTAGAAATAAAGACTCAATCAACTTACGGTTCATTTTATAAATAGAAAATTAGATATAAAAATAAAAATAAAAAATAACTTTAATACTTTTATTTTTAATAATTAAGTAATGATTAATAAATATTATTAAATAATAATTAGGTAATAATTAAAAAAATAAAATAAATATTTTACATAATTTTTTCTTTTTAATTTTCTTTTACTTGTCCTACCAAACATGTCTTTAAACAATAAACTCTGGTTTCCACAATAGCAGTCATACTTGAAGGATGGGCTAATCTCAAATGTATTACTTTATATTTTTGTTATTAAATTTTTTAATACATGACATTTATAAAATATAATTAAAAAATTATATATATTTATAAAATGTTTTATATTTATCATGTTATTATTAAAAAATTATACATTTATTACATTTTAATTAAACTTAAATGGCAAAGATATAAATAACCGTCCGCAAATTTTTTCTATAAAATAAAAGATATGATAAACAGGATAGACAATAAACGCTAGATCTGGAGAGAGCTGACATTAATATAGGACAGAACTGTCGCTGAAGTTATATCCCAAATCCCAATTTCTCGCCACTCAAAAGATAAAAATCATATGGGACATTGGACTCTGAGGTCAATATTTCAGTCAAGGAAAGTTACACAAGTCAAATGTGCGTTTGGATGTGACCGCGAGGCATACCTCAATTTTTTTTAAATTTTTATATATAATATTAAATTTTAATATTAAATTTTATATTCTTTAAAATTTTAAATCTATTAATTTATTAAATTCATTAAACTCACATATTTTTTTAATATTTAATATTTTAATTTAAACTCATTAAACTCACATATTTTTTTCTTTTCTTTTATTTCTTCTCTTCCGTGTCCCTATTTTTTTCATTTTCCTCTCTCTATTTTTTATTTTCATTTTTTTTATTTGTCTTTAGTTTCAGTCAAATTTTATCCAACGCCCCCTACTTAATATATTCTTTTTCAACCTCTTCATCATTTATGTTTTTTCCCACTTTGCGCTATTTCTTTGCATCTAAATCATGTTCTGTAAATATCATCTTTTGAAAATACTATAAAATTTTTGGATATATTGTTAGATAAACTAATATTTATGGTTCTTTTTAAATGTTTTTATTTTTTATTTTACAAACTAACAATCATAAATTTTTATACTTCATCAAATAATTTTTTTTAAAATATTCTAAACTATTTATTGACTTATTTTAATATTGTTGAATAATTATGTATTTTTTTAATATATCCTTATTATGCATTATATGAATTCTAAATGATACAAAACTATATTTTCATATGTGTTTACGTTGTAAAGTTATTGATATTAATATGAATTTTTTTTTTGATAATTTGTTCATTTAAATTCAAGCTTGCTTTTAGATTTAGAAAAAAAGTCATAATATTATTATTAAGTTAAATATCAATTAAGTTTGTCCAAAAGTTTCCAAAAAAAAATTATTTCAACAACATATGTATATTATAAAAGTATAGTCTCTTAAATAGCCATCATATTATTGGTATTTTTTTTTCATGTTCTTCTAAATGCTAATTGAATGGGATTTGTAATTTTTTTTTTGGAGGACGCCTTCTCTTAAAGCAAAATGCCTAGGTCCGTCCCTATTTGTCCTGTTGGGCTGGTATGTTGCTCCTTTTTCCTAATTTTCCAGTAACACTCTATGTCAAAAAAAGCTGCTATTAGGGACAGAAAAAAAGGCTAAATCAGCTACAGGTGATGACAAATAAGAAAGAAAACATGTGTTTCTAGAGTTATAATAACGCAAGGATTAGTAGCACCGCAAGAATTTCTTGATAAGTAAAAGCATAGGGGTAGATAGTAGTTAGTGACATATGATAATGATTATTGTTATTTTAACAAAATTCATTTTTTTGTGTTTGTGTTTAGTTAATACAATTTTTTTGAATAGCAACAAAGTTTTTTTTTATGCGAAAAAAATGGGATTTATTTTTTTTCTACAAAGTAAAATTAGCAGCCAATTTTATATATTTTTTGGAACAAAAACACTTCCACTCAAACAGGCTCTTAATCCCACCCTGTGAACTGATGCACTCGTGAAGCTTACTGCTTGAACTCAGACAGTTTTCTTATGGCTTGTGTGATTACCGTACTGCATTTGTGGGAAACAAATTCATTTAGGAGTGTCTCAGATTATCACATAGTTTTGCTAAAATATGTGAATTAGAATGTTATTCAATTTGCTTCTGCTTAATATATTCATACGTATTTTCTTTGCGTAAAAATAATGAATTCTGTCTTTATCTAGGGAATTCTACAAACGATGACCCCAAACACAATGACATTTACTTGTATAATAACGGATTTGGATCTCCTCATGTTAAGGATCCTCATGTTTCCTCATATCCTCTCCAATGAGGGATCCATTTTCTTCCAAAAAAAAAAAAATTCAAATTTATGAGAGACATGAACAATTCCCAACATGAGAAAATCCATTTCTGTATAATAACTAAATAATCGGTTAGTTTATTCAAAATAAAATTTTAATTAAACTCATATGATTACTTAACACTTACATCAAGATTTGTAAATGTCATTTTGTCTCTGTTATAATCCCATTGCAGAAGCATGGAAATTTTGGGGCTTAAATTAGCTTGTAAATCTTCCACTGCTCATAGCATATTTATGTGGTCTACATAGATTTAGATAGTCTAAGTTTTAATTTTTTTATCTTTTTTTAAATCTCAACCATCATTTTTTTATTTTGAAAAAAATAGAAACACAAAATGAAATCTTTCAACTCTTATCATATTAAAAAAAAAAGTTTAAATATGGTTAGTTCAACTATACTACTTAAAAGGAGCAATAGAAGATTACATGCTCCAATTTATCATTAGTATGGGTTTTTCATTTAAATTTTTTTTATCAAGAGGAAAAAAAATGAAAGGAAAAAAAAGTAGACACCCACGAGACGGAGGAAGGATTTCTAAAGAAGCTAAACTGGGAGGACAAAAACTAAAAATATGGAATCCAAGCTCCAAACCTTGAGCTAAGTTTGCAAGCCTATTAGTGGGGCGATTGTCTTCTTGGTGCTAAGGCTGTAGCACAACTTGCCAATCCTTGTTTAAAAGGAGATGAATGTCATGAATCAAATTGTTTTGAACTTCGCCATGATCCACCTTGGACCAAATCAATTGAATCCCTAACAAGGAATTTGCCTCCACAATGATTTTCCTTACCCCTACACCCCACGCAACCTAAACAACCATTAAGATAGCCTAAAGCTCTGCTTGAATAATGGAGAAAGAACCAATGTTGCACCCTAAAGGCTATCAAAAAGCTACCACTATTATCATGAATCACTTTGCTACAAGTTGCTTGGTTAAATTAGCCTTTCATTGATCCATCAACATTGATCTTTGACCAACCAATAGGAGGACACTCCCAACCAACTAAGACCTCTGTTTTCCAAACTCGATGACCTCTTATCAACAGATTGCTCTTAGAAGCCTCTAAAGCTTCTTTGACTTGCACTTTCAATTGGCCCCAAGAACTTACCTCATCCATGGGGTTGTGATTAAATATAAAGGAATTCCATCTCTTCCAAATATTCCATATAGTAAAGCTAAACCAAACTTCTTAGTCCTCATCCCAAAGGACACGAGTCTTATCTAGATTGAAAACCATCTAGTCCTTGAGATTAAGGCCCATAAAATGCTACCAATGATTGTGAGGAACTAAGCGAAGCTAAAATCTTATCACATACAGGCAGTCTCTCAGGTCATAGATTAAGGTTTCCTCCATTTGCCTACAAAGGTTACTGCTGGCATTGCTAGTCAAGCCTCTTTTCCTCCATTCCACATTGGTCCAGGACTTCCATGGTAGCAGAGCTAAATAAAGGTTTTCACTCGTTGGGAAACTTAAAGCTTCCATATCCTCTTCCACGTAAGATCCAAATCCATATCCTTCTTATTAACTGAGGAGTAAGCGATTTTGACTTAAAAAAGGCCATCCTGAGAGAATCGCCATTGAGGAATGTCTGGAGGCTTACTACTATTAGGGGGGTTTAACCACCACTATACACTTGATCACATGGTCCTAAACAAACTCCATGAGAAGATTCTAGTTCCACTCACTAGAGGGAGAAGTGAGATCACACACCCACATTTCCTCTATCCTAAGATCAAGGGGCTTTTTAAAGAAGTTTTTTATAGGTTCAAGAATTGGCACCCATCTATCTTTCCAAGTCCACGTGCGCTTTCCATTCCTTACATACTAAGAAGTACCATTATGCACATTGTTCCACACTTTGGTGAGGCCAATCCATAAGCAAGATCCTTTCCATCCATGATCCATTATCAGAATAACATTCTCCCCACATTTATACTAGTGACCCTAGCCCAAAGCTCATCTTTCTTTTCTATTAATCCCCAACCCACTTTCATAAAAAATGTTTTATTTTGATCTTGACTATGACGCACGTCCATCCCCCTTCTCTCCTTAGAGTGACAAATGTTGTTCAAAGACAAAAGGCAGACCTTCCTCTTATCACCAAAAGAGCCCCATAAGAAAGCTCAACATTTTTCTTTTTTATATTGTCACCCATCAAAGATGGAAGTAAGGTTGTTTGCATAGTATAGTTTGGGATAGTTGAAATCACTCATTGCAAAATAATATGTCTACCTGTAAGAGAAAGTGTGCTAGCCTTCCAACTAGAGAGTTTATAAGCAACTTTATTAATAATATGCTAATAGGTTCCCTTATTAGCTTTGCGATGCGACAACAGGACCCTTAAGTATCTACCCAAGTCTGTAGTAATCGTAAAGCCTAAGGCTTGACTAATCTCCAAAAGCCGACAATGACCCACATTATTACAGAAGAAGATATTGGTCCTAGAGTTATTAACTTTTTGGTTTGAACTCACACAAAAACAATCAAGGTAATCCTTTAAAACATCCGCTTGCTTAAGAGAAGCCTCAGTGAAGAAAATGATATCATCAGCAAAAAATAAATGAGAAAAGGGAAGATCTTTCTTATTTAGCCTAATAAGATTCCAAGCTCCATCATTGACCTTACTCTGAATGATGTGGGCCAACTTCTCTACACAGAACAAAAAGGTAAGGGGACAAAGGATCCCTTTGCCGCACACCACAAGAGGAAACAAAGTGCTTTGTCTATTTCCTATTCCACAGAATTTACATGGAGGAAGTTGAAATACAATACATAATTGTTTGAATGAGATGAGTAGGCAACCTTACAACTTTCAAAGTATCTTCCACAAACTCCTACTTTAACCTGTCATATGCCTTTTCAAGATTGATCTTAATGACCATGAAACTCTATCTACCTTTCATGTTCCTCATGGAATGTATAACTTCTTGAGGTATGATAATATTATCCATTATGTATCTCCTTGATGCAAAATTACATTGATTGGGACAGATTAGTTTAGACATCAAGGGATGAATTCTATTAGTAATAATTTTAGTCAGGATCTTGCACACAACATTACACAAACTAATAAGATGAAAGTCCTTAATGCTTTTGGGGTGCTTAACCTCTAGAATAAAAATTATGAAATTATGATTGATATCTCTAATCTTATAAGACATTTGGCATCCTTCACAAATCAATCAGACAAGCGAGCGAGAAATTACATTCCATTGACTCTGAAAAAATAGGGCATTCAACCTATCTAGGCCTGGGGCTTTGAGAGGGCCCATTAAGAATAGTGTGTTTTTAACCTCCTTCGTATTGATCCTTTTGCCCACCAGAGTCATATCTGAGTAGTTAATGTTTGGGAACCCAATGTCAATATTCAAAGGAGTTAAACCTGGTAACTCATCCATGTAAAATTTTTTTTTAAAGAAGTCCATTATTAATTTCTTGATGTTCATATTATCAAAAATCCAATCTCCCTTCTCATTTCAAAAAGCCTTAATTTGGTTCCTCCCTCTTCTAGTCATAGTCGAGGCATAAAAGAACTTGGTATTTCATCCCCATAGGTGTACCACTTACAATGTGACTTTTGAAACCATAGCAATTCTTCTTGTAGGAGAATGTGTTCAAGGTCTTTCCAGAGATCCTCTTGAAGAATCTCCCAGGAATTACAATGACCCCTAGCTAAAGCTTTCTAAATCCTAATTAACCTATGAATAATGTGTCTTTGATGAATGTTTCCAAAGTAGAGCGATTCCAAATGCTAGCTACTTCCATAAAGTTTGCCACATTTTCATTCCACCTCACGTTGTTAGACCAATTCTATTGAACTAGTGTCTTGAATCCTTCGTGATTTACCCAAGGGCCCAAGTGGCAGAAAGGCTGTAGAGCTTTATTCACCTTACCTCCATAGTCTATTATAAGCCAAAGAGGGGAGTGGTGATTTAAATTTTGAAAGATAGGTGATTGAGGCATTACCAAACAAATCAACCCAAGCTTTATTACAAACTATCTTATCAATTCTACTTTCTATATCACGCGTTTCTAAGTGAACTTAAGACCTTGGAAACCAATATCAATAATCTGGGCCTCTTCATACCAATGACAAAAATACTTATCTAGGTTGCCTTAAGACCCCTTATAGCTCCACCTATCCTTCCTAGCAAAATGGAATTAAAGTCACCTGCCACATACCAAGGGCCGACAATGTGTCTACTAATTTCCTTTAAGCCAAACCACAACTCTCTTCGAACACTGGCTTGAGGGCTTCCATTCACCACAGTCAGAACCCAACTCACTCCATGACTGCAAACCTAGAGATTAACATACTGTTTCTGAGTTCCAATAACCTACACCTCCAATAGGGATTTCCCTCACAAACACCAAATACCTCCATTGGATCCCACTACATCAACTTTAACCATATTATCGAAGCCTAAAGATGTGCGGATTTGATTAGCATTAAGCCACTTTAATGAGTTTCCAGTAAGGCAAGAAAACCCACTTTGAACTATCTAACAAGCTCTTTGATCAAACTCGAAAAACTTCTAAAACCAATCCCCTAAAGTTCCAAAACATCAGATTCTTGAGAAAATTAAAGGTTGAGACCTCACGATCATACTCTGAGGCAAGACCCTCTTCTCCATTGACCTTAACCAAACAAATCACATCATCTTGGTCCATGTCCTCACAAGTGTTTTGTTCATACAAACCCTCCTTATGTGACTCTGTGTGCACAATATGCATGGGCAATCGAAGATGTAGGAGATTATAGCCCATAACATTATTAAAGCTTTGGGTTGTAAAAATCGAAACTCCATTAGGGCCAGGATCCAAATCTCGGCCCAACTCCATATTACCCTCAACCTGCATGACATTGTCCAAGACTGCAAACAGATTCCTACTTTGCACTTGGAAGTCATTGCTGCCTCAAACCATGCCAAAGGAAACATCCTTATTCTAAGTAATTATTCTCAAATTATTTGCCCTATTTTGTCCTTTATAGTTTGACTTTACTTTGGATTGATGCCCAAGGATGTAGAATTCATAAGAATGTTATTACCTGAGATAGTGGGCCCCGCCATATCAAAGTTTTCCTTATTGCAAATGCTTGAGAATCCCCTGCTATCCGTAACCTCTTGAAATCATGTAATGTACCACGTTGACTTCTCCAATATCCCTCTAAATCCAATTTACAAGAACCTTACCCATTTTTTCGCCTTGGATTCCTCTGGACCAACATCCATAGCCTGAAAGTGTCATCGTTCTCCACCATGTTTGCACCCCTTAGACTCTTTGGTACCACCACATTAGTGCCATTACCTCCCTCCATGATCTTATGATCTTACTGGCCATATAAGTCTTGCATTTCTCCTTTCTATGATCGTAGGTACCACACCCAAAACAAACCAAGTGTAAGTCTTTGTATTCAATTTGGTAAATTTGCTTTCAAACTTCAAATTATGGCAACAGTTACTTTGTCAAATTACTCTCTACACAAATTCTCAGGAAAGCACACCCTTGTAGTAAGCAACATGGCTGGGTCAATCTTAATGGTTTTCCCAACAAAGTTACCAACCTTCTAGAGCAATCTTGCGTTATAAAACTCCATTGGCAATCCAAAAACCCTAATCCATGCTACTATTTTAGTGGCTTCCTTAACATTCCAAGGATCAAAACTTGGCTTCCACCTCTGCACTATTAAGTAATGATCCATGATCATCCAAGGCCCTTCTTGGTAGGCATGTAAGAACTCTAACGCGAAAGACACCACAAAAAAAATCATTATCCAAATTAAGAATTTGTATAGAACTTTGCATGTTCCATAGCTTTTCAAATCTCAACCTTAAGTAATTTAGACCTATCCTCTTACCTAAAAGCTTAACAATCAAAGAGGATAGGTCTTAGCCTCGTTCGACTCCCTAACCCTTGGACACTTATCCTCTAGCATAACATTACTCTCGTCTTCCAAATCTGTATTATACTCTCCATCAACAGACTCTGCTGGTTCACTTTCATCTTCCATATCATCATCCTTTGGCTCACCCTTCTACTCTTTGTTCACCCTTAGCACATCAAATGTTTCACCGAACCTTAGTAGTTTGTCACGATACAACATCCTACTCACTTCTGTGCCCCCTAGATCCTTCGATGTCATCAGTTTGGATGCGATTGTCTTCACCTTCTTTTTACTTCTTTCCAACTGGTCAGTTTCCCCCCCTTATGGCACCTCACCACTCCCTCCTTCAAGATCTATCTCCTTTTTAACCATTTTAGAAAATAACTCCAAAAGTATGCATTTCCTGCAAAGATATGGGCGTGATTCCCATATCCACATGAATTAGTAAACATTCTATTTCTTGGGATTTCAAATGCCCATCAAGGACAATAAAAATGTGAGATCGTTAAAAGGTAAAACCTTATAAAATTCATAAGAAAATATATCCAAACAGCCACTAAATCATATAGACATCAATTGTTGAATCAAGACATCCTCATTGAACATATTCTTCTTAACCATATAGTGTATTCAAAAGGAACAAATTAAAACCTCAATAGAACTTAACCAAAAAACAAAAAAGCCAAAACAGGAAAAAAGTCTGAATGGTGTTGGATGAAGGCTTACTGTTAATGATGTTTCTTATAAAGAATCAAAATGTGATTGACCTTTTAGACTACCAAACATAACCTAAAGTAGTACGCTAATGCTTAGGGAGCAGCTTGACCTGAATTATTTTGACCAAGGGCATAATAAAAAGGCCTATGTATTTCCATTTTACTGTACATGATTTGAGGTGAGGACAAAAAAGGAAGGGGCCAAAAAACCTAAACTAGAAAAGGAACTGAAATAATTTCTTTGAAATGGACTATCGCTAAGGTGATAATGTCATGATGATCCAGTGAGAATAAATGCTTGAAGAAGGCTCTGTGCTGCTTGGGTTTCATCAGGTGTACCAGATATGAGAATAGTTCTGTCTCTTGTTCCCAGGCAAGGCTTGTGGACGATTACTGTGGCACCCGAAATCTAATATAAAGAAATAGAGAAGAGAATGTAATGAAAAGAAGCAGGAAAATTTGAAGAAGAGAATGTAATGAAAAGAAGCAGGAAAATTTGAAGTTTCCAAAATACTGAGCTGGAATAATGATGCAGATTCAACTAAATATAGGAAGACACAATACGAGATAACATAATGCTTCATGCAGTAGCTGCAATATCCAATCTACATATAATAATGGAGTTTTCATACAACTTTTTCCTTTAACAACTAAAATTTTCAGCTCTTAAATCATTGGAGATGCAAATTGGTCAGTTACCAAAAGGAAGTATATCAAGTAATTTCAGCAGCATGTTGGCTTTTCTCTTGTAACAAACTTAGAACAAACAACCAATTATGAATTCAAAATAGTATTCGCAAATGCAAGTTCATGATGATTAACGAGAGCAGCCAGTGGACAACTAAACAAGCATAAAATAAATGTGTAGCTCTGCTAGGAATTTGGACGATTAGTTCCACATACAAACTTAACATAAAAAATAGAAATTGTATATGACGAGTAGTTATTTTAACTCCTGAGTTTCAAAATGCTTCCAAATATTGTCCTAGTTGGTGTACCTGTCCCAGACGCATCAGATTGTTACCATCTTCTCCATATACAGAGTCAATAACATCATCAGGAACCACAATTTCCACAGTTGTATTAGTCACAATGGCAGTTTTGCTTCCACTGCAGAAAAAAATAATAATAATAAAGAATCAATTGTGGCACCTTGTTTTATATGCCAAATGATTTATTTTCACCCGTCAGAAACTGCGCTTTAGTAGGCTACAAAAGTCTACAACTTCAAAGCCAGGGTTTCAAGTCAGAGGAATCATCTTAAAAAGGTCAATGTAAAAACGAAATATAGATGCTGGTCAAGCATAATGGCATGCCATCTGAGAACATTGTACAACACAAGAAGTTCACTAAAGATGCTTGAATGCCAAAATAGGCATCCAGTTGGTATTACAGGAGAGGTTAAAGAAGCAAAAACACTATGTGCTTCGGCAGGCAGAACTCAGTTGACAAGATGAGCCCTTTGGCAAACAGCAGTAATTTCATTTTACAGGATCAGATATGGTTAAATGTGATATATGCCACAGACATCAACATCAGTCATTCCAAACCTAAATAACACTTTTCCGGTATCTGAATAAAAAATTTGTGATTCTAAGAAGACCTTCAGTTTATTACATATATCATAGCTTTGCATTTAAAACTCTAATGCATTGGTTTTCATATCACCAACCTGCCTAGTTCTAAGCCACCTTTTAGAGAAGTCAATCTCCTGCCAACATCATTAATGCCTCTTGAAGCCGTCTGCAATCAAAATTATTCATTCGATAAGGAAAACTAGTAAAGCCAAACCAACCAGTAGAGAGAAAGAAATATACCTGTGGTGTCCATAGCCCTGGTGAAGAAGGACGATCTAAATTTTGAGAAAGTCCAGGATGATCTATGCTTTGAGAAAATGTATGTTTACCCAGATTATGAGAAATCCCAACAGCTGGTTGGGCTCCAGGAGGAACAGAATCCCCCAGTCTCCCATAGGGACTGGTATCATGTAATACAGAGGAGATGCTCCTTGTTCCAGTACTATTTTGTGTGCTGGCAAAAAGATTATCTCTTAATCTACCAGTTGCATGATACAAAGCATCTTGAACATTTGAAAACTCTCCCGATATCTGAGGGGAAAAAATGACACATACAGTAAATTAATAGCTGCTTAGACATCCATATCAAAGGATATGAATTTCATTAATTTAGCTATTAAATGCAACTCAATGGAGTACAACTAATTTTAATTTACCTAGTCTCAATCGATCCCTTCTAATATATATTATATGTGTGTGTTTGTATGAATCTATATATAGGTATGTATACATGTAAAACTATGAAATAGGATAGAACTGCCATCAAATCTAAATCAGTGCAAGAAGGTAAAGAATAAATGATCAGATATAAATAAAAATTCAGGTATACATCAACGATAGCTCCAAGATTACAAGAGGATCTTAAAGAGCACTGATTTCAGTGATTTCAAACTAGTTACTGCCAGGACACAATGGTTGAATGTCTTAACAGTTGCTATAACTGATATATGTGCCACCAAGGAGATCATGTAAGTCATCTTTGGCTAGGCTAGAAATCATAGATTTCTAGAAGATACCACAACTCACTACGACTCCTAATTCAATTTCAAATCCCTACATGGTAGTTGCTATAACTGATATGTACACCAGTAAGAAGATGATGGATATCACCTTTGGCTAACCTAAAAAGTAAAGATGATATTTATCTACGGGCCTATGGAGGAAGGAGAAGAAACACCTCCTGTTTCAATATCAAAATATATTTCTCAAGGGAGAGCAATAACATAAATCACAAACATCTAAGCACAAGAATACCAAGAGAAGTAGTAAAACATTTAAAATATAAAAAATATAAAATCTAATTCATAAAGTTGAAGACGGATCAAGGGAAATAACAATAATCCCCAAGAACAGGCTGTGAAAAGAGAGACTCACTTGCAATTGCCAATGCTAGGCCATTTTTCAGGAGGAGCAATAAACTATCATAGCAACTATTTGTCATGCCTTAAACGCCATTCCTTATGTTGAACAAGATAGTCAAGTGTGTCTGCATTGTAGCAGTTATACATGGACCTACGTCACATGGATACTAACTTAAGGTACTTTCTCCTCTGACCTAATGCATCTGAAAGATAAGTATCATAAAGACCAATAGTTGCTACTCAAAATAGGTTCAGCTAGACTTACTATAGCAACTACTACAACTGCAATAAGCACAATTGCCTATATTTATCTGTCCTAGTCAGAGATGGGTTCAAGCTTGTATGGTAGGTGTCAACTAAAAGTACCAAATACCAATAATCATGAAAACAAACTCCAATTCATACACATATCTTACAAAAACTATCTAAGTCAGGAGAAGCAACTTCTATTCTCTAGGCAACAGGAATGCTCATCACAATGAGATTCACTTCTATATTTTAGGTATACTCTATTGTTCTTTATCATCCTTTCCTTCCCTTCCCTTTTTTTCTATATGTGATGTGATGAAAGAGAAAGGGGGGGGGTGGAATCAAAAGCCAGCACTACGTGTACAACCTTGGGGATAATATTCATAGAAATGGCAATAGAGGAGTCATAAACCTTAAAATGATATCAAATAACACATGATATTTTTGCAGAAAAAGAGGGAAGAGGGAAGTGTATAGCTGGCACCAGAAAGTTAGTACAATAAATTATGAGAAAACTTATTTACTTTAAAGGGAAAATGGTTGTAAGACACACAGAATGTCATTAAAATAAAAAATATAATGCATTCTTCAGCACCCTTTACTGTACCCCAAAAAGAAAAATAATCTCCACACCTGTACCACTTGATCATTATCTGACACACATTTTGGAACTTGGTCAGTCCCAATTATTCTTATACTAGCCCCTGTTGTCTTCCGCATTTCTGAGACTGTTGCTCCTCCTTTTCCTAATAAACAACCAACTTGGTTTGATGGGACCATGATTCGTGCAGTAACAGATGACCCCCTATTGGATCTTGGGCCTAACCCCTTCTCAATACCAGCCTCGACAGACCTAGAGAAAACAAGGACAATAGCCTTCTGTGCTGGGGAATATCTTAATTCATGATTCTGCAGAAAATGAAGTCACCATCAAAAGAAAAAATTAATAAGAAAAGTAATAATAATGATACATAGAACTACAAGGAGCAGAAGTAGAAGGATAAGAATAAGATCTAACAAACCTCTGAAGCAGTAACAGTAACAACTCTATCCTCACACTCATCTACTGAAGGACCAACACTTATAGTAGCCCCTGTCTCATTCTGAAGAGCTTTAACAATACTGCCACCCTTTCCAATAACACTGCCAACCCTATTACTGGGGCAAAGAATCCTGAAGGTAACTTCCTGATGCAGTGCTTTTGGATCCAGGCTTGAGACCTTGTTAAAATCAGCTGACAATGAATGAACTCCTGCGGCATAGCTGTTTGAGCTCCTGGATACAGTAGTCAGTGCAGAGTTCCTCTGGCAAAGATGATCTACATGCAGATCAGTCAAAGTTTCATGTGGAATTACAACTGCCGATTCATGAGGTTTGCTACCCATCATCTTTGTTCTATCAGCTAGAGGACAATCTTGAAGACGATGAGAGACAGCAACAAGTGCCTTCTTTACAGACAACACATTTCCTTGAATCTGCCACAAGATCATAAGATCTTTTCTCAGTGTAAAAATAAAACCGTTTCAGACAACATAGATAAATTCAATCCCAGTTACCATCTTCACATGCCCTTTGATCAGTCAATCAGAAAATATTACCAATTCTAAGCTGTGTTTTACATTTCACCTACCACAAATGGATAAAGAAGCTCACACCTTCAAGGTTCTAATCAAATGACAAAGAAGTCAGATTCATATATTTTAAGAAAATGTCAAGTGCATCTTTCACTATCAGTTAACTATCCAATTCAAGAACCAAAACCACACAAAGAATAGGAGACCATAAGGGAAACCTTCCTCTTTGCTATGAAGTGAGAGACATTTCCAGATCAAAGGCTTTTAAATAAATTTTGTCAAGTGCATGCTTCACTAGGTAAACCATCTAATCTATGAACCAACAAAACCACTCGAATTTGAAAGACAGGGGACCTTTCCCTCTTCTATGAAGGTAGGGACATTCTGAGATCACTGATCCTGAAATAATATGTTTATATTATCATGTAGGTTAAGCATATGCTGAAAGAAAAATTATGTATCAAGGAGAAAATTTCACTAAAAAGTATCTCCCCTCCAACCCACACAAAATAGAAGGTGTTCATCTTAGCCAGATTACAAACTATAAGTTTAGATATATTTGGTCGATTGCAGGTAAGGCCATGTAAATGCAAGAATCTCACTGCAGAGGGGCAAAACAATTATAGTTTGCTGATTTACAATTTCATTTGGAAAACTACTTGCGATTAGCCATTCTTTTTCCTGATCTATATTAGACCTCAAAAGAGAAGCAAAAGAACCCCTTCTAAAAGCAATTTTCTGACACAATAAAAGATTTGATATAAAGTAAACTTTGCCATAGTTAATGATATAATTATACTCAGGAAATTCCTGTTTGCTTCTTAATAAGAAAATCTTGGAAAATATTTAAAAAACACACCCAGGTTCCATTCACATTCACATCCAGGCTCCCCATACTTATGGATACAAACTTCACACCAAAACATTGACTGACGTGGTGGCACCACTCTTGCTCACTTATTCTTACATGTTAAGTATCACGTGTTACCGTTAAAGGTTCTTTTCTGAGGAGGAAAGGGGTGTAGCTGGCATCAGAAATTTTATATTGCCAAATGTTACAATCTACTGTATGCATATCATGGACATAAATGAAAGACCAGCATTCCATCCTACCTTTTTATCAACTCTTGAATTAGATACAATCATCTGACGTAAGCATTTTCTAATGGAAGATTAGCAATTGAATGTACAATTAATGATTGGAAATTTCTGATTTCTTGCTAGACCTCCTTTTATGGCTCAACTGCCGCTCGTGAGAGTTAGGCGCATGTCCGTTAAGTGCCAGAAACTGAAATTAAGTATGTTATAAATTGGCAATTACCAGTTAGTTAGCTAGTTCATATCATACGAGGTTAACAGTTTGTATAAAAGAATTTTGTAGGGTTGGAGAATAATATACCATATACATGTACTGATTCTTGATTACTCACTCCCTTTTGGCTAGTTCATATCAGATGTGGTTAACAGCTTGTATAAAACAACTTTGTAAGGCTGGAGAACAATATATTTTTTGCAAGCAACCGCATAATAATAATAACATCAATAATTATTCACATAGCTTTTCCTCCTACTTCTTGAACTCTTTTGGAAAAAGAACTAAACCTACCTCCAAGAAACCGCATAATAACAACAACAATAATTATTCATTTAAAATTCAGAATTCAGACTCTTCACAGAACTCAGCTGTCTTCTCGTGGCTGCTTGCTACTATAACTTCGATAACTACAATGAATGCATGTGTCTCGCCATAAATCTTCTATCGAATATCAAATTTTTTAGATTTAAAAACTAAATGCTAACGTCTTACCTCAATCGTTTCGTCCGACGAGGCCGTGTAATCTTGCACCCAATCGCTCAAAGCCCTAATTTTACACCTAGTGTCCTTCCTAATCTTCTCCACCACCTTCCCTCCCTTCCCAATAACCGACCGAACCTGTGTTGAATCCGCCAGTAGTCTGCAAGACACTACCTCATCCCTCACTTCAATGCCGTCAGTCTCCGCCGCAACATCAAGAACCCTCTCGAACACCCTCAACAGCGCTTCCTGCGCCTTCGAAACCTTGAAGCCCACTTCGTCCCCAATACCGTCGCGACCGCCATTGCTGCCATATCCATTCTGCACAGGCGGCTTCCCCAAGAAAACCTTGCCGCTGATAGCAGCCGGCGCAATTATGACGACAACCCGGTCCAGAGAATCGGGTGGGGCATCCTCCACTCGGATCTTGGCGCCGGTGACTTGCTGTAGGTTCTTGATGATGGATCCGGACTTCCCGATGACGCCGCCGATACGGGAGGCGTGGCAGAGCATGCGGAAGGCGACGTGACCCGGAGGAATACAGAGGGGTGGCGGCGGAGGCTTGGACTTGGAACGCTTGGAGGATCCGTTTGTTAAATACGGGTTCGGATCGGCCATTTGGGTCGCCAGTGTATGATGTCGGACTCGGACGCTTATTCTTCGCTGGAGGAGAGAGAGAGATATATATATCCCTCCCCTATTCGCCGACCATATAAATACATCTTCACAAATGTAAATATTTTTTTCTTTGAAAAAAATTATTATTATTATTATTATTGTTCTTTGTTGTTTGCTACTCTCTCTTTATTTCGCTCCATAGGAAGAGTTGTCCGGGGAGGGAGAAAGATTAAGACTCTATTTGGTTCAACAAAGGAGAGGGGTAGTAATTATATTTAGATAAATTTATTTTTATATTATTTTAATTTTTTTAATAAAAAAATTATGAATTTTAATTTTTTTATTTTTAATTCTTAATAAAAAATTATCTTAATTTTTATTAAATGTTAATATATTAAAATATTAAAATATTAAAAAACTAAAGAGGCAAAAAAGTAAATTATAAATCAAAAAATTCTCTTCCCCTCCAAAACCCTCCAATTTGAAAGCGAGGCAAATTTGGCCTCCTTTCCTCTCTTCCCCTCCAATTTTTTTCAACCAAATATCTTATTCCTTTTTTCTTCCCTCCCCTCCAAAAACCTCCAACCAAACACATCGTAAGGGTGAACAAAACTGAACTAAACTAATTAAACTGAATCAAACGGCTAAAAACCAAATAAAATTGATTAAAAATTAGTTTGGTTTGAATTTTGTGATTATAGAACGATTAAATTGGATCGGTTCTCGGTTTTCTTCATATTTGGTTTGGTTAATCGAACCAAACTAAACCATTAAACTTGTAATTAATTAAAATTTAATATTTTATTTCTTTTTAGATTAATAAGATTTTTTGTCAACTAAACTTATATCAATGCTACATTCTTTATGTAGTTCAAAAAATATACAAACTATTTATACTATTTTATTATAAGATATTACTCTCATTTTTTCTCACTTTTTAAAGCTTCTTTTTGTGAATGTAAGAATTTTTTTTGGGTAAAAAAAGAGATAAAAATAATAAATTATTTCAAAATTATTATTGATCAAAATTTTAAGAGATATAGGATATTAGAAATTAAATTATACATATTACAAGGAACAATTTTTTTTTAAAAAAAAATTACTTTTGGGCAAAAAAAATATGAACTAAACTGGACCAAATCGAACAAAATTGAACAAAAACCAAACCAAACTGAACATTTGAATATCCCTAAGGAGGACAGTACTTGGAAGTTTGAATGCTAAAATGTGCGGACTGAATGTCTACTGCGCCCTCGTTGTAACTATTTTCACACACACAAGGGTTGGAGTACGTGTGGATTAGGGCATTAGTTTAGGTTTTGCATTGTTTTATTTCCTCTGCTTTTTTTTTTTGAAAAAAATTACGTTGAAGAACCAAGAAGTAAAAAAAATTATTTTTAAGGATTTTTACCATTAGGTTTAACTTATTGTTGCTAAATTCAGTGGTAATCATCATAAAACAAGTGGTAACAGGTCCTTTAAAATAAATTTCTTCACTTTTTGATCCTTTATTATAATTCTCCCTTTTTTTTTTAAAGCTCCACTAGAATATTTAAATTTCTTTTGTTAAGTCAATATATATATAAAGAGCATTACTTTAAAATACCACTATCTCATGTAATATATTCAATTATCATCTTTACAAAGCTAGAAATAACACGATAGTATTTTGATGTAGGAAAAAAAAACTTAAATCAAGTACTTATGTGAAGATAACATTTTAATGGATGACAAATTAATCTTGGTAAACATAATAATGATAGGGCACAACATGTTAACTTTCTTGACGGCAAACCTTGTTCATTAAAATTAATGTTTGCTAGCTAGTTGATTTTCATGGATCTTAAACAAAATAAAATTAGAATACAAGGGGCTTAAATAATAGACTATAGCACTTTGCGTTATGAAGTGTCCAAGGGAGAAAATGCACAAAAAAGTGGTCTTAATAATTGTAAAGACCAAGTTCATATTAACTAAGCAAAACTTCATATGGAAATGGGAGGAACATGTTATAACAACAACAAAGCAAAAGACATATAGATGGAAACATGTTCATAAGACCATATTAATAGTATATATAATATATGAAATTGAGTAACTAATCATGGATAAACAAATAAAACAAACTTGCAAGTGAAGGCAAAAAAGTGTTTCATATATAGTGTATGATGCTAATTTTATATTAGCTACATCAAGACCATTAAAGTACAAGAATAAAATACAAGTTAAATGCAAAATATATTATAAAAAGTAACCATTGTAAGATACAAAATGGAATTACAAAATGTTGTTCCATTACAGAGGTTTAAGATGTATGATTTAGACATCTTTTTCTTTTTTGTTAGATTTAATTGGCTTTGTGGTTGAGAAATCTGGCGTAAGAATTTTAAAAAGCCCTAAGGGATCTGATGTATTCAAGGCCCTTTTAACTTTTGTTTCCTTGAGTGTGTTAGGGGTTTTTGAGGTACAGAATGTTGGTGTTGGAGTTGGATGTGAAAACATTTATTTTAACAATTCAACTTTTCGAGAGTGTGATTGTATTAGCAGAAGACCAATGAAATGAGTTTAGAACATTCATGTCGATAAAATGATTTGAACCCTTTACGGTGAAAAATGGAAAAAATGGGTATTTCATCCCCTTTTTTATACAATGCGAAATCAATGACCTATGTATAAAGTAATAAGAATTCTTTGGATTCAACCCAATGCTTTATTTTTGTCCTAGTTGATCCTGATTCGACATTAGAAATATATTGATTTTTCCTCAATAACCGAATACTTTTGTCTGTAAATACTGCATATTTGATTTCATCCATAAATCTAATGAATTATGAGTTCAATACATCCTGTTTAGCAGAAAAGACGGATATTCCTTGCTCATTATCAGACAACTACTTATTCACAAACCTCATGTGGGGCTAATAGTTTTTTGGTGGTTTGCCTTTTGTATCACACTCCTAAAATCAATAATAAAGTGGATGTTGAACATATACAATAGATCATTGATAGTAAGAAACTTTAACTGATTGAATGATCAAAGTATTATGAACTAAGGAGCCAATTGTCCAAATGGTATCAATCTAATTTGAACTGTATTAAAAAAAGAGAAAAAACAATTGATAGGGAAAAAAAAAGAAATTTTAATTAACGTGTACAATTTGTATTAGTTAAAATTTAAGACTTAGTTATGTAATGTCAAACTAAACAAACAAAAAACTTATCATCTTTTCACTGCCCAAGTTTCTTAAAGCTTAGTGAACAATTTCCCTCCCTTGTTCCTGTAACACCATATATTTCTAGCATACTTCATATCATTTCTAAGTCTCATATGATGAATTGCACAAAAGAGAATGGAAAATGACATTAAAATAATGCCTTATTTCGTGTTGCGTCGCATATGAAAATTTCATTCAGTGTCACGCGGACCATATGAGCTCATACATCATATTTTCACATTTATTACATACATACAACTCATTTGCATTACTAAAGTTGGCCCACAACTCGTGAAATTTAAGGGGAGCATTAAACTCACACTATTATTTTCGGCCAGAATCTTAGTTTTTCTGTCACAATTTTGAAAATTCATAACTAAATCTACAAAATTCGAAACCCCACAAACTTTATCATTCCAAAAAGATCTGGATGTCTATCCCATGTTAAAAATAATTTCAGCTCATGAATCATTAAGGGAAGAACATTTGACATCCGAAAAGCCACTGAGGTTGTTGCTGTTTAGGCCACTAGTTCAGTTTACTGATTTAAAGTTTTAAAATTCATTACTAATTCTAGAAAAATTAAAATTATACATTCTTGGCCATTCTGGAAAGCTACACATGTCTAATTTATCCAAAAATATGTCCAGGCCATTAAACATAACATATAAAGTGTTTGACATGCAAAAAGGGATAAAGGTTCAGACAGCTACTGGTATTGATGCAAGTGTTTATTATAAACTTCGAAAATGTCTAATTAATTTCACTAAAATCCAATTTATGTAAATGATACCAATTTAGAAAGTTATGAACGTTAGCTTTATGATAAAAATATACTCAGACTAGAGAAATCATGTTTAGCTACTAAAATTCAATGGCATAGTGACTCAGATGGTGTTGTATTACTGTTGCTGTTCCAAAAATTCAAAAATTCATATCTCTTAGCTCAGACCTCCAAATGAGCTGAAAATGTCACTAGTTTTTCGAAAAATTTTTTAAATCACTCCTACCCAAGTTTCTGGGCAACTCAAGGCTCAAATCCTCATTTTCTATTATTTAAAATTTTATCCAAATTTTATTTAGTCTTGAATTACTCATCTTAGGGGTTTTGCTTTTCAAACCGGTTCGTTTCAGTGTTTTTACAACTTATCGGGTGTTACAGCTCCAAATTCTCCCAACAAAAAGGAAGCAATAATAAATAAGTATAGTTGAAAATTTTGGCATTCCTTTCTAGCCAAAGTAATGACAATGATAAGATACATTGCTTATTGATAAAATTAAGGGAAATTTGTCTATATTTGGCACCTATAAGTTGTCATAAAGACAAGATTATATTTTGATTAGTCAAACTCTTAATCTAGGCTTCATTTTTCTATTTCAATTTCAAACATTTGTGCCTCAAGTTCATGCTATGGAATAACCATTACATAGTCTAAAGACATGCATACTTGCTAGCCTAAAAGGTAGGAAAACGCTGACATAAGTGCTCATTGGTTTATATAATGCAAAATAGATTATAAGAACAATGTAGTTATGCATTAGCTAATTAACAAAGAGAAAAAGAAAAAAAAGAGTAAGATGTTTTTGACCAAAATGTGTTAAACTTGGAAAGAAAGTAAGTTTGACTAACAAGTTCCTATTAAATAAGGCTTTAGCCACCCAATATTCACAATTTTAATACAATTGGATCTATTTAGCATTAGTCTCATATAAGAAATGAATTCTAAACTACAAATAATTTGCAAAAATTTAGCATCAATCTCAAATCACAAATGAATTTCAAACTACAAAAAACTAAGCTTTATGAAACTCGAGAAAAAAAAAGTTGAAAATGTAGCAACTACGCAAATGCATTGAATGAAACCCACAAATGCACCTAATTTGGAGATTGCAAAGAAATCTATTAGCAAATAAATATATTGTGCACAACCCACCTGGTAATGTTGCTTATGTGAGAGGTATTTCAAGAATTGATCTTTCTTAGGAGGAAATAAAATGAAGAGGAAATAGATCAGAGAAGAACATTTTAACCTAAGCTCCAAAGGAAAGTAGATGTCTACCAATTGGAAAGATAGATGAAATTGCATGAAGGTGTGAGGAGGAATTAGATAATGGTTGAACTAATTGAAGGGAAGATCATAGAAAATGAAGAAAAACTAGTTTTTCAAATTGAAAGGTTAAATAATTCAATGATTTGAGTGGGAAGGCAGAGGAGATGGGGGGAAGAAGATAGGATACTACATTGATGAAATGAGAAAGCTAAAAAAAGAGAGGGGGGGGGGAAGAAGTAGAAGGGAAAAAGATAAGATGAATTCATAAAAGAGAAGGGGAAAAAAGTAAGATATTGAAACACAGACTGACAACTAAAGTTAGTTAATATCTTAAAGCTAATGAATAGTAACTTGCTTCTTACAAAGATTATATGGTAGTTGATTATTAATTTTGTCCTTCATTTTTAATTAAAGTTTTATTTTAGTCCTTTATCAATTTTTTTTAATAATCAAATTAGGATTTATAATTGCATTGATTTTGGTTTCTATTCTATATTTGGTATGATTCCTATATTTCTATTATGCTATAAATGTTTTGTAAGAGTTAATGAATGGAAAAGGAAAGTACAAAGATGGTTACTATTCATCATCTTCAGAATAGTAGCCAACTTTAGCTATTAGGCTGTGTTTCAATATTTCACTTTTTTTCTTTCTCTTTTTTATGTAATTTTTTTTTTCTTTTGGCTTTCTCATTTCATTAATGTTGCATCCTATCTTCTTCCTCTCATCTCCTCTCCCCTCCCTTCTTGCTCAAATCATCAAATTCTTTAACCTTTCAATTCGAAACCTTAATTTCCCTTCAATTTCTCTAATATTCCCTCTAATAAGTTCAACTGTTATATGATTCCTCCTTCTACCTTCATGTGATTTCATTTGTCTTTTTGATTAGTGGATGCATTCTTTCCCTCAAAGCTTAGGTAAAAATGTTCTTCTCTATTATATTTCCTTCTAAAAGGGATCAATTTATGACATACCTCATGCAGGAGTAATATTACTAAATGGGTTGTGTACAATAGATTTCTTTGCTAACAAATTTCTTTGCAATCTCTAAATCAAGTGCATTTATGGGTTTCATTTGGTGTATTAATGGAGTTATTGCACTTCAAACTTCTTTTTTTATTTGAGTCTCATGAAGTTTAGTTTTTGGTAGTTTGAAATTCGTTTCTGATATGAGACTGATGCTAAATCTCTGCAAGTTATTTATAGTTTGAATTTTATATCTCATGTGAGACTAATACTGAATAGATCTATTTGTATTAAAATTGTGAATGTTTCATGGTTGAAGTTTTATTTGATAGGAACTCGCTGGTCAAACTTACTTTCTTTCCAAGTCTAACACATTTTGGTTAAAACCATCTTACACTTTTTTTTTTCCTTTGTCGATTAGCTAATGCATAACTACATTGTTCTTATAATCTACTTTGCATTATATAAATCGCTAAGCATATATGTCAACATTTTCCTCTTTTTTAAGCTAACAAGTATGCATGTCCTCAGACTATCTAATGATTATTTCATAGCATGAATTTGAGGCATAAATGATTATAATTGAAATAAAAGAATGAACCCTACATTAAGAGTTTAATCAATTGAAATATAATCTCATCTTTACTGACAATTTATAGATGCCAAAGTAGACAAATTTGTTTAATTTTACTAGCAAGCAACGTATGCTGTTATTGTTATTATTTTGGTTGGAAAGGATTGAAGATTTTTCAATTATACTTATTTATTATTGTCTTTTTTTTTTTTGGTTAGGAGAATTTGGAGTAAGGGAGGGAAATTTTACCACCAACCTTTAAGAAAGTTAGTAGTTAATAGATGATAAATTTTTTAGTTGTTTAATTTGATAGTACATAATTAAGTTTTAAATTTTAACAAATGTAAATTACACAAATCAATTAAAATTTCTTTTCCCCCCCAATAAATTGTCTCTTCTCTTTTGTTAATATAATTCAAATTAGACTGACGATATTTGGACAATTGGCTCCTTAGTTTATAATGCTTTGATCATTTAATCAGTTAAAGTTTCTTACTATCAATGGTCTATGACATTTGTCTAACAACCACCTTATTACTAATTTTAGGAGTGTGATACAAAAGGCAAGGTGCAAAACTTATTTCATTAGTTCTCTGCCAATACAATTACACTCTCAAAAAGTTCAATTGACAAGACAGATGTTGTCACATATGAAGATAGTCTAACACCAATATCTTCTAACCCAAAATCCTCATCACACCTAAAGCAATAAAGAGTTAAAAGGGCATCAAATATATTAGATGCCCTAGGACTTTTTGAAATTCCTACTCTAGATTTCTCAACCACAAGTCAATTGGACTTATCAAGAAAGAAACAAATGTCTAAATCATACATTTCAAACCTCTGTAATGGAATAACATTTTGCAATTATGTTCTGTCCCTTATAATGGTAACCTTTTGTAATATATCTTACTTTTGGCTTGTATTTTATTCTTGCACTTTGATGGTCATGATGTAGCTAATGTCAAATTAGCATCATATATTATATATGATATGTTTTTTTACCTTCACTTGCAAGTTTATTTTATTTGTTTATCTATTATCAATTAATTTCATATATTGTATATACCATTGATATGGTCTTTTAAACATATTTCCATCTATGTGCGTTTTGCATTGCTGCTATCATAACTTCCTTATCCAATTTTGCATCTAAGAGTTTTACTTAGCTAATATAAATTTGGTCTTTTCAACCATTGAGACTACTTTTTTGTACATATTCTTCCCTTGGACACTTCATGGCACAATGTGCTATGGTCTACCTTTTAAGACTCTTGCATATCTGTCTAAGATCCATGAAAACCAACTGGCCAATGAACATCAATATTAATGAACAAATTTTGCAATAAAAAAGTTAACAAGCTATACTCATCATTATATCTGCCAAGATTAATTTGTTGATCAATTAGAAAATCATCTTAATATAAGTACTTGATTTAAGTTGTTATTCTCCTTTTTTTTTGGGTCACTGCATCAAAGTAGCTATCATGTTATTTTTAGCTTTGTAAAGATGATATTTGAATATATTACATGATATGGAAGTATTTTAAAGTAATGCTCTTATATATATATATATATTGACCCAACAAAAAAAAAGTTTAAATACCCCATGCAATGCATGCTTAAGTAAATATATTATTCAATATAGATAAATATATTTAGAAATGAGATCATGTAGTTGAGCTAATTATTTAAAAATTAATTTAAGACTATGTAGAAAATGGTAGAGTGAGGCAATTAAAGTGAATACATTTACTTATCAAATAAAGATAATGCATAAAATTCATTTATGAAACAAAAAGTCTCATTAGAATGGACCTTACATGAGAAGACCAATTTTACTTTCATTAGAGATGGCTATGTCTCGTTAGTAGCTCCTTACCTTTTTTGGCAAATACACCTAATAGATAACTCCCTATCTACCTAACTAAATTATCTTTATTAATTTAGAAGTAATCTTAAAAAAGGGGTTGAATTGGATTTTAAAGTTATTTTTGCCTTTTTGAAAAATTTTTATTCCTTTTAAGATTATCAAGTTCCTAATTAACAAATTCCTACTCATTTAAAAGATACTTTAAATAGAAATTTAAAAAAAGTAGAGAAGAGAAAAGGCACATAACTAGTTTATCTTAAATGTTGTATGCCCAATCCTTAAGCATACAATAAGGGATTTTTATTAATTATGGGTTATCACCAAGGACACAAAGCAACCTTAATGCACAAGCACAACTACTTAGCTTTTACTACTTATCCTAAGACAACTTTACAATAGTTATCACTTGGCTTTTATCACTTTTCTTTTCTCCACCAATTTTTCTTACTCAACTACGTTTTTCTTAAGCTTCCTAAAAACTTCTAAGTATAAGCAATCTCATGAGTTTAACACATAGGTTTCCACAACTTGTTTCCATGAGGTTTTTCTCACAAGACATTTATAAATTTAGAATAAAAGAAGGAGATGGGTTAAGCATATAGACTTTTTAAGAGTTCTTTTCACTACAAGGCTAACGCACATGGACCATTAACACGTTAATGCACAATAGATTCAAAATATAACCATTCAACATTTTTTTTAATTATCTTTTTATATATTTCATCTTTAAAAGGTCTTTTTTAAATAGTACAACCTTCAACATATGATTGTTAGATAACAACTCCCTTTAATTATATAGATAGGCTCTAATGTTTAGGAATTTATGTCTTTAATACTTCAAATCAATTCATAATCATATCAACAACTTCATTCCAAATTGAGTAGTCTTTAATGTTAGATCATTGATTCTATTGAGTATAATCATTCTAAAAGCCAAAAGACTCGAATAATTTGTCATCAATACTATTCCATCTATGTTCTTTTAAACAAAAAGTTTCCTTATTCATCTTCTTTAAATCTTATTAATAATGTCTCACTAAAATCATGGAAATCATAAAATCAAATTCAATTAGCATCAATGCATATTATATTGAAAATTTCCATAATATAGTCAATAAAAATCTTTCCACAATTAAAACTTGACTCAATTAAAACTTATAAAGCTCATAAGGCATTTTATTTAAAATCAACTTTATCAAGCACTTGTTTAGAATGTAGGAAGAGATATTTACTGCTTCAACCTAAACGATCTTAGAAAGGTTATTTTTTACAAAGTATTGCTTTGATCATATCAATCAAAATACAATTTTTCCTTTTTATAACTCCATTCTATTTAGGAGCTCTAGGAGTAGAAAAAGAGCTATTTATACCAAGCTCATTGCAAAAGTGTTCAAGGATTGATTTTCAAATTCCTTCCCATGATCATTTGGATAAAATGGATTAAGTATTTTTTTCTCCTTTTGAATTTATGCATAATAAGTTTTAAACTTTTTAGAACAATCATTTTTATGAGTAAAGAAAACACAAGTAAATATTAAAAAATCATCAACAATTACTAAACCATAAAATTTACCTCTACGGCTTTATATCTTAATTGAACCAAATTAATCCATATAAGCCAATTGAAGTGGTTTGCTTATTGAGACAAGATATTTGGATATGAAAGAGGATTTAGTTTGCTTTCCTTTTTGACACGCTTCGCATATTTGATCATTTTCACACTTAAGCTTAGGCAAACCAATAACAAGATTTTTTTTTAATGACAATTTGTATAATAATTTCTTGCTAACATGACCAAATATTTTATACCAAAACCAACTTTGATCATGCAACAATGCAGGACATGTTTATGCAGAGATATTTCCACTATACAAAATATAAATATTATCATGTATTTTTTCTTCAATTAAGACTTCACTATTTTCTTTATTATAGAAAGTACATGAATAGGAATCAAATGCAACCTCAAGTCTTTTATCACACCATTGATTAATACTAATGAGATTATATTTAAGACAATCCTAATAAATATATATTTCTATCTATTTTATTCTCTTAAATATAGGCATTTTAATAATAAAATATGGCTTTAAGACTTTAATTAGATAAGATTTTGTTTTAGAAGCCATTTCTATATTTTAGGAAATTATTTACAAGATTTTAGAATTTTAATGCATAAAGTTCTTTAAATGATTTTGTGAATTTTTCTATTGAATTGTTCTTACTATTTGTGTAGATTTTTGTTGAGCAATGGGAATTTTAAGGATAGAAATTAATTTAGAAAATGATTGAAGCTTCATAAGTGGATCAAGAGCTAAACAACATGTGAGAAGCTACGTGATTTATGAAGGGAAACAAAGCCATGCATGTAGGGGCAGCAGCTGAACAGAAATGGAAGCAACGTGGAGAAAAAGTGGTAGAATATGGGAATGAAGAATCATGAAGAAGAGAAGCTTCGAGGTAGCTGAGAACAAAGCAAACAAACGAAGCAAGCAAGCTCGAGCTAGTTGGAGAAGGAGTGAAGCAATACGTAAGAAGCATGCAGAACACGTAGGAGGCAGCATCAAAGGAAGCTAGAGGAGAAGCCATGAGTTCCAGCAGCTCAGAACACTCATACACACAGCAAAAGAAGCTACAGGGCTAATGCAAAAGGAATGAAGTAAGGAGCAGAACGAGCTTGGTTTTGACGTAGCAACGTGAAGAAGCTAGCTGGAGAAGGAGGAAGCTGCTGAATATTGATTGGATTTTCAGACTTCAGAGGCTGGCAAGGAGGCAAGACCATAGTTTTAACGTCAGCGAGAAGAACAGAACCATGCAGCAACGTCCAGTTGTACAAGAAGCAAGAAGGAAACAACGTGGAAACAAATGAAGAAAAGCAAGAGTTAGGTGCTAGGTTGGACAAAGAAGCTTGTATGAGCTGTAGTTTCAATGTGAAAAGCTAACGTGAAAGAGCTGAGAAGGAGAGGTGAGAAGGGCTGCCAAACACACACATGCAGAGGCAGAACAAAGAAGAAGTAGCTCCACGTAGAAAAGTTAGCACACTCGAGCAAATGGGGATAAAGAAAACACAAAAGCATAGAAGTAGCCAACTGGAGAAAAACACGTGCGAAGCTTGAGTTTTATGTGCTGTGAACAGGAACGTGGATAACGTGAAGAAGCTGCAGAAACAGTAAAAGGAATATGTGGAATGTAATAAAATAAAAGGAAGTGGGGCACACCTTATGTATACATGAAGAAGCTAAGAAGCTATGGGCATTTGGAATGGGGGAGCTGAGCACGTGAATAATTAATAGAGCACGTGAAAGAGAGTATATTTCAATCATCCAAATGCACACTCCGAGGGGGATTCACACTCCATTCACGCGATTCCATCATCCAGATTCCAACCCATTCACGCCTCTGATCCATCGTCATTCATTCATTCATGCCTCCAGATTTTCGGAAACCCTCGCCTATTTATTCACATTCCATATTCCATCACACCCCATCATTCATTCGGCAGCAATCCATTCCATTCATCATCCATTCATTCGCCCATCCACCAGATTCACTTCATGCCTGGTTCGTTCATTCCACGGCATTCATTCTATATCCTTCACCCATTCCATTCCCACTCCACTCCATCTTCCATCCATCTCTACCATTCAATGAAGCTCTAATCCATCTTGAGGCTAGCTAGGAGGAAGCTCTTGGAGAAGCTTGAATCCATGGAGAAAAATTCAGAATTTTGGCTAAGACTTTTCTATTTTCCTACACTTTTTCTCTTTCATATGTTATCTTGGTTAAATTGTATTTGTTAGGGAATTTGTGTAATTATAATTAGTGGCTGGTTAGACACTAATTAGGAAGTCTTTTTGTTGATTAATTGATCTGATTAGACATTGATTAATTTCAATATTATCTAATTTTCCATGTGTGCTTCGGAGGTGTTTGATAAAATACATGAGTGAGATTATGTGCTTGAATGTTTAATTTGAAGATTCCTTAGTGTTTAGTTGGTTAATTAAACATTTTAGGATGATGATTCAAATGCTAATTAATCAGTTAATCAATTAAATTGGGTGTTCATTGATCTTAAAAACAAGAATTGACAATTTAACATGGAGTTGAGGTTTCAATTCAACATTAGATCGTTGATCTCTTGAATCTTAAGTGGTAACCCAAGATAATTTGTTATGAACACAATTAGGAACTCTTAGGCCAGAATCAATTACAATTAGATTAGGATAAGGATAGTGGATACCAAGGGACGAATCCAAAGCTAGTCACAAGCCCATCTTTCACCCATAATTCATATAATTAGGTAGCAATTAGGAATTTTAATTCAATTTAGTTTTAGGTTAGTTTAATTCAATCAAAAACCCCCTTAGTTTAGAAATTTTAGAGCCTTTTAGCATTAGAAAAACCCAATTAAGCATTGAACTCCAATTCCAAGGGAGATGACCTAGATTGTGCCACTAACTGCATATTTTACCAACCTAATTTTATTTTGAGGGTTGTGTGACAAGCCACTCAAATCCACAAGATGTACATCCTTAATTGTAAGAAATGCATTCATTCTCATTGTACCTAATTCCATGATTTTACCTTTCTTATTATCAATGAATGTAAAAGTACTAGATGACTTAGGAATGAAAGATAGGAAATTACTTTTGCTTCCAGTCATGTGATGGGAGTATCTAGAATCTAGGAACCATAGGTCATTTCCAATTCTAGCCTTTATAGAGACTTGCATACAATATATGAGAATTTAGGTACCCAAAAAACTTTCAATCCTTGCCATGTTAACTCTAAATTCCTTGTATACCAGAGTATCTTTAGGAATCCATTTTTAAATAATCTTTTTCAGTTTCATCAAACATTGATAAGATAAATAACCTCTTCTATTGCAAGTATAACACATTCTAAGTCATTTACTATTTAAGGGCTTTACAAAAGCAATCTTAGTATAACTAATACCACTTTTACCTAAAGATTGTTTTTGTAGTCTTAGAATCACTTGTAAATTTGTATGCCCTTTTGTAAATTTTGCTAGATCTTTATTAAGATATGTAACCCTTCTTTTAGCTTTTATTTTCAAACAAAAGAGCTTGTATATAATATTCTTTTTTAAGTTAACTAAAACTTCTCTAAAAAACATCCTTTTCACTTTTGACTACACTAAAACTTTTCAAGATCTTTATATGATTTTTTTTTTCAATTCATTATATTTTAGTGTAATCTTATTAGAAACTTTCATGACTATGTCAAAGCATGTAATAACTCATCATATGTAAAAGGAATATCATTTACCTCTTTTTTTGGTCTCAGTATCTGCATATTTCTTGTTTGTCATAAGGCAAAAGTTTTCAGTTTCCTTTTCCTAATCAATATCACTCTAGTGATCTAGTGTGGCTAAGAGGCAAAAATTTGCTATTTCTTGCTCTTTTTTTTCATTAGCTTCCATTAGAAGTTCATTATTGCTCTATATTACATTAGCTATTATAGTCTTCTTCTTATTATTTAAGTATGATTTATTTGCCATTAGATAGTTAGCTTTTATATGGCCAGTTTTCTTGCATCCATAACACTTGAGTGTATCTTTAGTTCATTTACGTTTTGATATGCTTCTGCTTCTTTGATTATTCTAAAATCTTTTCTCATAGAAACGATACCTTCTTCTAGTTAACAGTGTCATTTCTTTGTTATCAAACTAATCAATATGAATCTTATCTTTTTTATCTTAAAAGAGGTTTTAGTGCAATACTTCTTTTACTCTTTGAGCTTTCTGTGCTTCTATTTAGATAGTTCCCTTTATGATTGGATTCCCTCTAAGTTCATCAAAGGTCATTCTTTCTAGGTTTTCACTTTTTTGGACAGTAGCAACCTTTGCAATCGAAGGTGAGCTTAGACTTCTAAGAACCTTTTGGATAAAATCTTCATTAGGATCACACCCTTCGAGAGCATCAAGGTCGTTGAAGATTTTTTCAAGCCTTTGAAACATCTCTTTTATATTTTAGATTTCTATCTTCCTTCATTTTAAATAACTCATATTTGTGTACCAATGTGTAAATCCTTATTTTCTTGACTTTTGTGGCTCCTTCATATGTTATTTATATCTTGTCCTACATTTCTTTTTATGGAGTGACATCTTAAGAATATTTTGAATTCTTCTATATTTATAGCACAGAAAATATAATTAATTGCCTTACAGTATATTTTTATCTTCCTTGTTTCATTATCTTCTTGGCTTTTTGATTATTTTGTCATCTTCTTTCATTATAGGAACAAAGGATCCATTTTCGATCAATTTCTACACTTGTAATTTAGTTAACTCAATAACAATTTTTATTCTGATATTCCAGTATGACTAATTTGTTTTATCAGAATTTGGTGGTTTATTGATTGAATGCTTTTCGGTACTACAAAACTAACTCATCTTTTAGATAGGATCTTTTCTCTAGGAGGTTAATCTTGTAGAAGAGAGATCATGATTTAATACTAATTGTTAGTTTATAAGCAATCTAAAAAGGAGGGGTTGAAGGATTTCAAAGTTATTTTTCCTTTTTTGAAAATTTTTTATTCCTTTTAAGGTTGTCAGGTTCTTGAATAACAAATTCCTTACCATTTAAAAAATATTTTAAACATAAAGAGAGTAAGAAAGATAGAGAGAACACAACCAATTTATTTAGTTGGTTCAGACTAAAATGTCTTACATCCAATTCCCAAGTACACATCAAGGGATTTTTATTAATTATAAGCAATCACCATGATACAAAGCAACCCTAACTCACAAGTAAAGCTCCTTAGCTCTTACTAACTATCCCAAGGTAACCTTACAAGGGTCTACACTTGACTTTTACAACTTTCTTTTCTCCATTAAATTTTCCCATTCCATTAGTTTTTTCTTGAGCTTCCAAAAACTTGCAAGTATAAGGCAACCCCAAGAGTTCAGCATATTGGTTTCCACAACCTTTCTCTCACTAGGTTTTTGATGTGTTAAGCACATACACTCTATAAGAGTTTTTTTTTCCAAATACAAAGTTGACTTATATAAAGCCACAACATTTTAAAGCATGATAGATTCAAAAGATAATCATTTAATGTTTTCTTCTCTCTTTTCTTATCTTTCATCTTCAAAAAGGTATTCTTTAAATAGTGTAGCCTTCAGCATATGACTGTTGGATAGTAGCTCCCTTTAAATACATAGATATGCTCCAACGTTATGGAATTTGTGTCTTTAATACTTTAGATCAATTCATATTCCTATCAGCGACTTCATTCCATATTGAGCAGTCTTTAATGTGCATGTCATTGCTTCCATTGTGTGTATTCATTTTAGAAGCCAGAAGACTTGAATAATTCATCATTAATGTAATTTCATCTCTACTTCCTCCAAACAACAAGTTTCTTTATTCAACTTATTTAAATCTCAAACTTGCCTTTTACATTCCTTAATCAATAATATCTCATTAAAAGCATGAGAATCATAAGATTAAATTCAAATGGCATCAATGCATGTTATATAAAAAACTTTCCATAATAGAGTCAATAAAAATCTTTCAACAATTAAAACCTTGACTCAATTGAAATCTTTCCTTATATATGAATCATAAAGAACCTTCCTTAAGTATTCAAAAACTTTCTTTAAATCTTTTGATATCATCTTATAATAAATATTATTTCAAAATCTTGCCATATAAAATATTTGGCACAATTAATATCTCATTTTGAAAACTTTTCATAAAAATTTTGACTCAATAATTCCATATAAAATTGAATTGTATAATTTTAAAATAAATGTATAATAATTTTTAGCTTGTGAATTAATCCAACAAAAACCTTTGGTCCTAAGACAATACTTTCATAAATTGTCCATTTTCTAAAAACTACATTATTTAAATTGTTTGACATAATTAAAACAAAAAATTGTTGATCCAATCATCTCAATCCATTTAGAGGCAACTACATTTCATTGGCAACTTCTTGCCCTTTCATAGGCAGCTGCATTTGATAGGTAGCTTTTTCTCTACCCAACAATATTATCTTAATCTACTAAGAAAAGGTTACATCTCATTGATAGCTCTTTTAGTCTTTTACAAGTGATTACACCTAATAGGTAGTTCTTTTTGTAACTAATATTGTATCAACTCATTCTATTTTTATATACACTTAGGTCATTATTCTCGTTAATGACTATGTGATCTTAACACAAATTCCCATTTTCAACATAAAAGTTAAAAAACATACACTAAAATAAGTAAGATATAGTACGATAATGTTATTTAAAATAATATACACTAATTAAGCAATTAAATGCAAAAAATTTTAATAAATAATTTAAGATTAATGAATTAAATAGTAAATTTGATTAGAATGAAAGTACTATGTGAAGTAAGCAAAATAATAAGATAGAGGAAATAAAACAAGTAAAAGAATAAATTAAGAAATTTATTTTAAGGTGTAAAGATAAACAAATAGTAAATAAAAGAGATTAAATTAGGAAGATATAATATAAAGTTTACATTTCTAACTTAACACAAACTCCTATTAGGTTTGCATTAATAAATTACTATGTACTCATACCAATTCCCTTGACAATATCATTGGTCAATATTGACTCGTAGTGATACAATAATATGGCATGTCAATGTATGTTAACATTAATTACCATAATCACAAATATACATAATGGAACACATTGTAACAAAGTCCTTTTTATCTAAGAATTCACATTGAAGTTTCAATTCTTGACCATTAAAGATTTTGTGATTTCAATGAACTTATAATCAACTTATCATACGATCAAAATGAATCACATACAGAGATACAAATAAGTAAGAACCCATTTCGCAAAGATATATAATTTGGTTTAAAATGATGGTTAAAAGAGGCAATGAAATAGAACTACCACACATTAGAAAGTCAGTAAATGTATGATAACTTGTTTTCCACTCACAAATGGTGTCAAATAGTATTTGAAGGATTTCCTAGAACATATTTGCAACAATTCATTCATTACCTCAATTGAACACATAGTTAAAACATTTGAACATAACCAAAATATAATACCCATCTAAACCTTAAAAGCTACAATTGAATTTTCTATTTACTCTACTTTACTAGCTTATTCTACCATCAAATTGATCCTAATCCTAATAATAGTCTTAACCTAGGTTATTAGTCAATTTAACTTACAATATTACAAGTGACTCTAGAATTCACCCTAGGGAGCAAACTTTAGGATTTGTTGCAAGTGGGAATCACAACCAACCAGTGGCAAAGCCATGTTTAGTTATGCCCCTCTCAATTTATAAAATTTGTATGCATATAATATTGAGTTTTGATATTATGTCCCTCAGATATGTTAAAAATTTAAACCCATTAGATCCATGTATGTATTATGTAATTTTCTTTTATTGTTATTTGATATTTTAACTTGAATTCACTAGACTTACATATATATTATGCATATAACTCTCACTAAAAAAAATATTATTATTGTTGTTGTTATTGTTATTATGTTTTCCTTTTCTTCTTTTATTTATTTATTTTTTTAATAATTCTCCCTACACTTTTTATTCCCTCTATGGGTGTGAGCTTCCAAAGTGACTCACACCTTTAATCTTTAATTTTTAATTTCTTAAGATAATCTTTAAATTCAATTTGAAATATTAAAATTCAACTAGGTCACTTTAATTTTGAATGTTAAATTGCTAACTCATCATAGTTTGATTGTATTATAATTTTATTATCTATTACTAATATAGAAATAAAAAAAATTAAATTTGAAATTTTAGTTTTATGCATTTTATTTAAACAATATAATATAAATGTTATTTTCTTTTAATGAGATATAAAATTTTCTCTGAGATATAAAATTTTTAGAGAAAATATTGACATTAAAGTAACAATCTTTGTGTAAACCTTAAGAATCTAATTTTTAACATCAACAAATTTGAGATTAATTTAAAAGGTTTGTCATCAAACATAGAAAAATAAATTAAAATTTTAATTTGCATCCTAATATCAATATAAGATATGAAAAGCACTTTTACAAAATAGATCACGTTAACTTCACCCCTTATCCTAAAGTCTTAGCTCTACCATTGCAACCAAGTAACCAATTACACACTTTATTCTACAGCAAACAAAATCCCCAAATTTGAGTTCACAATCAACATAACAGTTGAGAACGGAAGTGAGTCCTTGGCTGAAATAGACACTAAATACGTTTTGGGAAATCTCCTCCAAATCACTAGTATGGCTGAAATTGGTATTAAATACTTTTCGGCAATTGATATTCTCTATTCTCATGGTGTCAACTGTTGTAACACCTTACTGACTACACTCCAGTTCATCTCCCTCTAGGCTTGATTCCATATGATTTCCCAGGGAAATGACCGAAACCGTGGTATTTCACTACTTAAAGTCAGGGTTTAACCGGTCATATCTTGCCCCGTGAGTCCTGTGAACCCATCATTCACATTCTTTACTCAAACACCATTTATAAGACTTGCACATAGTCTCAAACAACTCACAAACCACGGGTAAGAAGCCAAAACCCAGAAAATACAATTTCTCAATCGGGCCCATAAGTCAGATTTCTGGCTCCAACTTTGAAAAATCATAGCTAATTCTAGAAAAATGAGAATCAAGCAAATAATAACTCTCTAGAAATCTTGGGATGTTAACTTCATACTAAAAATAACTCCCAACCTCAATCTCAATGTTTAGACCATCATTGACATCGAAATAGGAACAGATGTCCGACTGTCCCTGTTACTGGTGCAGTTTACTGTCATGAACTTTGGAAATTCGTAATTAATTCCAAAAACATCTAATCTGGGCAAACTATACCAATTTGGAAAGCTACATATGTTAACTAGAGGAGAAAAATAAGTTCAGATCAGTTCAGGAGCTCTAAGATCTCGAAAAACGATGGAACAGTAACGGAGGTCAGAAACTTCCCTGATGCTGATACAGAACTTCAGCAAGTCGTTTCTCTCTCTACAGACATCCAATTAAGGTGCTTCTAGTTGATATAGGTCACTGTGGATATCTAGTTTATGCTCACAAAATCTCATGACAATTGGACACCATTTGGTCTATGGATGACATGGTTTCATTTTCGGACCTATTGTACAGTACCATGACCAAACCATTGAAATTTCTCAATTTCAACAATTCACCAAATATTCTCTAGACCTCCAAATATTACCCACTTTAGCTTCTCAAGAATCTCTCAATGGACTCTAGAGGCATGCCAAATTCCATAACAAAAAGAGCTCATCTGGTCATACATTGACGGAGCTCACCCATTTAGCAGTTTTGGCACCCCATGTGGTTCAAATTGGGTCTAAATGACCTCCCACATGCTCTAACCTCTTCTGGGCAAGTTTGAAAGTGCAAATATAGCATATATGAAATTTCTAAGTGATCCCAATCATCATACATTTTAAAATCACTATGCTATGGAAGAAAATGCATCATTTCATATAAGCCACATAAGGGCCAATTTCTACATTCTCATTGCTTTGGCTCTTTACACAATCCATACATCATCTATACATATATTTACATGTGCTCCCACATTTACAACTCAAAATAATAGGTGCATATTCATTTTGGCACCATATACATCAAAAGAACTATACATTTCTTTAACTATACTCTACTAGGCTCCATGAGGCATACTTGACTCTCCTTGAACTCCACCTGGATATTAAGATGGGAGAGGGAAGGGGGTGAGATTCGGGAGAATCTCAATAGCTCATACTCGTTCAAGATGCAATCAAGGCATATAAACTAGTCAAGCATGCACACAAGTCACAATAACACAACATATGTGTTTCGTGCCATGAATATCATGTAAATGCCAAGAATAAGCTCTAGGGACTTTCGGTCTAGCCTCACCCGAGCTTTGGGACTTTTGGATCGGCCTCACCCTTGGTGTAGGGACTTTTGGCTCCACCTCACCCGTCTCAAGGGACTTTCAGCACCACCTCACCCGAGCAATTTTCACAATTCAATCACAAGCATATTGGTACCCATGCATCAAGGCAACATCAATGGCATATCTCATCATACAAGCACATATACAGGCATACAATGACTATTACACATCCAAGAATGCAACAAGAAAAGAGTAGAGAGCTACCTTATCGGATAACACAAGTCTTCCCTTTTGATTTCTCTCCTCCCTCTTTGATTTCACACTCACAAATAGATGGAGTTGCTTCCTTTTGAGCCTAGGCACAACAAAGAGCATCAAATCATTCTCTCATAGCTTAAATAACTCTCACAAAGCTAAAAGAGGCTCTTCATCGAATTAAACCCTCACTACCCATGTAAGAAGCTAGGGATTCTCTCTCTAGAACTCTACTCACTCTTCTTCCTCTCTCAAGCTCTCAAAGAAGAAGGTAAAGGAGAAGAAGTGAAGCTACATAAGCTCTACCTTTCCTCAAGAGTGGTTTTCCACTTTCTCTCTTCTGAACCAAACCCAAATCAACTTCTAAAACCATAGAAAGAGAGGGCAAAAGGAGGAGAACAACACAATAAGGAGAAAAGCTAGGGAAATCTAAAGATTACTCACCTCTTTGCTTGATCTCCTTGCTTCTCTAGGTCTCTCTCTCTCTTCACAGCTCTTTTCTCTCTCCTTGGTCGACGCTTACGTCGGTTCTAAGAGAAATGAAGAGTTTAGACTCTTTAAAAAGTCAAAATCTCTCTTTTCACGCTTTTCCGGACTCACCCTCGCTATAGCGAGCCATAACCCTCGCTACGGCGAGCTCGTGTAAGTCCCAGACCTTGGCCTTCGCTATAGCTATCGCTACGGCGAGCAACTCCCTGGATTTTGTATGGAATGCCCGCACTCGCTATAGCTAGAAGCATTTTCGCTATAGCGAGAAGGCATTCTCGCTATAGCTAGCCCATTTCTCGCTATAGCAAACAGGTACATTCGCTATAGCTAGGCTGTAGCTAGCAGACTTCGAAAATTTTCAGCTTTTCTTTTCTTTCTCTTTTTTTTTCTCTTTTCTTTTCTTTTCTTTTTCTGGTTGTTACAACTGTCCTCTCTGTTTCCTTCAGTGCTGGGTCTTTCTTCGAACCTAATGCTCTGATCGCCTCTGTCACTTGTGCCAGAGACCCTGTATCAATTCAAGGATTCCTAAAACACACTGTTCTTTGGTAAACATTCGATGGTCCAACATGTTCAACATGTTCTACTCAGACGATTGATGTGCATATGATCATATACTCTAAAGAAAAAAAAAAGGAATATATTATTGTATATTTTTATAATGTATTTCAAATGTGACTATAGACAAGATAACTTAATTAGTGGTTGTACGTGCATCTGATCATATTTGGCAAAACATGAAGTATAACAAATAATGGAGATTATGTCTGTCATTCTGAATGTCATTATTTATTCTGCATTGTACTATGATAAAGTGTTTTAGTGGTAATAAAAAATAATATAAACATGATGTTTGAAATTTTTATTCAAATAAATGATTTTTTTTATATTTAAAATTATTTTGACCAAAATATTAAGATATTATTATAAAAGTTTGAACTTAAAACCACTCACTGAATTATTCACTCTCCTCACAATTTGAGAATCACCTGGTGGTTGAAAATTTTTATTTTAATGCTATTTTTTTGGGTATAAAACAGTAAATATATGCTAAATGTCATTATATTTATAACAATGTTTATTTTGATTAAGTATTCATTTATTACACATATTATTATTGAAATTAAATATTAAAGGTTTCCTTTTTTCTTGTAATGTTTTGTAAATATATTCTTATATTTTTTATAATTAATTTTTTTATTAATTAAAATTTATTAATTTTTTTGAACAATATATTTAAAAATTTTTAAGGCATTTTGGCCTTTATTTTGCTGTGAGGTATTCTCTGGTTTCAAAGGATGACGGAAAATTTTTTCAATAGAGAGGTGTAATTCAAGAAAAGAGAAACTTTCTTTTTTATAATAAGATTTTGTTACCACTTGCATTATTTCAATATCGTTGAATAAAGCAACCAAAGACACTTAGGAGACTGTCACTTCTATATAACTATCAACCGATGGGGACATATGGAATATCAATCAGTAACACCACAAAACCGTACAAAACTGTGAAGAGTGACTATTATTTGTCAATCTATAGATGCTCCTTCACATAGTGCTCATTTTTTTATTCACTTGGCACCCATATCCTTCCTAAACACTTCAATGCTAAAATTCTGCATTCGTGGTCAGTCACTCTTTAACATTAATATGATACTTATTGTGCCATCATGTGTACAAATGTAGAGGCATTAAGTTTAATCCTTCCACCCCAACCCCCCACACCAAAAAAAAAAAAAAG